>WBMW01000230.1:753063-863622 GCA_013396635.1 Penelope pileata
GGTCCCGGCACTGAGCGCCGCGTTGGTGTCGTTGCAGAGTGAAACTGGAGGAGATCGCCGGGGAGGAGGAGGAGGAGGAGAGCGGTTCCACAGCAAAATGGGACAGAGAGCGCCGCAAACGGAGGCGGAAAGATGAAGGGTTCTCCAGAAAGGAAGAAAAAAGGCACAAAAGGGAAAAGAAAAAGAAGAAACGCAGTCCTGAGCGCTCCTCCTGGAGAGAGGAGACCTCTGCGGACGTGTCGGACTCTCGGAGAAAACAGAAGAAGAGGAAAAGAGCAGAGGGAACGGGCGAGCAGAGCCCTGCAGGGCCCTGCAGGGTGGTGACAGCTGAGGGCACCGCCACCACACGGACAGCACAGCCCCAACACGGGGAGGGGGGGTCGGGGTCCTCCAGCAGCACTGACAGCGACAGCACCGAGCCGGGCGTGCAGCACGGAGCCCAGCACAGAGCCCAGCACAGAGCCCAGCCCAGCACGCAGCACAAACCCCGCACGGCCGCAGCGCTGTCCCAGGACAGAGCCCCCAGTGCTGCGGGGATGCACGGGAGAGGCGCTGGGAGCGCCAGGGGGTCTGATGCTGCGAGCACCGCTAAGGCTGCGGGCGGTGCAGACGCTCAGGAATCGTCGTCCTCCAGTTCCGATTCCGACTCGAGCTCAGGGGTTGAAGCAGCAGCACCAGCACAGAGCAGCACGGCACAGGCACTGCCCCGCAGCACAGCAGCTGCACAGAGCGGTGCCCGTGGGGCCCCCACTGCACGCAGCTCCTCCTCCTCCTCCTCAGAGTCTGACAGCGCAGATCCACAGACCCCCGCTGCCACAAAGCCCCCGGCAAACGCTGCCCTGAGTAACCCCGCAGCGAGCAGCAGCTGCAGGCAGCCGCCGAGCAGCGCTCCGGGAGCCCCTGCCAGCCCCGGGCGTGGGAGGGGGCGCGGGGCAGCGGAGGGCTCCTTCTGGAGAGCACCTCGGGGCCGGGGGTTCCGCGGGGCGATGCGGGGCCGGGGCTGGGGCAGAGCTGGAGGCCCAGGCTTCTGCAACTACAGCAGCGAGGGCCCGAAACAGGGGCTGTTCCGTGGGACTGTGACAAAGGCTTCTGTGCCTGTCCAGGTGAGTGACGTCCACTGGGCACCCCTCTCCTGCAGCCTTAACTGCACAAAAATGTACAGAGTATCAGAAAAGCAGAAATCAGTAAGGAGGATAAAGGCTGGCAGACCTAAACTCAGTAAACGTGATGTTTACAAGTCTATATCCCGAAGAAGTGCCTATGGAACAGTATTTAAGTGATTGTATTGTGTGTATCTCAGAACAAAGCACTGAGATTCGTACCTCGCTCTTCTCAGAGCTTCCTACAGTTCACACAGCACAACTGTTGTCTCCTGTTTCTACTGACAGTGCTTAAATCAATGGGTTTACTGTTTGCTTCACAGAATGCCGTGGAGGTCCCCAAGAGAGACTACAGCGTGCTGCCGCTCCTGGCTGCCCCACCGCAGGTGGGAGAAAGGATCGCCTTTAAGGTGGGTGCAGCAGGGCCCGGGCTGGGAGAGCTGGGCCCTGCGCTCCCTGTGCTGCAGGAGCCAGCTCTGGGGGTAGGTGGTGCCATAAAGGATCAGAAGTTGCAACTTTTTTGTGTTTCTTTCAACAGCGCCAGGAACTAACTGAAAACTACAGTCCTGAAGTTTCAGACTACAAGGTATTGTTCTTCCTTCTCTCCTGAATTCACTGAAAAAAAAACGTATGGTAGGTGAGGTAAGACTTTCGAGGTTACACAGTGTTGTTCTTCTCCAGTTCACTCTGCAGACTATTCCTGGTGCAGCAGTAAAAATTAAAACTCTTTAACACGCAAAGCTAACTGAAAGGTGTAGCAGTTACTTAAAAAACAAAACCAAAACAAATGCCACCACCACCAGAGTACTGTTACTGATCATCGTGTTTTAGAGATCGCCTTCAAGGAGAAATCTGTGGCTGCGTTTGAGAACGTTGCTCTTTGAAGTTGAGCCAAATTCTTGGTAGCGGTGTAAGTAAAATTCTGTACCTGCTTTAAATAACTTGGTACTAGGGGTACTGATTTGAAGTACAAGGATAGTGGCAATATGTGTGTATCTACGCCAGAGACTGCTGAGTGCTTAATTTTAATAGCTTGCAGATTTCATGTACATATAGAGAAAAAATAAGGGAACACATCCTTCCTCTAACAGCGGTCAAGTGTCAGAGTGGTTGCAGTATGGAACAGTTACCCAGCACTGACGTGTATCATGTCTGATTGTTTTCCTGTTGCCTTATGAAGGAGGGGAGAATAATCAGTTGGAATGCTGAAAAAAAACAGATTGAGCTGGAGATCCTCTCGTCATCAGCAAGCCCAAGTACGTACCCCGGACACCGAACGCTTGTGTGTCACTTGGAAGATAACTGCAAGGCACTTCTCCTCTTCTGGGAGCGTTTCCAATTTCCTCAGCTTCTTTCTTAACCTTCCTCTCTCCTCCTCACTCCCACCCCAAAAAGTCTTATTTAAATTGAGAAGTTTTGACGCTTGCTAGTCTCTGAGTTGCTCTTAGATGCTTGCAAAATGAAATTTGTCCAGTCAGTATCTAAACTCCATGTGATTGTATAAAATGACAGAAAAATGTTAGGTCCTCTTGTTGGCTGTGTGTGCAGTCAGCGAAGCTGCCGTCTCCCCTGGATGTGGACGGGAGTTCCTGCGGTCACCAAGTGCACCCCAGAGACCCAGAAATAAGGGGGGGGTGTGCTGCAGCTGATGTGTGTGCCAGCAGTAATGAATCGTCATCAGATGAGCACTTTCCTCAAGTTCAGGCAGCATCTTGTTGATGAACTTTTCCACGGACATACTTTTATTAGATGATTACCTTAATTTTGGTGTGTAGAACTCAATTCTTATCAGAACTTGTGACATTTATAAACATTGCTGATACATTTGCAACTCAAAAGATGCTGAAGAGACACACACAGATTAGCAGTGTGAGGTGCTGGTACTGTGTGGTCACAGAGGTTAACATAAATGCAGAGGAAAATCATTGTTACCGCTCAGGGGATCCCCTGAGCCACTGGGGCCTCAATCATCGCAGCTGCTTAAGTAATGGCTTCAACACAAAGCCACACCCCACCAAACAAACTAGAGAAACCCACACATCCAGCTGTGCTTGACTGCCTTCCTAAATATGGTGAAAATGTAAACTTTTTGCTTTTTGTTTATAGTTAACTAAGTCGGGTTTTTTGCTTTGTTTTAAAAAGTTGCCAAGGAGCCAGGGAAATTCGATCTGGTTTACCAGTCTGCAGACGGAGCCGAACTGATCGAGTACGCTGTTCCTCAGGACACAAAGGTGCGTGCGAGTCCTGCTCTGAGGGCTGCGGCCTGGTTTTGCTGGTACATTCCCTGCTTTATGACACTGCTCATCTCTGTGAGATTCCTTTTATAATGATGCATGTGATTGAAGTGAGTGAACGCAAAAATGATTGATCCTAACAAGAACGTGCATCATCACGAGATAATAAATTCTTGCATATTATTTCAATTTACTAGATTAAAGAAGTCATCTGTCTGTGTTACTTCTTGTTTTATTGAATAAGCAGTATCACATCTTGATGGAGTTCTTACAAGATTATTCCTGCGAGGTGCTGGTTTTCTCACCTGCACATCAGGCAGGTTAAGGCTGAACAAGCAGATGACTGAATCACAGGAAGGATCTCTGATCTTTGTTCAGTAGTGCTGCTGTTCAAATCCAGACAAAATTAATGCAGAAGAAATTGCATCTGCCTGTCTGCATCGCTCATGCCAAGTACTGTCTGTGTTTGGCTTTCAGATCACTGAGAGCTGGGATGCGCTGATTGAGCCAAGGCTGATTGTTGAGCCTCCAGTGAACGGATCGGGCATTGAAAACGGAACAGCCTGAGCTGTGAGCACGTGTAAATACCTGTACGGACTTGCTCCATGAAGCACTGCCCTTGAGTTCTGAGGGCAGCAGCTGCACTGCTAATTATTTTTAATAAATGGTTTTAAAATAAACACTCTTTTCTTAGGATATGTTTTTATCTAATACAGGAATGCTTTGTTTAAGAGATTTAACAGAATTTTTTTTTAATAGAATCTTAGTAATGGTTTTTTATATCCGATGCTGCAAAACTGGAATGGTTCGATGGAAAATACAAACTGTGCCCTTGTACAGGGGTAGCTCCATTCACTGTCCTGTTCTGTCTAGAGCAGTGTAACTGCTGCACAGAGGTACCGATAGCTGTAAGGGTAATTAAAAACCAACACTTGAAAATAAGAAATACTGATATGCACGACTCTTCCTCTACAACTGCAGAGCATGGTACAAATGCCAGTTAGAGACAGGGCTCACCTGAAAACATCAAGAAAAACTTGGGGATTTTAAGCTTCTGTAATGTAGAAAGGCAGATAAGTAGTATTGGTAACAGAATTTTGTCTGGAACCAGCGGAAACATATGAAGCCCAGACAAAATTGTGTCCTGGTGTGCTGATCTGTGTAGGCTCTGAAAACCTTTGCAGCAAACCCTTTTGTCCTTTCAGTGCTGAAGTGTCTGTGCTGACTTTCCTTCAAAAAAAAACAAAAAAAAACAAAAAAACAAAAAAAACCCAAAACAACAAAAAAGACCTGGCTACAACAAACACCTCAGGAGCTGTACATCAGAGTTTAACCATATATTCGGACACCTTTGCTTTATCCCTACTAAGGTGCCCTGTCCATGTAGGAACGCTCTTCTATGAGTAAAACTCATTTGTGCAGAGCAGTTCTCTTTAGTTGCCGTTGTTTTATGTTAAAACCTGATAAAGCAGGCGCGTGCTTGCAAAGTGGACAAAAGGAACATTTCTGACATGTCAGTGGTCATGGCTGAGACAGGATTAACTGGAAGATTTTTTTCAAGGAAATTGTTAATTCTCAGAAAACTGCAGTGCTCAAATGTCTGTACTTCACAGCCTGCTGGAGCAGGACTCGCCTCTGGCTGCATTGCCTACAGTGCGTTTTGGCTACAGATTAAAGATACTGAGTCCTGTGAGAAACAGGTGGTGACTGAAAACAGATACACCCCAGAGATGGGATGTCTTGAAGACAAAATCTTGAGTTCTATTTATCCATTGTTACCAAGGTAGCATGGAACTGCTGTTTCAATGGACAATTCAAATCAAGTTAAGTGCAGTCTGCTCGATGCTCCAAACAAACCCTTCTTGCTGGAGCTGGGGGGTCTCTTGCAAGCCAGCCCCTTTGCTGAGCAGCCTCAGCTATCGGTCACAGCTGCTCCTTGCCACCCTCCTCTGTGCAATTTACCATTATGGATTTGCTAAAAACCATTTGAGTCCTTTAGCACACTGCAGCCTCGTGACTCCAGAAGCGTGGGTTGGAGCGAGCAGGCTGCGGCCACGTGAGCACTGCGTGCTAGGGGCTGCAAACAGACCTCAAAGGCCTGTAAGTTTGGTGCTGTGACTGCAGAAATACACAGGGTGGGTGTCAACTCTTCAGGGATTTGGGGATATTTATAACTTTGATGGAGAAACTGTTCCTACTTAAACCTGTTTGGATATTACATCCAAAGAGCACCAGAGCACATGGCTTGTGTTTGCTCGGCCATGTTTACAGATGGACAATTCCTTCTGCTGTGCCCCCAACTTCTGCACAGGGCTGAGAGGCCCCATAAGGACACAGTGTCTGGCAAAGGGTCAGGCTTACTTCAGGAGCACTGGAAGAAACTCTAAAGTAATTTGAGGAAGCAAAGAGCACTCACTTCAATGGCTACTGAAACAGTAAAACTCAGTAATTTTTAAACTATCATTTTTAGTCAACAGGAGTGGTTGGGCTTACTGAACATAACAGAATTTCAAGACCTCATTGACAACAGGGAACTTCCATTGCTCACAGGAGCTCTAAACATCCCCTGCGTTCTGTGCCACAGCTGTGGGGTGTGCGTGTACCTGTGTGTGTGTACCTGTGTGCCTGCAGACCTCCATTCCCGTCAGCAGACATCAGAGCAGCGCTGCAGAGCTCAGGGAGGGCGCTGGGCCCCTGGCTGTGCCGGTGGGTGCGGGCAGCCCCGGGCAGTGCTTTCTCACCTGCTGCAAAGTCAGAAAGCACCGTCAGCAGCGCCCTGCGCACCGCTCGGGCCCCGCACCTCCGGCCGCCGTCACCACGCGTCTCCGGGGCCGGGGCAGCGCCGGCTGCCGCCCCCCGCACCGTGCCCGAGCGGTCAGAGCTCCCCGCGCTGTCTCCTGACTCACTTCGTGAGCGTAAGCAAAAAGCAAAGCAAAGCAAAACAAAACAAAACAAATGGAAATACGGCGGTGGACCGGTTTCTACCTGCACACGGCGGTGACAGCGCGACCAACGCCGCACGCACGATCGCTCCTTTGCTTTCAGCCCTCCCGGGACGGGCTCGCCCGAAGCACCCGACCCGGCGGCTCCGGCCCCGCCGCCCTCCGGCCCCGCGCACCGCTCCGGAGCCGCCGCGCCGGGCCCCGACCCCGCGATGCTGTGCGGAGCGAGGCGGAGCGGTGCGGGCTCTGCGCGGGGCGTGGGCTCAGCCCGGCACAGCCCCACAGCCACGGGCCGGGGCCGGGCGCGGGGCGGGGACTCGGCCACGCAGATCTCCGGAAAGGCGCAGCCCCAGTTTCGTTTCTCCGCGGACCGAAAGCGAGAGCCGGGACGATGGCGTCCATGGTCCGGGCGTCGTCGGAGCCGAGCCTGATGGCGCTGGAGGAAGATCTGACGTGCTCCATCTGCTTCGGCCTCTTCAGCGTCCCCGTGACCGTGCCGTGCGGGCACAACTTCTGCGCCTTGTGCCTGGAGCTCACCTGGGCCGCGCAGGGGTCCAACTTCAGCTGCCCGCAGTGCCGCACCGTCTTCCCGGTGCGCCCGCAGCTCCGCAAGAACACGGTGCTGTGCCGGGTGGTGGAGCAGCTGCAGGCCAGCGGGGCCGGGGACGAGAAGGAGGAGGAGGATGAGCGCAAGGAGGAAGAGTGCGAGGCGGTGGCCCCCATCTACTGCGACAGCTGCATGCAGGTGGCTGCGGTGCAGACCTGCCTCACCTGCATGGCCTCCTTCTGCCCTGAGCACCTGCAGCCGCACCACAACAGCCCGGCCTTCCGTGACCACCAGCTGTGCCCGCCCGTGCAGGACCTGCAGCAGAGGAAGTGCCCGCAGCACAACAAGCTCTTCGAGTTCTTCTGCAGGCGGCACGGCTGCTGCATCTGCTCACTGTGCCTGCTGCACCACAAGCTGTGCCACACCAGCTCCCTGCAGCAGGCCAAGGCCAGCACTGAGGTGAGAGCGGGGCAGGCACGGGGCCTGGTCCTGGGCAGAGATCCCCGCAGACACCGGGGCGATGGCGGAGCTGTGAGTGCTGGGAGCCAGAGCCAGGCTGCAGGCCCTGTACCTGCGCTGGGCAGACAGCTCCCTGCCCTCCAGCGCTGCCTGCGTGCGTCCCCAGAGCCATTGTGTGTTTCCCACCTCTCCAAGGCTGTGCTCGCAGCCCCCTGGACCAGGGCAGTGCTGTGGCAGTGCTGAAGCGGTGCTGAGGGCACTTGATCCCCGGGCTGTGCCCTGCAGACCCGGGGTCTGTGGCCAGGACGTGTCCTGCTCTCTGTGCAGACTTTGCTCATGGCCTCGCTGCAGGCTTAGCGAGAGCGCAGGCACACGCTGCTCCGGGTTTGCTCTTACAAAGTGAGGAATTATCAGAATGGCTTAGGGAGATCTCTGGCATGTGCTGAATGCGAGCCAGGGGCTGCCCTCCATGGGGCAGGAGGGAAGGAGACCTGGCCTTTGTAGTTCACAGCACAGCTGAAAATCAGACGGTGGTTGAGCAGAGCACATCTGAGAAGTGTGGGTCCCATCGGCCCAGCGAGCGCACGTGTGGCTCAGCTGAAGGCACCCTCTGGCTTTGCTTAGCAGCACCTTGAACAGAAGGAACAGGTAATTCCCCTCTGACAAATGAAACACTCTGTTAAAACGAGGGCTGAACAGCAGCATTTACCCAGTGCCCAAAGTCCAACGTAAGTGCTAAAGTGGAGTTTGCTTCCTGCAGTGCTGATGAATGTGCTCAGCCCTTATCAGGAGAGTGACCCAAGGACAGACATCTTGCTGCTGGGAGAGGGAGGGCGACTCCTTTTCTAAACTGCTCTCTGATGTCTATTGCAGTCAGAGCTGAAGAAGAAACTGGGCGAGCTGCATAACCAGAGTGAACGAGCTGCTCAAGCAATGAACTCTGTGAGAGTGAAGCAGAGCCAAGCTGCTGTAAGTGGGGAACGCTGTGTTTGCAGGGCGTATGCTGGCTGCTGAACATTGTTCGTGTTTGTGCTCCTGTGGCAATAGCTGTAGTATCGAGATGGCGCTGGCAGAAGACCTTGTTGGGAAGGAACAGGAAGGAGACATTTTGGCAGAGCCAGGCAGCTCTGTGGCAGCTGGGAGCAAACACCTTGCAGGGGCTTCACACCTGTGTGCATGTGGCTGTGCCTGAGCCATAACTGGGCTTGAACCCACCCATTCCTGTAGCACCAGAAAGCGTGCGTCCGTGCAGCCTAAGCTAAAGCATTAGTGAGCAGTAACAGCTGCACGACTGCAGAGATTTGGCAGGGCTCTTTCCCATAAAGGAACACAGCCTGTCCCTGCTCCTACCTGACGACTGGGGTCGTCATACGTGCTGATTGCTGTTTTGGGTACGTCTCACTTGTACCATCCCTTCTGGACTGCACGGTGGAGGCTGCAAAGCCGTCAGAGTACCCTTCTGTGCTCTGCAACACCTCTTGGAGGATCAGGATTAGCTTTGTGTTATCCTGAGATGCCACCAAGCACGTCTCAGAGGCAGAAACAACTACAGTCGTGCAAGTGGGTGCGTGGTATCAAAGCCAGTGAAGGATGGCACCATCAGGTTCCAGCCCTTCTAACCACTAGATGGCACGGCTGGCCTGGCCCCATGGAACAGAGAACTGGATGCAGAACTCTTATTTCTTAGGAGTAAATGACTTCTGTTTCCAAGCTACACAGAAATAGTTTTCCTCTTGGCAGTTTCAAGTAAGTGGAGTTTACATGCTCCCCAAATACGTGGGGTTTTTTTGTTGTAGTGGTGGTAGCAGCACTTTTACAACAATCTGTTTGTTTGAAACCAGTGTCTGTCTGTTCTTGTCCACTCCAGGAGACAGCTGCCAGAAAGCGAGATTTGCTGAGAGCTGAGTTTTTGGAAATTAAAGCCTTAATTGAAGAAAAAGAAAACCAAGCCTTAAAATTAATTGTAGATGAAGAAAAAAGAGTTTGCGATAAATATGATTTTGTTTATAACGTTGTGGGAAGTAAGAAGAAGGAAATTCAGTCTCTCAGAGACCAGATTGAGATGGCACTGACTGAACATGATGATGTGCTTTTTTTAAAGGTAATGTGTCCTTTAGATGCAGTCTAGTAGATGTTTCTCATTGCTTCAGGTATTAGGAATTAATACTTAGGGGTTGCTGAGATGCTACTGAAATTTTGCCATGGCTTTTGTCTGATTGTTGCTTCTGCTCCGTTGCAGTTGAGATAAACGCACAAAACCCGCCCCATTTGAAGTAACTCGGTTGTGTTTGTCTGCATCCACTACAGAGGGTGGTCTGCATGAGGTTTTCCATTTCTCATTTCAGAGAGCAGCAGCACTGCAACGAACACCAACAAAAGAGGCTTTTGTCCCTGTGATTGAAATGGACCAAAACTCGATAAATGTGGCTTATCAGTCTGCCATTAACCTTAAAGAAGTTGTCAGATTTACAGTGAGTCAGGCTAAGGAGAAAAGCACAGAAGGTACTGTATGGCTGTGAGAACTGGCATTTTGTGCCATGGCTTTGAGTTCAGTGAGGGATATTCCCCCTCCAGTACAAATATAAAAAGCCAGTGCAGCAAAGACAGCCGATCAGTATAAATTGTGTCTTCCAACCTCCATGGTCCTCCACTTCCAAACAAAAATGTATAGTCTGGGCTAACCTATACAAGAACAAAATGTGCCAGTGTTGCTTTACTTTTATCTATACTTGGGTAAGTTATGAGTATTGTGATACTATGCCCCTCTGGCACAAGTTGTCCTTTATTTTTTGGAGTAATTTACATTGTTATTATGCAGCAGTGTTGCGGACAGTCAGGATATGGATTTGGGAGGGAGACATAAAATGCCTTAAGAGTGACAGAACTATGATTAAACAATTGTAAAGGCACGAATGGTATCAGTGTTGTAGAATGAAGCCCTACTCACCAGGTTAGGCAAAAGTATCTTCTGGATCAGGGCAGGGGTAACTTCTATGCAGTTCCATTTCTGCCAAGTATCACTTCAGTTCTAATCATGTGCCTGAAAAAGAAGATTGAAGAATGTCCTTGTTCACGCATTACTCTTCTTTGCAATACAAACTGTAATCTAAAATATTGCCCTTGCAGCAAAACCAACACCTGGGAAAACAAAGCCCCCTGTAGCAGCTTCCCCAAACAAACTGGCTGCTAGAAGAAAGCCCGCTGCAGAACGTAAGTACTAAAGAACATCGTCCTCCCCATTAAATAAGAGTTTAAGCAGTCAGCCAAGAGCTGTCTGCTCTGGTGGTGATGCAGCAACTATTTGTAATGAGCACTTGGGCACGGGAAGGGCAGGATGTTTTGTGCTAGTTAGTGATGGATGCCGGGTGAGCTGTGAAGAAACAAACTGCACAGATAAAATGGTGCATTAGCTGCAGTGTGCATGTGTGCTTCAGTAGTGTCAGTGCAGACTGTAAAGTGAGGCAGAGCCTCCTCACCCTCTGGCTCCTGCAGTACTCCACTGCTCTTCTGCCTTGCAGTGCATTGGAATATTTCTTTTTCACTTGTGCTAAACGTCTTGCTTGCTTGTTTCATGGATTTGTATGCAATTAATTCTGCTTATGAGCTAATGATGTTCTATTTTTTTTCTCCCTCAAAGAGCGTACCCACAAAGAGAAGATCCCTCACCCGACTCAAGCCACTGTGCCGGAGGAGGCAGATACCCGTAAGTGGTGATGAGCCTTACACACACTGATGGCCACATCTTGCTTACAGTCTGAGGCTGCCACTTCCCCTGACATGTTCCATCCTAGAGCAGAGGTTAAGCTCCTTCCAGGCTTATGACCTTCTGAAATAGGAGGCAAACAGTAGGTTGTGTTTCTTGTGTAGCATTCCAGCGTGGGTGTCTTTGTACGTTTCTTCAATGTTCTGGACTGTCAGCTTTACCTTCTGCTGCAGTTTCAGAGGAGCCATGATGACAGCATTACAGCTGGCACAGAGTCAACTAACAGTTAACGTTTTTTTGTTCCAGGGGACAAAAAGAATCCTGTTAAACTTGGTAAGTTCAGACATTCAGGATGCTTATTCTGATTTTCATTGACTGCTCTTAAAATGACAAGTAGATGGCCCCTGGTGTTGGTACATTGTTGGCAAAAGTAGAGCTGTTGCCTCTGAGAAGGCTCTTAGCGGTCACTGCGAGAGCAGTCGGGCACTGAAAGAAGTTGCCCAGTGGCAATGGGATTTTCAAAACTTGATAAGACAGTGAGTGATCTGAGCTAACGCTGAAGGTAGCCCCACCTGCAGCAGAAGGCGAGACCAGACAACTCTAAAGGTCCAGTCAAACCCAAATCTTTCTGATTCCATGTTAAGCATGCAGAGTTTCTTCCCAACAGGCTCAACTCTCTCTTCTTCTGTCAACACACCACCAAACACAGGAGCACCAAACACGGGAGCACCAAGTGCTGTACCTGCTGCTAAAATGAAAGAACTTATTAGCAGCTTCCTGAAAAAATCCAGAGAGGAGCTTTTGCAGTGTAAGACGCTACTTAAAGATAAACTTTCTTGGCTTTGAGGGGGGTTTAGTGAGGTGGATAGCCTTTAGTTTATTAGTTATCAAATAGTTGTTACAAGTTTCGGAGGATAAGGAGACAGGAAGTTTAACTTACTTAAAGGGGTTCTTTTGCCAGATGAATCAAACTGATCTTCAGTATTCTGGTATTTGTCAGAGGGTAAATGAAGTTTGATCAGCAATGTCTTTGGTTTCTCCCACAAGGAGGAGAAACCATTTCTCCCATTAGGAGAACCTAGAAACGTGCTGAAACCCACTGTGCTTTTTCTTTGGAATTAAATGTAGGCTCTAAAGCGAGCCCACGATGACAGCATGTACCTCTCACTGCCAGATCAGCAATCTCCCTCTGCTGCTGGCATCTATGTGGGTGGTGATGGCAATCTCTGTGACACAGAGCTGCAGTTCAGCCCAGCAGCTGTTACTGCGGCCAGAACTGCCTATGCTGAGTAGGGGGATGAAGATGGGTAAATGTGCTGCCTACACAGGACTGAATACACAAAACTGCACTGGTCTTTATTACCTTCATTACTCTTTGCAGATGCTGCTAACATCACGCTGGATTTCAACACAGTCCATAACAAAGTGGCCCTGTCTGACAGATACACCAAGATGTCTGTTTCAGCCATGCCAGTGAATTACCACGACCACCCTCAGCGTTTCACCGACTGTCCCCAAGTGCTGGGGTTCCAGCGCTTCAGGAGAGGCGTCCACTACTGGGAAGTGGAACTGCAGCAGAACAACTTCTGCGGCATTGGCATCTGCTATGGCAGCATAGACCGGCGGGGGCCAGACAGCCGCCTGGGTAGGAACAGCAGTTCTTGGTGTATTGAGTGGTTTAACAACAAAATTTCAGCCTGGCATAATGATGTTGAGAAATGCTTACCCAATACGAAGGCTACTAAGATTGGTGTGCTGCTCCACTGTGATGGAGGGTTTGTGCTTTTCTTGGCTGTTGAGGAAAAGCTTAACTTGATCTATAAATTCAAAGCCCAGTTTACCGAAGCTGTGTACCCTGCCTTCTGGGTATTTTCCAGCGGTGCTCTTCTATCTCTCTGCCAAATGAAACCATGAGGTCTGGTACCTTCGTGTAGTTCAGCTGGGTATTTACATACAGATAATCACTCCTTGCAGCATCTCACCTCTGTAGCTGTACTTTGAGTTCATAAATCATTAACTTGCTTGTCTTAGTTTAAGCAGTCTCAAAAGATTGCGGTTTTTTCTTTTTTTGAGATGAAAAGATTCATGATTCATTTAGGCAGTTTGAGATATCAGATGATTTTATGGTCTGCATTGCTAAACCCTTCAGGTAGCAATTTAGTAAAATGTTGATGATAGTAAAAACCACTAGGCTTTGTAAAGACTTGATTGTCTTTCCAAAAGCAAAGTTATGGCACAACCCATCATTACACAGCTTCTGTAGCTGCTGTAGCTTCTGCAGTTTGCTGTGAAGGATCCCCAGGTGTAGTTTTCAAGTGTGTGTTTCACAGATAGCAATGAGTGTTTGAGAAAGAAAGATATTCCCTGAAAAAATATGTTTCAGGCTTTGAGGTTGGTCTCAGAGGTTGGGCCTTTTTCTCTGTATTCAGACTGTTGTCCAGAGTCAGGATTTACCGTACGTGAGTTCTCAGTGTGTAACTGCCAATGAGATGGTACAGAATGAACTACTGACATGGGTAAATTCAGGTCTCTTGGCACTAAGTTATGAAAGTCATTACACCAAATCTCATCAGAATGGAATGCAGAGAGTTTTAGAGTTGATGGATAAGAAATGGTGTCAGAATTACCAGGAAATAAATGACACTGAATCCATCACAGGAAAGAGTCTTCAGGAAGATATCCTGTGGGTTGAAGCATTTTGTGTCATGTTCTGACTCAGAATAAGCTTCACATCTTCACACTGAAGGCTCTTCAGAGGGTTTTTTTGTGTGTTTGTGTGTTGAGGAGTTGGAGGAGTGTCTTTCCAGTTCACATAGGAGCATAAATATGCTGTTCACTTAAAGCAGGGTCTCCTGTCGTAAAGCTTTTCCTCTTGGTGAGGCGGGATCTTCTCTGCTGGCGTGTTTTTATTGGTTTAGATGGCAGAGACTGGATTTCCTACGGTGTGATTATGTTATTGTGACTGATTTGAGGAGCACAGTACATAGAGAATGATGTTCCCTCTTTGCACAAAGCCAGCAGGCAGGTGAGTCTTTCGAAACATACAGGGAAGTAGCACAAAGGAGAATACACTTCCATCCCTAGTGAAATGGATTTTTGGTTGTCCTGGTGTTCTTTGGGTTGTGGTATGTCTCCAGAAGTCCTCACTACGTGCAGAGGAACCTGTACCTTTGCATTTCTTAATTACAACTTTAAAACTATCAGTAGGCAATCAAGATATTTGGATCTCATAGTTATTGAGCCTGTATTTTGGTGATGCCTCTGGACTTACTGTGCTAGCTGATTCCTTGGAGTACCCCAGGAAGAACAAGGAAGCTCACATGACAGAATTCTTGGACTCTGATGGGATTTAGTATGCAGTAAGAAATAAAACACAAAGCTGACAGTTTGAAAGGGAATTGTTGGAATCCTCAAAAGAATCTCTCTGGCTACATTTCATATTAGTCAAAGAGTTTTAGAGGGAGACTGGTAGGAATTGAGGCTTTGGTGTCCTTGTTTACTTGGTTTGAAAGCTCACAGTACTTTGTCAAGGATAGTGTAATTCTGGTAAGATGCTTCCATTCCTTTGGCCAGAATGGTATATGGAACTGATGCTGGATCTGAAAGTGCACTGGCTGTCTTTGGAGTGGTTGTACTGTCTCAGAGTCCCACCCTTCCAATGCAGTCAGCACTAAAAGCATCAAATTGAGGAAAATGCTTTGAAAGGTGAGGAAGGACGATGTGTCCTGTTAGGAACCAAAAGTGCAGTCAATTTTTTTTTTTTCCTGCACTTCCAGTTCTTCAGCTGTGGGGACAGGAGCAGTTTCATCTGAGAAATCCTGCCCCAGTAGCTGCTTGACCATGCCACAGGGCCACAGATCCACCCGGTGGGGTGCTGAAGGAGCCCCTTGTCCCCTTTTTCATGGGGGAAAAAATACTCCAGTAGCTTGTGCAATGGAGAAGGTTCACCTCTTCTTTTGTTTGCTCTTTGAGTTTCAGAGGGGTGTCAATGCTAACCTTTGAGTCTCTGAGCTTCCTTAGCCATAGAGTGGAGTGACGCTCAAGCTAAGGAAAGAAGAGGTCTTACTCTGCCACGCTGGACAAGGGTGGATTCTTTAAATGTGACATTGGCATGTAACACGTGACACATATTCTCACTTACCACAAGCACTGAAACAAGCCTGCCACTGTAGTAGGGCTTCTTTTTTGTTTTTGTGCCACGAATGAATCAAGATGGTGGAATGAGGGTCTGTTAAGTTGGAATGAAAGGAGAAATGCACAACTGAGTTGTCGTACTTCCAAAAACTGGAATTTCAGGTATCTTTGGACAGATCAAAATCTTGGGGCTGATACAACATTAGAATAAAGTATTAGTTACAGCATGATAACTAATGGTTCAAAACAATTAGAATGGTTTTACTCAGGCAATAACAATATCAAAGCTACATTTTTATTTTTATTTTTTTAAAAAAGTAACTGACATTCATGCTTATATCTATGCTTCTCTTTTTAATACTGTAAAGGACCTGACTTACCCAGTCTAGAAAGAGAACTAATTGTGGTGTTAATAAAGCCATGAGCATGTGGAATGACTTGCATATTGGTGCACAAGTGAGAGTAACTGGAGAGTACCTGCTTGGCCACTAAATGTCCTAACCTGCATTAATTTTTCTTCAATGAAACACATCAGTAAAATACTGCAGTTAGAAAAATAATTGCTTATATACGTATAAAGCTGCTAATTGTACTGGTATCAGCCGTGCTTCAGTATGTTTACCACATGCTATTGGATATAGATGTTTCAGCTAGACATCCTTGTCAGAGCAGATTTAGTTTTAATGCCATCTGTTTTATTGTCGTGCCTACGCATGTTTTTAGATGACTGTTGATCTTTTAAATTGTCAAGAGAATTGTGATTTTTTTTAATTAATTAATTCAAAAAAAAATTCATCGTAAACCCTAATTCTAGATGTTTTCTTCAGTGCTCAAAGTTGAAGTAAGCATTAAGGAAAGCAGAAATAAAGATGCTAACATGTTCAAATGACTGGCCTCTCGCTGCGTGACTCAGTAAGTTAGATAAAAATAGGGAAGAGAGAAAAGAACAAAAGCTGCATGGGCTGAGGTATCCTCTGGATTGAGATGCCTGCCTGAACTATCTCTGTCTCCTTCATCTGAGCTACGATGCTGCATCCTAGCTGAGGATGAGATGAACATTCCCCTCTCAGTAGATGAAACTGTGGAAACGTTTTCAGGTAAGCAAAAATGTGGTCCCTGGTTGGGGGAAGATGAACTCTTAAGGACTGAGTACATCCAGTGGGTCTGTTTTTTTTTAAAAAAAAAAAAAAAAAAAAAAAACACTTTAGGGGGATTATAAGGATCCATATCTAGGATTTCTAAGAGCTATTGAGTGACAAGGTGGCCTACAAACCGTTCAACAACAGACCAAGCATGCAGCCAGGTAGCAGAAAGCACTGGCACCCGACACAGAGCTGCTGTCCATCCGGTATTCCTTGGATACATAAATGAGGGGAGAGGAATGGACATAAATATTACTGGGTGCAGGACTTTGTTTAAGAACAGGAAATAAAGGAAGTTTAAAGTGACTTAGGTGTTTTTAAAAGATCAAATTTCCAGTGACTGTTTTGGGAAAGCCTTGGTTCTTAATGACTTTAAGCCTCTCCTGAACACGGGCTTTAGGCTCCTAAACCACTTGTGTTCTCCATGATGGTTCCTCCTAGGGGCTGGAGTCACCACAATCTCTGTGCATACATCCACGACCAAGCTGGCTGCTGAACGAGGGACAGTTTTTCTTTATAACACAGTATTTGCTCCTATACCTCCAGGATGCCTCTCACAGTGGAAATCAGAGCACACGTAGCTTGTTTTACTGCACCCACCCCACAGAGTCAGCAAGCTGACAAAAGAACCTCCCTGGCAGTGATAAACCCCTCGGTCAAATCAGCTGCCACTGATACCAGATAGGTATTTCAAAACCTTCTAAGGGGGGAGATAAACAGTAATCTTCCCTTGGAAAGAAGGGGGTATTGTCTCTGCTTAATCAATATGAACGTAGAATCTTTTGATCAAGTACTGCTTATACTAAAGCAGAATATCTTAGTCATTTGTTATCTGATCATTCAAGGACAATTTTCCCCTTGGAAAAGTGGCAAGAGAACTGTTAAGCTTGTTCTTAGGTGACAATATGAGGATGAAAGGAGTAAGGAGAGCATTCGCATTCCCCAAACAACCACTGCAGGTCATAGAAGACCCTGGAACAACCCTGTGCAAGCCCAGACAGCCCAGCAAGTAGCCAAAAGGGGATGGAATATCATGACTGCTTAACCTCGTGAATATGTAGGAAGTAGGTGTTTTGTCTGTATTAGATAGGCAAAATACTTGTGAATTTAATCTACAAACACAGTGAAGAAACCTGCATTATTGGGCTTGCTTACTGGAAAGTTCCATCAGCACCCAGCCCTGAATAAAAAGCAGTATCTCTCCTGAGCACATGGGAATTGGCTCGTTGCACCGCAGATAACAAATCTGCTTTTTGGACAGCACCATCACTGCATCAACTGCCAAGGTCCATGGATTACCAGATACCACCCCAGCTCTGTTCCAACAGCAGAGCCCTGACGCAGGCCCTGCTCTTACCTTTGACCAGTGCCATCTTCTTGCAGTCAGGGCCAGCAGCACTCTTGTTGCTCAGCAGCTTGTACTGGAAGCTGGTCATCCGGCAGCTGATGTCTGTCTGTGGGCTGGCCTGCAGGACGACGGCCACTTGTCATGGCGTGTGGGCTCTGAAGCAAGACACATGGTGGGGTTGGGCCCCTCCTGCCTCGCTTACCACCAGCTACAGCTGCCCAGCACACTCCACATAGATGCTGGGCCCCTGGAAGTCGCTGGCAGGCTTGATGCAGCCTGTGGTACGCCAGGTGCCGGCCAGGCAGGGCCCCAGGACCACGTGCACGGCTCATGCTGGGTACATCCATTCCAGGGAGCCCTCGGTGCAGTGCAGGTGCACCTGCTGCACCACACAGGATCACAGCTCCCAGCTCAAACCACTGCCAAGACACCACCACCAGCCTGTCCCTACAGATACCCACAGCACAGGGCAGGCATTGCAGCACTTCTTGCCACACAGCCCCAGCACCGTCCTCACCTCCGCTGGGCCAATGCCCCGCAGCTGGCGGCCATCCTTCCCCAGCCCCTCAGTGACACCACAGGTGCGGCCCATTACCAGGGGATGGCTCACACCTGGTGACAGAGCCCCAGGCCCTCCACAGAGCCATGCCTGGATGGGTTCAGCACCCAGAGAAACAGCACAGGGAGGCTTCTCCCCACTGCAGAGCAGGGGTAACTCAGGGCCGGGCAGTGCCTGGCTCTGGAAATCCCAGACAGAGGTGGGCAGGGGGAGAGCCATGAACTCTGGCAGGAGCTGCGTCATGTGCAATGTTATGGCTGAAAATCAGGTTTAAAACCCCACATTTCTAAGGCTGTTTACTGCTGTTTGTAAGAATTCATCAAGAAAACATTTCTAATCAAAACTGGACAAGCTTTTACTCAAGGCGCTGCCATTTCACCGCCTTCAGTAATTTTAGTTGTATTACTTATAAAAAAAAAAAAAGAAAATTAAACACACAGCAGCAGCGTTGGCCAGAAGATGCCACCACCAGCACCGAGAACGGCTACCGTTCTTACGAGGGCTTTGACACGCATTTTCCTGTCAGAGCTGCAGCACTAAGACCTCGGGCGCGGCTCAACCGCTCGCACACGCGGCGGCGCCGGGCGCACGGCGCTGAGGGAGGGGTGGGGCCGGTACCCGCCCCGCGGCGCCGCTCCCTCAGGAGCCCGCGCTCCCCTGAAGCGAAGCCCGCGCACCCGGGGCCTCCTGCCCTTCCACGTCCATACCTGCCCCCAGCAGCAGCAACAGCGGGGCCGGGAAGCAGGGCTATAAGCGCGGGCGGGAGGAGGGGTTCGTCCTCCCCCGGATCGGCCGCAGCCCCCGTTGTCCTGAAAATATCGGGAATGGGTTGATAGCTGCGTCCCGCTGCCGTTTAGCACCAAACAAAAATGGTGTCAGCGTAATGAAAGGGAACATTGAATGACTGATGAGAAATCAACAGCTGAACGTTGCGTTCATGATTACCTTCCAGAGGTTCATGCACAAGAAAGCACAAAGGCCTGCCATTACCATGCTGAAAGCTGGGCTGTGCCTGCCCGTAATCCTATTTCTGCATGCGTTGCCCTTTCCGTATTTTCAGTGCATGGCATGGAGCAGCTATTGCAGGTCTGAGAGGGCGAGGCTCTGCAACAGCCCTTCAGCGTGGAACAGCGATTTTGCAGCCCTTCTGCCTCAGGCTGGTGCTGCCCAGCTCGCTCCAGCAGTTCTGAGAACATTTAACGATGCGTTAAAGCCTACAGTCTGTAGTAATAACATCAGTGCCAGGGATCCTCAATGCTCTATTGTCTTGCCCACCTAAGAAAAAAACTGCTGGATATCTATGCTCTGACCCAATCTTGAACAGAGAACAGTATACAGTCTTTAAAAGGTTTCATTGTGGCATAATGCAGCAGCTGAGAGGCCAGAGCCCTTCTCTCTTTTGTGCAAATGAGGGAGCAGAGGCAAGGCTGTGGGGAAGGAGCTGACTGTATGATGAAGTGGCCCAACAGGAGGATTTATTCACTTCCAGAGGCCCAAACTAACCCATCTGCTGCCATGAGGTGAAAGCACTGAACCACTTGATCTCTGAACTGCCCACAGCAGTTCTCAAATACAAAATACAGTGCTGTTCTCGGAATGACCAAGCCTGTTGCATGCTGCCCCTGAAAGCCAGGCAGTGATCTTCACCACGAGGTTGTTACAGATCCAGAAACTCACATCTGCTTCTGTGCGTAGTGAGAAACGGGAAAAATCAAGTTTAAATACTTTAATCCACACACTTTAATCCACAGGTAAATACAGTACAAATAACAAGACAACAAAAAGATGCATTAGGAAAGTCAGTAGCAGAGTCAGTACTTTGAAAAATCTGTAGTTGCAAACTTCTGTGGAAGAATACAGAGCAGACATTCCTCGTAAGAGCCTTCTGCGAGCTCACGTCACAAGAAATAGGCTACAATACAACTGACTAAAGACAAACACTTTCAGTTTCACTTGTGTTAATGCAGAGCAGGACAGAACCTGGTGCAGCTCTGTGACTTCACTGAAGTTGCAGCTTCTTACAGACAGAACCTCGCCCAAGTACTCAAACACGTTTTAGCCTTACCTAATGATCTGAGTCAACCTGTCACTGTTTCACAGGTCGGTGCTAGTATCACCTGCTTCAGAAATGCTAGATTAAGCCAATGAGAGCCGCAAACAAAGGAGAGCTTTATGGAAAGTTCCAGAACCACACTTGCTGCGTCTGCCCAGCAAAAAAAAGGACATGCGTCCCAGCTTCTGCGGGCAAGGTCTGTCCAAGAATACCTCCTTGTCCTCTCATTTCTTACCTGCGTTCTTTTAAAGACCCAAGGAACAAGAATTTCGGATTTGAAAGCATCACGATGTCAAGAAAAACATAACAACTTGTCTTAAAAATTTGCAGTGGAGGTTCAGTATTATGCTGTAAGAAAGATCTCATGCAGTTTTTGCAGCGAGATCTGTTTTCTGAGAAAAACAGGAGGGAATGGTGCAGATGGCTTTTGCTGAGGCTGGACTCTTAACACATGTATCTTAGCTGCACCATAAGGAAACAACTGTTTAGTCAAGTGCAATGACCATTCCTGCTTCAGTACTCTGTAGGAAAAAACAAAAAAAAATACACCAAATCCCAGATGCCTTCTTTCTTGCTTGAAAAAACTGTTTGAAATTCCACTGTTTGATCTATTACTTGCTTTTTAAGCTCAGTTTTGTTTTTTTCCCCCCCTCCTTATTTAGTGCAACTTCAGAACATGCATAAACGCATTCAGTACAAATTCCAAGTCACAGTATCACATTTTTTCCAAGCTGAAGAATAACTTTTGTTTTTTAAACGTTCAACATGCTGGTTTTTTCTTACAAGTAGTTGTTATTAAAGTTACAGTTTTTCAGAGTCACATTTTTACAATATTCTGATCACTAACTACTAAATAGAAATAACTACTATACAATTGAAGTTACAAGCTACAAAAATAAAAATCCATTGTTTAACTATAAAAATCCTATAAAGAGAAGATGGCTGGAGGTACTCCAAGGATTACAACAGTTGGTAGGTGACAAAATGGCTTTTGAGGGATGTAAACTTCAAAGACTCAGAATGCAATGAACTCACAATATTAGTTCCCACTTACCCTTAAAAAAGAAAATGATTTATGCTGAACTCTGCAAACAAGTTGCAAATGAAACAGTGCAACAATTATATACCATAATAAGAGCACACAGCACAGTAAACAGGGTGGGATTAATGTGAAGCAAAGTAAAATTTTAAATACATTCATACTTTCAGGCAGTAATGGCCAGATCCTCAGCTAACACCAGTCAGCGTAACATCACTAGGTTTAACGGAGGCATGTGGCTTCACTCCAGCTAGAAGTCTCTCCCTGAGATGCCCCAAACCTGAACTGGGTATTTAGCACTCTTAGTGAGATAAAGAAATTTCGATCATGCCATGCTTTCAGAATCGTGGCCTAAACAGTGCTGAAATACAGAGCGTGTAAATTCTCTCAGTGCACCTAACTGCTCAGTGAATGAGTGGTCTCAGCTGTTTCATTCCCATGTTCAAGAAGCAGCTGTAGTTTCTCAGAGCAGAATTCAGAGCATTTTTAAGTAAGCCGTTCACATTCAGTAGGATCAGTGACGCTACTATTATTTTTAAATCTAAGGATATCTTAGTCTGCTCCTAATTGAGTACAATCTTGCTTCTTTTTAAAAAGAAAACTGCAAATACTAGGTATGAAATGCAGAACAAAAGAATTTTCAGTTAGAATGTGAAGATTCCTAAGTGTCCTACTCTTATCCATACATTAACTAACTAGGCTACAGAGCTGGTCCACCAAAAAGTGTTCCTAAGTAAAAAAGAATAAGCATTGTAACATTCATACTGTTATGCTGTTCACAGCTAAGGTACAGTGCTTTAAGGTTTTATTTTAAACCAGCTAGATACAATAATACACACTAAAAAAAGCTGTGAGCATCAGTGCATGTAATGTAGAGCCAGAAGGAACTGGCTGAACTGAAACCAGAACCTTTAACTCCTGGTTCTGAGAACCTGCGGAGAACGTCGAGATTCCTCCCCAGTAGCAAAGAGCAAAAGATGTACTTTCAGAACAGGTCTGGGGCACTGGGACCAGTGTACCTTAGGTGCCCAGTTAGTCATTGAGGTGACTGAAAATGCCAGAAAGGTGGGTGGCTGTGTGAAACCATCCTGACTGGTTTTTCAGACAAGCTGTATAGAACACTTTCCTAGTTACAGCAGAGCTTTAAACACTGTCCCAGCTGACATTTGTAGCTGAAGTATGCCAGCTAAAAATGAACAATTCCATGACTGAGGGGAAAAAAGTACTTACTGAATAGCTGCAAATGCTATCAGGACAGAAAGGAACAGGGGAACAAATTCTCAAACTGAAACAGCTGAAATTACATCGAAGATTTTTTTTTTTTGAACTTACTCTTGCTACACTGCCTCAACAAGACAATTTTCTCCAAGTGTGTTTAAACATGGCAGCATTTTCTTGTGCAACCAGGAGAAACAAGTCCAAGAACAAGCACTTAAAGCTTCTAACTATTGTAAACGGTGTTCCACGTTACTCAGTGCCTAAGGAAAGCAACACCTATAAAAATAAGTATGAAGGGGCAGCAGCAAAGGTAAACACAGAAGATTATCAAATGCATAAACTAAGTTACACTGTCTTATATACTAAGAACATGAAATGCAATTCATAACAGAAAAATGCTCAAATTTAAGCATAGTTTCAAATTAAAGTCATGTAAAACAAATCTCACTAATGCAGTAGGAAGAAAACAAAGCTATGTTCTTTAACAATAGCAAAAAAATCCAAAGTACTTTTAAAAGTATGATCTACACATTCCCATAAGCAGCTTTAAACATCAGGAAGAATAGACAGGCTTAGAAAAAAGGTTGCCATTCGCCTCAGCTGTTTCTAAAGATGAAGAATGCAATTTTGGACTTCAGATACCTTTTTCAAAACAGTCCAAGCATGGAGAAAGATACAGAATGCAAGTGGTGGTTGAAAAAGTTTAACTCTGCTGTGAATTGCTCAAAGTGGAGAAATAAATAAAGAAATAGAAGCCTATGACAAAAAGCTCTAATGCATCTGAAAATGCACAGACACCCACACCCCCCTCCTCAATGTGCATACAAACAAGTGAGGTTTGAGTAAGGCAGGCAGCTCATGCACAGAAAGGCTCTGCTTCAGTTTGTTGTTTGCATTTCACAGGACTGAAAACCTACAGGAAAGGCTGTTATCTCAATCAGACCAAGCTTCTGTTAAGCTAGTGCATGTTGCAATAAAGCTCCAAAATAAGCTCTGTGCAATGGCTTTTGAGTGCTTGTTAATTTTTGTTATTATTCACTCTATACATTGTACACAAAGTTATGCTGTGTGAAGGCTGGCAGAAGAAACTATTCATTATTTGTCACTAGTTTTCCAATATTAATCAGTCAGAGGGCAAGGGAGAATCCTTCTGTGCAGGACATGAGACCCAGCTGCAGAATACCCTCTTCTGGGTAAGGGCTGTACTGCAGGGTGTTCAGGGTTACAGTGTTCTCAGAGGAGCTATGGGTACAGTAGCTATTTGTACTGGTGCTTTATGCACCCACAACATTAAAAAAACCATGTGGCAGTTTTAAAGCCACAACACATCAGCATTAAGCAGCTACGGCTATATTATAAGTTACAGAAAGTAATTCATGTCAGCATTAGAATCTGGGAGCCCATTGCTCGTATTTACTTCTTGCAGTTGGACTAAAACTTGAAGCAGTTCCATATGAGTGACTCAAAACAACCAACTCCTAGCAACAGACTGGACAAGAGGACCGATTTATCTGAAAGGATGGTGTGTTGGAAACAGCAAGACTTCCCAACAGATTCCAGTGCTAACATTTGTTTAAAAAAACTTTTTTTGTCACGCATATGACAACTCTATATAGTTAAAATGAAAGGATGACTGTATGTCTGATTGGAAACTGGACACGTACAGAATATTCTCCACACCATAAATGCAGTTTTACAAGAAGCCTTCCATGTCTGTAACAAGTAAGGGTGCTACCTATCACTTTCTGCAATCCCCAAGAGTCAATTTGTGATACAAACTTTTTCACTTCCACATGCAAGGACGGGATATCTGTCCAACACAAACAAGACGATTTACCACGGGTTCTCCCAAACAAATGCACAATTAGATGTTACTTTCAATTCTCATTTTCCTTTCTTTCTGCAAAGGTAATGATAGATTTGCATTTCTCAAAGGGTATTTCACACATTTAGGCTGGGATTCCTAGCAAAGTGCAGTAACTGCGAGGATCTAGTCTGCACGTAGTACAACATCACTGGTACCCACTCAGGCAAAGCATGAAGAAAACCAACTTACCTACCAGAGGGGGNTTTCAAAGTCATTTTTCTAGATGTTGGATGTTCAAAGAATAAGTTCTTGAACCATTAAAGGTTCTTAAGCTATAAAATAATTTGAATAATTATCTGATCAACTTCAGGTAGCTCTTTAAACTGTATTCTGAATAATTTAGATCAAGCAGCCAGTGGGTGTGATTTCTTTTGAGAAAACACTGCACTTCATAGCACATGCTCTGCTTTTCCAGAGACTTGTCATTTGTTTGTAAATGATACAAGAGAACCACAACATAAAACTTAAATATTTTTAGGATGCTGATGTCTGTAAGCTAACCAAACAAAAACAGTTCTTAACTACCAAGACTTTTGAAGCCACTACGAATTGAACCTCCATAACTAAAAAAGTCAGGATAATAGCTTTATCTAACATCGCATGTTCTTGCATATTTTAAATACTTTTTATATGGACTTAACTATCAATTTCTTCTCTGTATTTACATACTATAAAATAAGTAAGATGAAGTATGGGAAGCTGATGAACATGAAATTTACAAATGGCTTCTGCTTTACAGTTCATGACACTGATCACATTTCCAGACAACTACAAATTCACTGATAATCAGTAGTATTTTAAGATCTAGCACATACACTTTCTAGAATGAATACCATCAATTTAAAAACGCCCTCCGAAGAGGATTACAAGTGAAGGTTTTAAAAATATTAACTTCACCAAGGTTTCGATAAATTATTTTAAAATATAAATAGTTCATTCACTATTAATGCAAACTTTGTTTTGTTGAAAACAGTTTCATTTTACAAAACCTAGAAACACAGCCTACTTTACCTAGTGGTATCGCCCTCAGTTAGCTTAAAGAAAAAAGGAAAAAATGACGGGAAGTTTGACAAAAGCAGCAACATTCAGAGCTCAGACCAAAGCCCCTCAACTCCTCTTACAACCTTAGCTTATGCAGTATACATTACTCAGCACAGATTCTCTTCTTATTGAATAACTCAACTGGACTTAACTGAATTATTAGTTACAAATTTCAAATCTTAACCCATAGCTCTCACCTGCTGCAAGTTTAAAATACCTATAAGAGAAAACTAAACAGGAAGCAGGTTTTTACTTCTGTTCACCATGAAGATGTTTTCACCTGAGAAGCTCTTAACCTGAGAAGCTTCAGATATGTCAGACTGACAGTTTACATGTACTGGTGTATGTGTTATTAATCTTTAACGTGAGTATAGGCCACTGACGTTTTTCTGACCCTAAATTCATCCAGGAAATGAAAACTCAGGGCTGACAAAGCATCTTTGACCCCCTGAGAGCCAGTCAGGAAATATGTTTCATTTTCATCCCACCCTCCAACCCCCTGCTCTCCTCTGCAAACCCAGCGCTCATCTTCAGATTGGAATAGTTAACAGACTGACTTGCTGCCAACTGTTTTCAGGTAATTACAAAGCAAGATCTTTAAAAAGCCTCTTAAAAAACCCAAAACGTTTACCAGCCATCATTATTTCTTTAAAACCATTCAGTACACAGTTAAAACAGACAGCTGCTTTGTCAAGTTTTCCTCCAACATGCTTCCTAAGAACTACAACACGCTGCTATTTACAAAAACTACAATTAACCTCTCACTGAACTGGAGTCAGTCAGAGGACCATTCAGTGCAAGTCATGGTAAATTACTTTCAAGTTGTATCTTGGTTACTCAAGATCTCAGGAATACTCTATCTATGGCTTACAAAACCACGAATAGTGTCATTTGCTAAGAGACCCTTTCCAGAAAGCTTTGGTCCAAAACCCCCTTACCTTCCCAAGAGCCCCCACGTTTTCCACCTTCCCAGTCAACCTGTAAGATATGTACCGCACAAGCTGGTACACCAAAAGGAATTTGTCATGCTCCCAAAAAGAGATGGCAGCCAGGTGCCAGAAAAAACAGCTCACATTCTACTTGTTATGGTTTTCTGATCAGGAACTGTTCCTGGGGAAAAAAAAAAAAAAAAAAGGCGGAAGCAGGCTGAACTTCCAGCTGTTCTCCTTTCCAAAGGTATCATACCTTTTGCATACAATACTGCACATGTGCAGAAGATCTGATTCCACAGCAAGGAAGGACTGCGGTATCCAGCCCTTTCCTGCCATTATTGTAACTAACTTCTCCAGCTGGAAAGGCTGGGTACCACCACCAACCTAAAAGGCAAAACAGTTGTGGTAATTCAGCTGTGAACATTTTCATGAATGTGAAAGCATGGCTTTTTCCTCAACCCCGGTTCATTCACAAGTATGAATCTTACTGCATAATCCTTAACCTAGATTAAGCATTCTCAGTGTTTATAATGGGCTGAAGTTCTTCATTGTATCACGTTGCATTCCACAAAATCTATACATCTTCATCTGTCTGTTCTCTCGCGTGCTCTTGCTCAGACACACTGGAAGCGTCATCATCTGTTTGTTCACCCAAGTGATACAACATCAGTGCATGTGTCTTATGAGTTATGGTAACAGTGCATGGCCCCTGAGCCCACGGCTCTCCATCCACCTGCATTGGCATCTTTGAACTCTTCAAGATCAGCTAGTGTTAAAGAGAAGAACACAGAATCACAGCAGATCAATGCAGCTCTGAAGATACCTTTTGTAACTACAGTGTACTGATGTTGCACAGTTTGAGACTTGCTGGAGAGAAACTAAGTACAGAATTAGTTGTACTCAAAGGCCACAGCAACAGAGATTGTTAATTATGACACAATTAGCTTTTCCTAAACACCCAGCTCAACTGCAAAATGCAACCCTAGATCATACAGCTGAGTGCTTGAAACTGTATGCTGTGTATTGAAAAAGATTTAGGGAAACAGGTTTATAAATATTACTTACCCTCACTGTATGTGCCTGCCCTAGACGAACAGGATTTGCTAGTTTCACCTGAATCTGGGCACAGTGGAAAGAACCATGAACTCCAACAACCTCCAGAAGTCCATCATCGTGTCTATGAAATAAGAAAGCAGACTCTTTTTAAGTGATGCTCATGTGCTCTAAAATACCTGCCCAGACCACACAGTCTTTTATTGCTGTTACCGTGGAGAAGACAAATGTTACTCTACAAACGTTGAAATTATTTACTTCTCCTGAACAGTAAGTTGCACTGAAAAGCAAGGGAAGCTGAACAAAAGCAGGTCAAGTGTTGAGCAATACTCCAGCTGCTGCACCCTACCTAGCTACTGGCAATTAGATAGATTACTTTCTGAGACTCATGGTGCATATTTAAGGCCCGCGGTTGATTTCTGTTCCAGAAATTGGTAAATTTTCTCCTTTCTGTCATTTTAGTCAGTTATTAATCCACAGAAAAAAAATTAATTGCTTATTTTTTTAGATCTTGGCAAAGGACCTTGCCCAAATAATTTTGTAAGTTTAACCTCATAAGCATTTTAAGGGAACTATGAAGTGTATTTATTTATATACGTGGCTTTTGTGTACCTTGCCAAGGGATAAGGTTCATCACCCATTCCTTCCCAGAGCCTACAGCCACCTCCCCAGTATCCAATATTCAGGACAATGATGCCTTCCAAATTAGGCAACTCGATTCTCTCACCATCCAACTCTAGCTTTAAAAGACAAACAGAAGTTAATTATCACATATCAAATTCAGAACTTCAGTAAACGCTATTTATTCTTTTTATCCATTTAATACATTTCCACTTAAAAAAATAAAAAATAAAAAAAACTTGTGAGCAAAACTGGCGCTGTACAAATAGGACGTTTTCTTTTCATACTTTTAAAAAATGATTTCCTACTTCACAAGGTCAACACATTGTGACTTCACAGCCTGTAATCCTGTAATCAATTTCTGTTAATAGAAAAAAAACAAAAACAAACAAAAAAACCCTGTCACTTGTGTAAGTCTCCGTGGCAGATTTTAACTCAGTATCAATATTTGAACTCAGAGACCTGAGTCAAGGCCAGAAAAAATTTTAGGAATTTTCAGTAAGTTCAAAGGCATGAATTCCATCAAGTAAGTTGCAAATAACAAAGAAGTCTGGAACAGCAAAAAACCTCCACTAAGTCCAGAGCTTTCCTTACACGTTATCATATAGATGTAAACCACGAAGATTTTCCCCTTTCCTTTCACAAGGAAATTTTTATACTCCACTGATTGTCCAGAAAATAAGTAAATTAAAAAAACTTACTTCAACTTTCTTGTTAAGATCTTTACATTCTTGTACTAAGCAGTCTTTGGTTCCATAAAAAAAATACACCGCCTACAAAAAACAAAGGAGAACAGAAAACATTTAGAAAAAGACAATACATATGAAGTCTATCTGAAATGATCACGTGTTGTCATGATCCTGCAAACCTCATCATCTAAAATGGGTATGTAACGTATTAGCACAACAAGGCAGCTGTGCAGAGAGACTATCACTACAGTTCACTAATACCTGAAGACACATTTTCTTTCAGAATAATGCCATCCTTGACAAAGAGTTCTAAGCACTGAAAATCCAACAGAAATTAGGATCAAACAAATACCAAACAAACTGGAAAAAACTTATGTCACACTGGAGAAAGAAACCACATGTAGTATTTAAAAAGTAGTCTCAAGTCAACAACTACAAGAGGACAGTGTCATTTTACTAAACACACCTTATTGATAATTCTGCTGGAAAACAGAGAGGGAGTCTTCTCACGATGAGCATGGAAATTTAAAGCCATAAGAGCATCGGGCCCTATAGAAAAGTAGTTGTTCATTGTGAATACCTGTAAGAGAGGATTTCTATTTATGATCTTATTAAACATTATTAATCATGATTTAAAAGTCACCATACTTTTTTGCTTCTTATTAAATATAACCACACAGATATTCCATAGAATCTATAACTGCAAACCATACCTTTGGTTTCCTTAAATTGTAGTATCCTTTGCTTGTTACCTGAACTTTCCATCTGAAAAACAATGGCCGTTACTTAGACTCATGA
Source organism: Penelope pileata (assembly GCA_013396635.1). Taxonomy (NCBI): domain Eukaryota; kingdom Metazoa; phylum Chordata; class Aves; order Galliformes; family Cracidae; genus Penelope; species Penelope pileata. Next base: position 782,543 of record WBMW01000230.1, read on the forward strand.
CAGAGACAATATTCTCACTTAGTATCAAAGCTGTAAAGAATTTCAAAAAGATTCAGATTTAGTTAGATTATGAAAGAGCTAAGCATTGCAGAACAACTAAATAAAGACTAATTTTGGATCTCAGTTATTCTGCAGTTTCCTACTCCACTTGGGTATGCTAATCCACTTGGGCACTTTACATATCCTGCTTTAATGGGCTATCAACAGACCTACAATAATACTTGGTTCAATAGAATTCATCTTTTCGCTGTTGCTTACCTGTCTAGTACGATTCCATCTGCATCCATGACATTTCGTAAGATTTGTTCCACGGGGACTTCTCCAGCATAACCTGCACCCCAGCCCAGCGTGTTAGACAGGTCATTGCCTGTTCCTAGAGGTAAAATTGCAACTTGTGGAATAAAGCGTTCTTGCCCCTAGGATACAGAAACAATGCATATAAGCTCCTTTTTCAGCATTCATTTTCTATCTTCTCTCCCCTAACGTTCAAGTTAGATAAACATTAATCTTCAGAGCAGCCTGTTACACAGTGCAGAGTGACAGAGCTGCCAATATCAGTATCCCAGACGGCCAGTTTAAGTACTTATGGTAAGGATAATGTAAAGAAAGGAAATGTTAAGCCATTGTGGGGAGAAAACAAAATGCAAACACATTAAGGAAACAGTGCATTATTAATAGCGAACAGAACATCCCCACAGAGGAACGATGCTTTGGTTCTGGAAGCAGAAGCCTGAACTTCTCATCTCATTTCCTGATTTTCCACTTGCTGCATGCATCTCTGAGGACGTGCTCTGCTATGAATGCTGAGAGTGACAGAATACACAGGGCTGCAAACCATAACGAGACACAAAAAGGCTCTTACATGGTTGATGTTAGTTCTGAAAACCTCATCTATATATAATGCTGTTCAACTACAGACAGAAATTCACACATGAAAAAAGCAAAGTCCATATATCTAAAGGTCAGAGGTGCCACATACACACAAATTCAACTGTCAAGAACAGATGCAGCAATGATAATTTCTTTAGGCAAAGAGGAAAGAACAACATATAAAATATCCTGCAGCGTGTTATTTTCTTGTTCTACAGAAAAGAATGTTTACAAATAAACTTTTAAAATCCAAAGCTTTTATATATTTTTCCTGAGCTGCAGGGATTCAAAACAAGATGCATTTTTGCCTGATATGAATAAGCAATTCTACAAATATTTCTCTGTAGGCTTATTGAGGAAGATGAAAGCGATAAGCGCAGGTAAGAGAGATTAGAGTGTAGCACTTCAGCAGCTCCAAAACTCATTTCACCGTAAGACAGCTTTTAATTTAAAACACAATACCTTTATCTTCATTTCATCAATTGCATCCAGGACCCAGCCTACTGTACCATCCCCACCACAGACAAGAACCCTGACAGCATTGCAAGGCAGCAAGGTACAAAGTTGGAGTGCTTTAGCAGGGGTAATTTTGCTTAGATCAAAAACCTAGAATAAACAAAATAAGTTCCATAAGTTCACAGAACATGACTCAGGATTTGCCTCACAGATAAACAACTTCAAGATGTTCATTCTAATGCAAAACAAACATTCTCTATTTATAATATTAAATAAGAAAACGAGCTGTTTTGACTTATGAGCTGGATTCAGTCTCCCAAGTTCACAAAACAGCTCTAGCAGCTTCACTGCAAATAAATGCTGCTGATAAATCAAGCTGACCAAGCCCTAAGAAAAGCCTGTATCTAGTAACACTATGACAAATTTTGTAAGGATGAAAGACTTCAGATAAAAGTTGGTTTAAGATATTCAAGATATAAAGAGGTTTTTTTTTTTTTTTTCTAAGCCTTACTGAGATGCATTTAAAACAAATGCATGTTTTTTTGTACTAGTCTGTGTTCTAAGGCTCGGATTTGAACTTCAAAGGAAGAATATCAAGGTGCAGCCAGGAAATGGAAGGAACAACTGCCACAACGTCAACATCCTGTGCCAACCCCGTGGACTTTCAAGAGAAAGCAACAAAACAAAATAACTGTAAACACTGACATTTTCACAAGTGAGGATTTAAACAAACACACATTTCAAATTAAGAAGATTTAAATATTTCATTTTCTCAGAATTAGTACATGACTTCAAGAGCTGGATACACTTATTAACAGAATTACTACATGTATTACTATAAATAGAAAACTGCACAACTCAACTATTAGAAGAACCAGCACAAACATGGTGGTGGGAGGACCTCTGCATTTTTACATAAACCTTTCTAAAAGAACAAACTGCATGACTTTGTTTCCTTTGTTCTTCCACAAGACCCTACTGCCATTATGGAAGCAAAGTGATGTCAATTCTAATTTAAACTTTTATTTTACTACAGTGGCTTTTCACTGTTATTACCTGAACAGGGTTCAGCAGAACTTTAAACTCTCCCAGTAAAGTTTCGCCCATGTTGTTTCCACTACGAGTATTAGCCAGTACAATGACTGGGATCCAGTGTTCTCTGCAGTAAGGTACTACCTGCAAAAAGGCAACAGTAAGTCAAAAAAATTCTACATGTTTGAAAATGCCTCAAGTCTTGCTCTATGACCTGTCCCCTGGAAGTGCTGAAGTGGGGAAATAACCCATTAGTTTAAGCAGTCAAAACAAGCAAATATTTTCAGCACACCGAGGCCAAATATTTTCATTCTGTAGTGCCTACGACAACAAACAGTACAGTATTAGAAAAGGAACAAAATGTTACATAGCTGTTCAAGTAGAGATGTTTTTCACACATGGTTTTGGTATGCATCAGTTCTTGTGATGTAAAAAGAACACTTCTTCCCACATCTTTATCAAATTTTCAGGTTTTATTAAATAACAAAAGCCAGACTACATTATAAAAACACGAAGCAGCAGTTACCTTTTCATAATCAGTTCTTTTGTCTTTACGCATCTGGCTGATTGTAGACAAGTAGTACGGTGGAATAATTAAGTCTCTGAATTCTCCAAGTGTACACTCCTCAATCTTTAAACAATCCAGCATGCATTCATCGTGTACAGTGCACTGACACCACACACATCTGGAAAAAAATAAATCAAGAAAAAATCCTCAAACAACTGGCATATAAATTTTACCTATTTTAGAGAGACCCTAACTTCTGAAAAGTACTTATGTTTACATGCACTATTGTAAGTAATATTCTAAGCACGTTGCAGAGAAGACCCTGTATACTCTAGAATTTCAAGTGACTATCTATTGGCTACAGAAAATACTGACCTTGATCAAGTCCTTGAAAGTTTAGAAAAATATGTGAATTCTCTATGATGACTTAGTTTAAACTTGATTATTTTAACTCCAAAAACCAGATGCTACAAATGCTCTTTTGCACTGTATGCAATACAAACAGTTACACTGAAAGCTTGTATGAAACTGAACTCCTATCCATCCTTACTGAGCATACACTACAGAACAGTTTAATAATTTAAAGTGTTACTACTACATTAAATGACTTTGTTAATAAATTTCTTAGAAGTGATAATACTCTGAAACTTAAAAGGTTACACAGCACTGTGCAAGGCTCATGGGCTTTTGTTATGCAAAGCTGCTCAGCCCTCTGACCTATTCTAAAAGCTGCCCTGGAAACACAGACTAGAACAAGAGGGAATACTGCAACACCTCCTGCCAGCCTCTGCTAACCCTTAATCCTCATTTGCCACATCCAGAGGCTTGGGTTAAGCAGCTGTGACAGCTATTTTTGGAGTCTGATTAATCCAGTACACAACCAGAGCAGCAGTGCTACTTCCTCTGGACTGCAGACAGTCACTATTGAGTCACTGTGTCTTGCCTTCCTCCCTTCTTCCTTCCCCTTCTGCATCCCAAATCCCCTCCATTTCCTCAGGCACATGATCTCAAGATTTCGTTTCTGACAGTATGCTTGTTTATACTGGAATTCTGCTCGCTTACCAACAAACTGACAGTATGACACAGAAGTGAAGCAAAAGCAGACAGCTGGCATCCTTTAAGGATGCAGAGGTCCCATTCACATTGTTCCCAGGGTGTGGGCCATCAGCTCTATATTTTGGCCTTACCTGTCGTGCTCCCAACTTCAAAAGCAACCTTAATTTAACGATGGCACTATCAGTCTAGAATTTGTTTTTCAAACTTTGTATCATTCTTACCACAAACTGTAACAATGGATTTTATTACAGCCGCTTTTCAAAACTTCCTATTAGCTTATTTTCAGCGTTATTACAAAGGAAAAAAACAAAACAAACCACCAGTTATGGTGAGGTTGCTTGTTCTAGCTGCACTGATCAGATGCCGGTTTTGCAGAGGTGCATGCATGTTCTGGCAGTCTAAGATAGGCACTGTGCCACTGCAGCTGCATTACACAAACAAGCGTGTCAGAACCTCCATGGGGCTGTCCCCAAAATACAACCTCTCTCAGATTTAGCCTGTTAGGTGTAATTGTGTAGCAGCACATTACCATGGAGAAATGCAAATAAGAGAACAAGTAGTCAGAAGACACAATATCCTACTCTTAATCGATGCCCGACATTACGCACAAGAACCCAGTTTCATTTTAGGTCCTTTAAAACTCTTCTTGTGGCGATGTGTTCCCACAGCACCGCAGCCCATACAGCCCAGACACGGCACCGCAGGCCCTCCCAGGCAGCCCGCCCGCAGCGCCGTACCTGTAATCGCAGAGCTTGGGCTGCGTGCCGCACTGCTGCCCGCACAGCATGCAGTGGCTGCACAGCGGGACGTTGCCTCGGATCCAGTGGTGCGGCATGGAGCCACGGGCTCCCCCTTCGCTCCTCATCATGATTTCCTTGCAGAGGAAGTGCTGGTCGGCCTTCTTGAGGCAGCCCTCGCAGACGCGCAGCCCGCAGCAGCTGCAGAAGGCGCCGCGGAGGATGTGCTGCGTGCACACGCAGCAGTACGAGGGCTGCCCGAACAGATCCGTGTAGTGCCAGTCATGCTTGCTCTTGCAGACGATGTCACGGATCAGCATCTGCCGCCGGGACCGGTGGAAGCTGCACCACAGCGTGATCAGCACGGGCAGGATGACGGCGCACAGCGTCCAGAACACCAAGCTCCAGTCTGTGAGGACCGAGGTCATGGAGAAGGCGCCGCTCCCGCTGCCCGCCATCCCCCAGACGGCCCGGCCCCGGGCCTAGCCCTGCACGCTGCCCGGGACGACAGCGGGGCCGACCCGGCAACGGCTGCCTGCCCCGCGGAGCCAGCGGGCAGCCTCGTGGAGCATCTTACCGCGTCTGAGCACCTCACATCTGGCCTCCCCCCAGCTGCGGGGCCCCGGGGCTGGCCAGGACGAGGAGCTCCGCCGCCGCCTGCCCGGGCCTAGCGCAAGGCCGGCGGCCCCCGGCCCCCTCCGGCTGCTACCGAACGCCCCCCGCTTCCCCTCAGGCCCCTCTGTCAGGGAGAGCCCCTCACACCGCCTGCCTCGGGCCGCCGCCGCCCGTCCTTCCTCCCTCTCTCGCCCCGTGCCCGGTGCCGCCTGGGCTGGGCCGGAGGACGCCGCGCAGTCCGCCGGCAGCGAGCGAGCGGCCACCGGGGATGCGTGGGGCGCCGGAAGCGGAAGTGGACGTGGCAGTTGCCAGGCAACGAGCGCCGCCCGGAAGTGGGCGGGGAAAGCGGCTTCGTCGCGTCTGGAGCACGAGGCGAGGGAGTGCCGCCCCGCTGGGCCTCGCTGCCCCTGCCGTAACGGGACTTTCTCCCCATAAATTGATTCAGTTCTTTCATGATATGCTGTAAAATTTTCCTTGTAGCAGCTCTAAAAATAAAGCAGTAGTTACTGCTATTAGAAACTACACGTTTTGTGCACTTCAAAACCAAAATATTTAACGATGACCTAAATCCATACAGTTCACATCACATCTCTTTGCTATGAAGCTGCCGGTACCTTAAACACGCACTTACAGACGCACCCAGAGCACAGTCCGACACTATCTATGTTTACAGAACCTCCATCCGGGGCCGTGCGGGGCTGTGTTCCCACCTGTCCCAGTTGGAGGAGCCCCCGCAGCTGCAGTCGTGGAACCCCAGCATATCCCCAGCTGGGAGGGACCATAAGGATCGTGGAGTTCCAACTCCCGGTTCCACACAGAGCCACCCAAAAATCAGACCCTGTGTCTGACAGCGTTGTCCAGGCGGTTCCTGAGCTCCGGCAGCATGGTGCCCGCTGCCCTCTGGGGAAGAACCTTTTCCTGATATCCAGCCTGACCCTCCTCTGCCACAGCTCCCCGGGTTCTAGCACTGCCCACAGAGAGTTCGTGCTACAGGCGGGCTGGGGGCAGGCCTCAGCCTGGTTGCCAGGAGCTTTCTCAGTACTGTACAGACCCACAGGGGCTGCACAGACACAGCTGTCAGTACTTCTCCAGGCAAAGAACGAAGGCAGGAGGGAGAAGCCGTGCCCGGGCTGGGCTGTGTGGCACAGCGGGGATGGGGCACCGCTGCACGTCCCCTCTGAGAGGCTCATGGCTCACCGCCCTGGGACGGGAGCTGCTGCTGAACGCTGTCTCATAGGCTGTATTCAAAGGGACATGCATTTCTTTCCCTACAGAATGGTGCCCTGTGTCCAGCACAGAGCTGCTCAGGGGATGCGTGGCCGGGGACGTTTCTGAAGGAAACACGTTTGTTAAACTCACGTTCTTACTGCACTCTGTTAAATAGTGAGGTCATTTATAATCCTGTTTTCCACTAACTTGTCCTAAAAAGAGAAGAATTATGTGAGTTTTCGGTTGTATGATTCTATTAATTTGATAAAAATCTCTGCTTTGTATTTCCACAGCAGTAATTTGGCTTTGCTGGAGTTAAACCAGGTTAATAGGTACTTTTGTGCTGGAGTAAAGTTAGAGACAGGAGTTTTCAACCATGGGCCCCCTCTTCAGTAATGGGCAATTGTCTTTTAAAAAACAGTTTTTGTCAGGCACCTGAAACCATTGCTTGCTGTGCTAACTGTAAGGCAGCATGTCCTATTTTCACAAATTTAAAATACCCAGCGTAACTCAGAAGCCTGGAGTGGAAAAATGGTCTTCTATTTTCTTTCCCTCAGGAACAGAGTTATGCTGAGAATGTTTGAGCAGATAATAGCCATATTCAAAACTTGAGGCCAGATGTCTTCAAAATCATAGTATAAGTCAAATTAGTTAAAGCATAAACAAACATTTGTGACTGACGTAGCTACTTCAAATAGGCTAATGCCTCAGTCAGCGTTACTCAGTTTGGAACAGGCTGAGAGAAAGCAGAATCAGAATGAAGAAGTTCCTTGTGCTCATCTTCTTCCTGGTCCTCATGACCACTTTTACAGGTAGGAGTTTATATGAAACAAACCTGTGTATGTATGTAATTACAGAGTAGAGCTGCAGAACATATTGTCATAGTATTAGTGCTCTGGATTTTAATACCTTCGTATTTCATTTTTAATACTTAAGTTTTTTTATATTGCAGGCTTTCCGTGATCTGATTTTTAACAAGTGTGCTATTGTATTAGACATTTTACTCTCTGCATTAGCACACTGTAGTCATTTATTCTAAAACCAAAACACTATTTTATGAGCTTACAATTTTAATATTATTTCACCAAGGTCCTGCAAGTTAAATGTTCAATGCAATCTCTCTTTTGCTTTGCTTAGAAAAATAATCCTGAAAAGTAAAGCAACACAGAAAGAAAAATAATTGGAAGAGTTACTAACTGCAGTGATTAGATGGTTAGATGATTACATTTTTTCAGTTTAGGCAGTAACATTAATATGTAGGATTTGTTTCATACTGGTAGAACCAGACTATAGAAAGCACAAGTATAAAAATGGTTTAAAATTCCACTCATATCTCCTGGAATGCAATATCCCCTGGGAAGGGGCTGTAATGAAAGAACACTTTGTATATAGACAAAAATAAGGTTTGGAGACATTTAGTTTTACAACTGACAGATAAAGCATTAACTTCATGGTAATTTCATAACTAACTGCTGCTTTTCCATCTTCAGACACTTCACCAATTTTGACTGAAAAAGAAGCCAAACAGATTCTGAGAACTCGTTGTGAAGACAGACGAAGAAAAGCTGGTTTCCCTGATGAGCCAATGAGGGTGATTTATGATATTTTTAAATTACATTAACTAAAAAAGAAAAAAAAAACAAGAAAAAAATTGCTCGATGTTAGGTTTCTACAGATGTAATAACAAGGAGTAAGTTATGAATATCCCCTTTCTAAGCATCTGAGTTCTTCTGTGAAATATTAGAAAACTCCTCTGCATTCTTTCAGTTACTGTCACGTAGCATTCTGTATGTGCTTAACATTGCTCAGGAAGTGTATACTTGCACAGTGTGGAAATTATTTACCGTGGTTCAAAAATGCCGATTAAATGATTGAGAAGAAAGTGCCTTTTCATTTGTAGAAATGTGGAGTTCATCAGGTTGTTCCTGAAAAACTAAATAACAGGAAATGTCTTCTGCTTACAGTACATTCTGCACTCGAGGCAGAAAGGAGATGCAGGTGTCAGTGGTCAGTGTGGAGATTGAGGTAGTTCTAAACTAGCTTTTAAATCACTTACTTTCCTTTGATTTTTTTAAGAATGCTACAGCTAGGATGGTTTGTTATGATATTGTGGACATTTTTAGCTGCTAGCTTAATGCAACAGCTTTGATTTTGCATGTAACATTTACATTTGTTGATTTCTAAACCATATTACAACAAAAGAAAAAATGATAGAATTTAGGCGCCTTCTGTTTTACTTGCTTCAACAAGATCTAACATATAATTCTGCACTTAAGAGTTACTTAAGGTATTTTAAAATTAGTGCCTATTTCTTTCCAAAGTAAATAAACTGTGCTAAAATTATATGGTTCTGAAGAGGCAAAAGCCACAGAAGCCAGAAAGGTCACAATAGGTTGTGCATGTATGACAAATACAAGGGGCTCAGTTTAGCAAGGTGCTCAACACTTCTGAGATCCATAGGGCATGAACAGCACTATATACCTTGCAAGACTGAGCTCAGTGTGTGCCAGGCTTGTGGAGACAGCTAGTGGTTTTCTCTTTCAATAGTTACTGCATACCAGCCAAAAAGAATCCACCTGGCAGTCCTGGCCATACACTGCTTCTGATGTACACACTTCTTTGTCAGCTGTGATGGCCACAACAAATCAAAGCTGTCACAAGAATATTACACCATGCTTGTTAACAATCTTGAACAACTAAGACTGTACAACAGTGCCAAGAAATCAGGAGGCATGGGCTTCACAGCTGCCCACAGCATTCAGGATTGGGTTGGTTTCCACGCTGTTGCTCAGTAAGCCTTGCAGTTTTTGAAAATTAGTGAGAACACATCCCAACGATGCTTATGCTTAATATACCAGCATGATGATATAATAGATTATATCCTGAATATCTTAAATATAAAATAAAACAGTAGAGAAGTGAGATCAAATGAAACTCTGAATTACAGGAAGTTACATGTATACAGGTAAAGAGTAGAGGCAGCTAAGAGTAGGGAAGCATTTGACTACTGACCTCTGCTGCTCTGTCCTGGCCGCTTTCCATCCTACCAGGACTGGACTGGAAGCACTTTGTGGAGACTCTTTTTTGATGAGAAATTCCAATTGATTTTTTTTTTCTGTACAGCAACATTGTCTTTCTGTAAGAAAACCCAAACATAAGGGTATTTGTTTTTCTCACTAAATGTCAAGTTTTTCAGTAGAAAAGGAAGTATCCTTCAATAAAAAAAATCTGTCCCTCCTGCCATGTCGAACATGGAGGTTTTCAGTTGTGAATGAAAGGGCATGCCCACTGTATCCCTGTGCACAATTCTACCACAGCCTCAAAGAGAAAAATTGATTTTGTATGGGTTCTTTGTAGCAGAATGAAATTAATGCTGGGATGAACCTGCCTCTGTTCAGCTATTCTAAGCAAAGCTGTTTGTACGAGGCCAGCTCACGCTGAGCCAAGGAATTTAATTTGCAATTCTTTGCGACACAGTTTGACTTCCACAGTGCTGTTTCACTAAAAAAGCCTATTCAGTTACAGACAGCAAGATCTGCCACCTTTGATTATTTAAAAATATCATTTATGTTATCAACGTGTTTTAATCTTACTTTGACCAAAGCTCTGCTTTTTATCATGCAGCATCTTCTCAGTCCTGTAGTCCTGTTCCTGCAAGTTTATAACGCAGCCCCACTGAGGGATTTGAGCCAAGTCCCTTTGCTGTGAGGAACACAGAGCACAGTAGAAGGCAGGATGCTAATGCTTCCTGCTGCCATCCTGTACCAACCCTCTGTCAGCTCAAAAAGCAGAGAACTGGATGACAGCAGGAATACTTGGCTAGTGCAAAGGGTTTACACTACAGCTTCAATGGCTACAGTGCCCAATGGGGTGCTAAGCAATGAGGTATATTTTGGGGAAAAAAAAAAAAAAACACCTCTCACTAGGCTTATAAGCTTGCATGTGCTGGCACTGTAACTTCATTAAAAGCAAATTTTCTTCCCGATGGAGGTCGAGTTTGTGGCACATAGCTTCACTTGGTTTGATAACTTGTTGCTTACATCAAAAACGTAGAATTCACATTATTTATATATTACACAAAGACCAATCAGCACTGATGGAATCCTTCAGAGTACTGCCACATGATCCTACCAAGGTTTAATGTTTTTTAATGAGCAGGAATCAGCTTTCAAAAGAGACTACAACAGACCTTTTGTAATCCAAGGACCAACAGAGGCTTCTGTGTGGATGTGCTAATAAAAAATGCGTACGCAGAATTCTTAATTCATGCATATTATGGCAAAATTCTTGCTCAACACCTTTGCCAGTCTGGCTGATGATATCAATCATTAAGTATTGCTACATGAGGACAAACTGACTAGCGACCCCATTTCATTATAATTTGATAATTTTCAGAGGCAAGTTCATTGCTCTTGTGTAAGCTGTAAAATTATCTTGGTTTACTGGCCTGACATCAGACCTGAGTGATTACATAATTAAATTACATTTTTTTGTCTTTCAATAGGAGTATATGCTTTACCTCCAGGGCTTGGAGCAGAGATCAGAAGAACAGTTCCTTGAGCACTGGTTGAATCCACATTGCTTCCCCCACTGCAACCGGGATTTAGTCCATCCAATCTAATTGTTGCCTACCCTGCAACTGGTATATATATATTTCTTTTACAGTGCATATTCCTTTTTTTAGAATAAAAGGCAGAGCTACAAATTGTAAGAGGAGAGAATAACCGAGGGCTGGAGAGAGCACCTTGCACTGAAAGGCACCTGGCAGTGGAACAGAACAAGGACAGGGATCTTACGCATCAACTGTGTCCCTGTAGTTCTGTTCAAGTTGATAAAACATTTGATTATGCATTTCTCTGCTGTATGGACATGAGTTGGTAACTGTGTAACATTCTTATTAACATCCTTTGACATTGCTTCTGTTTCTTTCCTGTCTGCTTGTGCTCCAACTCATTTGTTTAAGTCTTGTATTTGTTCACTTTCAGTAAGGACTGTGGCAGGATGACCCTCAGTCTTCATCCTTGAGATATCTGAGATATAGTCAGACCTGATAGAAGTTGAGCCTGTTCTGCAGCATCTCAGCTGCAGTAATTTGCTAAGTGCTGATTTTTTAAATGGAATTCACTGTTTAGCATACATGCTGGCAAGCATTAACACAGAACATTTTCATGGGTTATTAGTTCTGTTTATGATTTTCAACATCAGTGTAATTGCATAATTTTCTTTATTGCCTGGGATTATCATATATATCATAGAATTCAGTGGGAAAATACACTCTAAAGCACAGGCCAGAAACCAGGCATTACTATAAGCCAGTTGGTAACAATATGCCACATCCCAATAGAACTTCATGCACATCGGGTTTGTGATGTGGTCATCCTTTTTTTCCTTGCTTATTTTGCACACAGTTATACAAACTTATCACTAGATTCAGAAACTGATATTTTGGGGGGAGGCAGGTATAAAACTGTAAAATATAAGGATTAATCCTAAACTCTTCAGTTCCCAATGGCTGTTTGTGATGCTAAAAGACAAGGTATACCCCCATTTGTATATTTTTATAACAGGATAAGCTTTCCAGCTTACATTCTTTAAACAGACAAGGAATTTGTCAACAGGGATAAGTTTGAACCATCACCATAATACTGATGCTATATCACACAGTTAACTTCTTAACATAAAAATTGCAGATTTAGGACCATACTTTCAAAAGCATTTAAGCACTAAAATGCAGGGAGGCTATCTGTCAGCGCTGATGTGATTTGAAAGTTAGAAAGTTCATCTGCTTAAAATTCTGCTAGGCATCCATCTGTACCTGTATGTTTCTAAATACCTTTGAAAACCTGGATGTTGGGGCAGACTTCAATGGAGCTCTGCGAATCCACAGTAAGCCAGAGGTCTGAAACTTATTTAAAAACAAAACCACAAAATTCCCAGACCGTAGCCCTAGGAGGTAAGTTGGCAGTTTTCAAAAAACCTTCCAGCTGAGACACAGTTGAAAGCTGGCTTGCTTCTACCCTGCTCACAGTGAGGTGAAGAATTAATGTTAGAAAAATGCTTAAAAGATTTGAAGCCTTTTGTATGTTACGAGTGTAGCCAATTTCTCCATGTGTTTTAATTATATTTTCCTTTTTTTTCCTGCAGATCTCTTCATGGACACTGAAGAAGAAGATACGTACTATGACTGTACTGAGGACAAGATTGCTCCTGCTCTGGCTATATGCTCATTGTAGAGCTGAATCTCTTTGCAATACAGTACAATCCTAGTGTTATGGCAAAACTTCCAAACATAAATAGCTAGAGGTATGATACACCAACATACGTTTTCCACCAGTAAGGAAAACAATGACTGCATGCATGAATAAATAAATCAAGGGTTCCCTCCAAGTTCTGAGGAATGGGCAAGAATAAATCACTTAGTCCTACAGTATGCTTTTTAAGGGTACAGCTTTAGACTGTGTGAAGCAAAAAGAACTTAAATGAAAGGATCCATAGAAAATTGGAGAATATAAACATAAAGTGAATGCCACCTTTCTGGACTTTGGAGGAAATCTTAATTATAGTTATGTAGGTTAAATAACAATATTTTATGAAGACAACATTTATGCAACATTGGTCTATGTTTAATTGCTTGATGAGCATTTCATGTATTGTTTCATAATAAATGCTTGATTCAAATCCATTTGCAGATGATTTTGTTACGCTATACTCTGACAAGATATGCTGAAAAAGAATATTGGAAGTGAGGCTCAGTACTGCAAAGTGATTTCTTTTTGTATGACAAGTATTTCAAAGTGAGGACTCTCTAGGTTCAGCAGGTGGGAAGGAAGAAGGGGCAGGCTAATGATTTTGTACTTCCTCTGCAAATCTTTTCCCACTCCTTCATAATTCCGCCAGGTCAGCCACATGTATCCAGCCATCCCTTTTCTGCCTGTTTGCCTTTATAATGTATGCCTTGATACAGAATACCCTGTACAGTTAGATGGTAAACATATGATGCCTGCTAAACAACATGAGAAATGTCTCGGTGGCTCTTACCTAACGGTTATGATTTGTAATGGTGATAGAATTAGTTATGGACAGACAAGCTAACTTTCAGAGTTCTTCACTGCAGTCACACTGAGACCCTGATGACAGGTAGCAAAATAAAAAGCAACCTGATGATTACGTTACTATGTCATCAGAACATTTAGTAGGCTCAAACAGAACAACGGTCCTAGTATACTTTCCTTCCAGTAAGACAACTCTCTTGGATTACTCCAAGGAAATAATTTAAATGTCAAAGCATCAAAGGCTTACTTTTCCCTACTGTCAAGATGGAATCAGAGATTCAATCTGTGATTGTAAAAAAGTATAATCAGGCTGCTATTGTGTGCTTCATTCATAACACTCTGTGCCATGTACATCTCAATTTGCATATCTCCATTGAAGTTAATGTCGTTAGGTGAAACCCTGGCTGTTTTCTCTTGCTTAGTGAAACAAATCATGCCGATCCCAATTATGCCAACTCCTACCCAGTGGAAGTCAATATAGGTATGTCTCTCAAATAACAGAACTCCCACTTAGTTATGTGCAGTCACAGGTAAGATCATTAGAAAGGTTACATTGTAGCTGCTAGGTCTACCTCAGTAACACAGCTAATCCTAATGCAAAGGTGGAATGGAGATTGTTCCTTCTTTTTACTTTGCTTTTCCACATTAGGGCTGAAGGATCTTATAGGTTTCTCCACAGAAAGGTTAAGTATTACTATGTCTAACTTACAAGGAGAAAACTAGGAACATAGGTGAAGTACTCACAGGTCCCTCTCTATGCTCCCTCCCACTTTGTAAGGGAAAAAAAAATTGGCATGTTGTTGATGTTCTTTATCTCACATTTGTCTCAGGCTGATTCATCCAGCCCACAGGCTAAAGAGACAGCCCATGTTTGCACTCAGGTTCAAATCAAGACCATTATAAGTGCTTCTGGAATTCCAACATCTAACCTTTACAAAAGAAAACTCTTCCAAGTATCTACACTTCTGTTCTGTGGTGGAACTGATCACTGAAGTACCTCCTGCTCCATCAAGACAATAACAGTGGACACTACATAATTACAACAGTCTTGGGAAAATCTTTCACCTAAGAAGGAGATAAAGATGTCATTAGCTTTAATCACTGCCTGATTTGTTCTATATTCACTAAGTCTGATAACATTGTCTCCTCTCATGTGAAAAACTGTCCACTAGATGCCACTGTTTCTGCATACAAACTGCACCACAGCCCTCAATGGCCATTTGTTTCAAAATCTTGCATCTCCTCTTCTCGGTTTTTGGGTTTTTTTTTAATTCTTTTTCTCAAAACATTCAGCTCAGATGACTGAACTTAAAAGCCACCTCTAAACAGGAAAAAAAATACTTTTAATAAATGGCTATTATTTTTCCCTTTTGGATCCAAGATTGCTGTGAAAGTGGATTTTAATGTGGTGTCTGCCTGGCTATGTGAGTGCACCCCCTTACATCATAGAAAGAAACATTTGAAAGTTTCTGCTCAGCACGTTGTAGAGGCTTGGGACTTTTACTGTCTGTCATTCAAGTGCAGATACTAGGAATGGGTTTTGTGTGTCTGCAGATGTGCTTCATTCTCACAGTGGATCACATTCAATCTGTCTTCAGTAATCCCACACTGTAAGCTGCAGACTACCTATATGGTAAAAGCATCACTCTTTGTGGCATGACATTATCTTACTACATTTATTATCTTTTGCAGTTTAGGAGACTGTGTGTTAGGTGCTGTACAAACCAGTACTGAAAAGTCAGTCTGTGCCCAGGGCCTGAAATGTATTACCCCTCTATAACCAAGGTAGATAAACAATATTACATTGAATTTCAATATGCAACAATTCAGGGAAGAGAGACAAAAGGCTGTGATTTTTGAAAGCATCGACTTCTTCAGCAAAGCCGAGACTGAAAGACTTAATCAAAACCTGATAAATACTATATTTATTTCAAATCCACTTTCACAGTGGTGAAAATAACAGAAAATGCAACATGAAATTTACCTGTTTGTAGTTGAGATGATCCAGTATTTGCCTGTTCCTCATGGAAGCCAAACAGGTGAGTGTACTCTTCTATCTCCGGTGACAGTACTGCTTCTCTGAAGCATTCCTGAAAAGTGAACGTGAGAAGGTAAAACAAAGTAAATGCAGGTGCCAATCTGAAACTAAATAATGTGTATGAAATGTTTTCGTGCGGTACTACTACTTTTTTTTTTTCTTTTTCAATAGTTACAGCCTTGTTTTGAATGTTAGAATTTGGTTTTGAATGAAAGCTTGTTTCCCTGTCTTAATGAATGAATACAAAAACAAATTCTGAAGCTGTGGAGGGAAATTGGATTGATTGATTCTCAGTAAAAACTTATTTTCAAATGACTAAGAGATCAGACTGGACTTCAGAAGGTTATCTGAGCCTTTTATGGTCTACAAAGAGTAGAAAATCTTGTGAGAACTGTGTGTCTTGAGATTTCTGGTATGTGATTAGAAATGCTGAGCAATCTGTCTCCTTGCTGGCATTTTAATCCTTTTTCAGGTCTGGGAGTAAAGATGTGTACTAAAATGAAAAACAGTAAAAAGCAGAAAAGGTTCAATGAACTTTGAGGTAATACAACTACCCTTATTCTAGCAAATAGGCAATCCAGCTCCGAGTAGGCTCAACATGAAACCAGAAGTCTGAATCACTAGAGCTTTACTCCAAATCTCAAGCTCCTCTCAGTACTTCCCGTCTTACTTTACAAGGCATTTCAGTAAGTGTTGGTCAGTTGAGGTACATTTTTCCAAATTTGGGGGTATATGGATCTAAGGATTCATTTAGGCACCAATCTTTTTGCACAATATATATAAAATGAGAATCCTACACATAACTTCATTCAACGGAGTGAGCCAACCTTAAATACAGACCAAAGACTGAGTAAGTGGGGCACAATGTTGCTTAATTTTGGATTTTTCAGAATAAAGAGAAACCATTGAGTGGCTCCAAAAAATGTACTCAGCAAAATGCTCCAAATGTTCAGAATATACTTGGCTTAGAGCTTTGCTCTTAAACTTGTTTTGGTGGGACTCTTAATTTGTGCCTATAAAAACGAGTCCACGAAATGCCTGGATGATCAGCCATACAGCAGTTCCACTGCCCAGACACCAACAGAGCCCAGTATTCCACTTAATGCAACCAGAATGTACTTCTGTATGCTTCCCATAGACTGTCTAGGAATAGTTTCAAGGTCAGTAATAAACTTTAGGCAGGTGAGAAAAATTATTCACACACAATTACTTGCAGAATAAGAGTTTGTCATGGTTATTTTAGCTGTACAGGCCCAGTTCAACCAGCAGATCGTTCATGTTTTGGTGGGACAGTTTCACTTGTGGCCAAAAACAAGCCTAAGAGAGAAAGCCCTATTACTGAGGGTTCTCACAGCCTCTATTGATCAGCTATGGAACGAGGCGCAGCTTGAACCAGAGAATGATGGGTTTGCCCCTCCCTGATGAGGATAAAATGCCCCAAGCAGTATCCATATGATGATGATAACAGAGCTCACCTGCCTCACAGGGTCCTAGGTGATCTACTTAAACAGGGCCTGCTGCTTGCCTGTGTAGAAGAGTCAAACAAAATTATGGAGGGCCCTGAAGCTGAAAAAATTTGTAACTGAACTTCATCGTTATCTGTAGGGAATGGAGCATTCCACCAAAACAGGGCCAGGCTGTTTCCACAGCCATGGAAGGATACTAGTGTGATAAATTTATAGGTCCAACGGAAGACTCTTTAATTTACTGGGAAATTACAAGGCATCTGTGGCCAACTTGTACAAAATTTACTCCTTTAGACCTTAGTTACATGCCACTGAATATTTACTCTGAGCCTGCAGACATATTTACCCTCCATGCAGCATCCTAAACCATCAAAGAGCACTACCCAGAGTAGGATGTGTTGGATTCCTTGCCTTTCTAAAAAGTCAACTGCAATGACTTAAAAAAAAGTTTTTTTAATGATATGTTCACAAAGCAAAATCTTCCTGGAATCAATGTCAGGTATTTAGGGTTAAATAAGGACAGATATCTGCACAGCAAACAAAGAGGTTCAGGATACATACTCATTCACATACCAGCTGGACCTGTGGCCAACAACCACATGTACAGAAAATGGTTCATGGCAATGTTGTAAATTTGGTTTGTTCCTAGTCTAGTCTGGTTTGTACTGTTATTTTACACTGTCCTCTCTGTGTTATTCTATACTATCTACTGCTACTATTTTAGACTACAGCTATACTGCAATATTGTATGAATCACATTTCAAGTAGGCCAAAGTAGAGGAAACTCTCAGACAGCAAAAATACCACAATTCAAAATAATCAGAGGCCTTGAGCCTGAAAAATAAATCATTTAAGATATAATTAGAAAATAAATATTCAGGGCTTCATTCTGTAAAATATGAGTACATCTCACCCATGGAAGTCATCCAGTGAATTCCAACCTTCCACAGGAGTAAAGTTGCTACGGTACATGGTACTCAAATATTTTTTTTCTGTTGTCACTAAATACAGCTTTGGTAACTCGTAAATATACTCACTTCCTTGCTAACACAGAAGGGGCCAGCAGGCTGGTGTTAAGGGTACTGTCTGGGATGGATCAAGGTTGAACTGCTACCAGTCGTCTCCTACAATCACATGAAGAAACCAGAATCTCAGCCTGTGTTTAGAAAACATGGCTCTAGTCCCCATGGACACACAGAAACCCCTGAAATATGAATTGCATACAGCAGATTCTGCCTGTGTCTTTAGGGAGGGAGTTGTTCCAAGACTTGTGACATTCCCTGCTTTTTCCAGTTCTGATATTTATGGGCACTTCCAAGGAGGGCCAGGCTCCGGGCAGCATGGGACACCACGGCAGGCGGCAGCTTGCTTGCAGCTTGCAAACCATGCACGTACGTTTATTCATTTTTCAATTATGAAAACCATAATTTCAGTCTCACAGGGCAACAAACCTGCAACAAACTTCATATAAAAGCAAAACAAATAAATGAAGTAGATGTATATCTATGCTTATTTTTTTATACGTAGGTTTAAAGATATATTTTTGTAGTCTAGGTTACAGAAATTAAGCTTGTGTTTAAATAGTGGATGGATCAGAATTGCATTTCAGCATTCCAGCTGCAGAATCTAAAGTTTTTGAGAACCTTTTCCTCCCAGAGTATTTTGTTTTCAAGTCCTGAATATCTGAGTGCATTTCAGTGATACAAAAAGTTTTGCTAGCGTCAGATCTATAGCTCTGGAGGGGATTTGGCAGAGGGTTAATAGCTGGTGGTTTAGATAAGAGCCATAGCAGAAACAAAATCTTTCTTTTTTATTTTTTCCCCTCCTTCCTCTCTATGTACCATTTGATGCTTTAGAGCTGCTCAGGGAAAGGGAGAAAAATGTTTTCTATTTCATATTGCACAGCTGTTGCACTGCTGGAGAAAAACATTTTAAATATTAATATGGCTTTGGGGCTAAAAGCATTTCTTAAGAGGCACTTCAATACAATGACTTTTAGCAAAGTGAACATTCACAAAAATAGAGTCAACGGCCCAAATCCCTCTGGCTGACAGTAAGCCAATTTATTTCTTTTTTGGTGCATGCCTACAGAACTCATTATGTAACTCATTATTGTAAGAGATATAGCTTTCCAGACCAACCTGAGTAAAGAACAGCTCATACATGAAATAGCTCAGGATGATCTCTGGAGTCAGAAACATCTTTCCTTTCTCACCTGAAGCTGTAAGGGTGAATCACACTCCCTCAGCTCACTCCTCCATGCCAGCTGTAGTACAACGGGATGCTTCAGCGCAGGTCAGGGTTCTTCATCAGCTGCACAGCCTCTTCCACCTGCTGAATTCTGCAGCTGTGGTTAAACCGCCCATGGAGATTATAGCTTTCTTACCTCATACTACTAATGTGCCTGAGGGTGTGTATTGTGGTTGTCTCATTTATCTCCACCACAAGCCACCCCTTGTACTAACCATTCCGGCTGCACCTCGAGGTGATGCACACCAAAGTACTCACAATGTTTCATCCCATCCAAAAAAGAACAGGGGTTTCCTTCAACCAAAATAGCTGGCCAGCAGATTTCAAACAGTGCACTGAACAGGGGACATGGCTCTAACTTTGGCTGGGCTCCATCCCCAGGAGGAAGAGCTCCAGCACAGACAATACAGTGACCACGCTTACTAAGGGCTGCAGCATTATTAATGCACACGGACTGCTGATGCATCTTCAGTGCTGCTTTGAAAAACAATCATCATCCTGCATGGTCTGAGATTCATGGCTGCCAAGGGGCAGGAGGAGCCTACTTCCATCATTTCAGTTGCTCATCTACTTCCTATTTGCCAGGGATGACAAATGTTCAAGCCACCTAGTTAATTTATTCTCAGGCTTTTAATTCTGCTCCATGGGCTCTGCTGTTGAAACCACACTCTCTCAAGAGCAAGTTTGAAGTGAACAGCACCTGTGGCTCCAGTCCTTCAGCAGCAGGACACACGTGTGCCCAGAACAACTTGCTTGAGCAGAGAGAGAAATGGATCACAGCCCTGTGTTACACACAGTAAATCATTAGCACGGGCAGAGAAGCACAGAGACAACAGAAATACCAAAATGTGCTTTTCTAGAACACAACTCGTTAGATTAAAGAAGACAAGAAAACATATGAAATGGCAGTAAGGTCACTTTTTCCTTATCTGTTGCTCCAACTTAAGCCCACACATGTCATTTATTTTCATCTTTCCTTTTCTGCTGACTCTGTCCGAGAGGGTTACAAAACTCTTCTGCTAACTCTGTCCTGAAAGAGATGGTTACAGAGCATTATCAGTGGAAAAGGACTACAAAAGATCCTAGATCATCTTATGCCATTTCTGGTAATTTCCTTTTTTTTTTTTTTAATTCATTTTCAGAAGAGCCTAATGTTCCCTGTTAAAACTCAAGTCCTACTGTGGCAAGTGGAGTACAAACATCTCCCCATATAATGTGGCTACACATTATGTAGGCAAATTTGCTGCAAACTTACTGATGTTAGACTGCAATGGTTGTATTCAGCCACGTTGTGACAGAGGTGATTAGATGCTGCAAACTATTGTGGTGGTTACTGAAAATCAAGGAGATCAGCATTTACCATAACACTGGCATTCCAACATTGTTCACTTCATTTACATCATGACCAGATTTTACTGCCTACAAACCTCTCCTTCTGATCTCCTCTGCTATCACACAAACAATGCATGCCACTGCTCAAATTGATTGTTATTAGTCTGGGGTACTTAGGAACTATAAATACATCACCTCAAATCTAAAATTTTTAGGGTGGAATAATGGACTACACAATCTGAGCATACTGGTAAATAAAGTACTTTAATTTTGCTTAAATTAGCACTGAGAGTTTGCATTTAACTGGAAAGCTCCATAAACTGTACGCTCTTATTTAGAGTTACACTTTCA
The DNA here is from genome assembly GCA_013396635.1 of Penelope pileata. Lineage (NCBI taxonomy): Eukaryota > Metazoa > Chordata > Aves > Galliformes > Cracidae > Penelope > Penelope pileata. The sequence goes on from WBMW01000230.1 coordinate 803,515, forward strand.
AAAGAACCTTAAGCTAAAATCGAAGATGTAATACATCCAAAAATGCAAGCTCACATTAAGAAACTGTGTGTGCCATTCAATTAACGGAGACCCAGTCTCCCCAAACCCAGGAATAAGGCAGTCTGCATGCATGCAGACATGGAAAATTGCTCCGCCAAAGTTTATGTAAGGAAAATAGAATCCACTATTCTAAAAGAAGTGTCATAAAGTTTGATGTGTATTTCAAAATGTGTGCCTATTTCAAAAGCATTTTGGAACAGATATTCTCTCCCCCCCGACAAGACAGAAATGTCTTTGCTTCCAGCTTTAATGCCGACTCAAGGGGAGAAAAAAAAAGGAATGACACTTTCTGGCATTTTGGAGAACATGGGGCAAAGCTGGAAGGAGTCCACGAGGGGAGAAAGCTGAGGGGGAGGGATAGGAGGGAGTTAGGGCTGGAAACAGAAGACCTTTGGTTGTGCTTTGATTGAATCAGGTGAGGCCAACAGGGACAAACAGCAGGCTGGCTTCTGAGAGGGCTGAGTACTGCCTGTGGTTGGTGTGGAAACAGTCTCTTGGCTTTGCTCTTTGTTCTTTTGGCTTAATTCAATCCAGGGGCAAATCACAGTGAAACTGGGTGTGTGTACGTGCAGGTGTGCACTTACGTTTGGGGGGGATGGATGGATGGACACAAAGGGCAATTGCTGCCCCACTTCTGAACACCTTCCATCCCCACACCGCCCAAGTCAGCTCCCACTGTGGTCACACCTTGCTCAGGTCTGACACAGAGAGCGTTTTTTTTTCCAACCCAAGTGCAGAAGAAGCAGAGACTTCAGTTATGAGAGCTGTAGCCCTATCTTTGGGATGCCTGGTTCCCTCACAACATTGCCATTTGTAGCAGGAGCCAGCTGCTGAGGGGCTGCACTCTCCAGTCACTAATGAAGTCACTAATGATCCTCTTTGCTTTGGGGCTACACAGCACAGCTGTCTGCTTGTCTGTCCATCAGCCTGTCCGTCAGTCGGTCAGCCTGTCTGTCAGGCTGTGTGTCAGCCCACCGGCATGGCCTGCCTGCCTCACAACCACGTCATGTCACCACATGAGGCCTACAAGAGGCTGTGAGCCTGCCTGGTCTGTGACACCGCGCTGGTCCAAAACACTGAGCAGATCTGTATAAAGACTGGTTCAACCTGACAGATGAACCCAAAGAAAGCTTCCATTGCTGTGACAGGCCAAACCAAACCTGACAATGGGACACAAGACTTGCAGTGAGACTGTTGTCAGATGGAGAAGCCTAAGGCAGCATGAGGTACACACCATTATCTTCTTCCTCCTGTGCTCTGAGGATCTCTTGGCACACACCAGCAGTGCCTCAGGGATCGTGTTGGCATGGTCCTTCCAAATTTCCTCCAGAGGAAAGCCCAGAATACTGAGTTTGTTGGCATTTTTTGCCTAATGAAGTCTACACTGTTGCATAGTTCTTCAGTTTGATATTGCTTCTACTTCAACTGTGCTTAAAAGTGGCTATTTAAAATTAACTGAGTTTTAATTGTCTTATGTACCTGTGTCCACTTAGCTCCACTGTCTGTGCACTGTTTTTTGTGTTTTGATATATGGCAACAATACAGAAATACTGCATTCTGGGATATGAAGAGGCTCAGTGCAGGGGGATATAAACCAGATGTGTAACAGCCAGTGTGCACCCCGTGCACCTCCTGTGACCTGCCTGGAGACGATACAAGTACAATCAGTTTTTGAGACAAAGAAATGGAAATTAGCTCCAAGAGCGGGGATGGAATATTACAGATCAGAGCAGTTTAGAGAATAAGAAATAATTTCAAGCTACTACAATGAGAAGAAAAAGAAATAAAGAAAGAAAAAGAACATATTTTTTTTCTAAAATTGTGTAAAATAAAAAAGAGGATAAGCATCTTTCCCCAAAGTTTTGATTAAAATCATGAGGACGATTCTCTGAAGGACCTCCAGTTTGTTTCTTAAAACCTTTTGTTGAATTGTATGTATGACATATCTCAGAGCATAGTTACAGCAAAGCTGCAAGCCTATCACTTTTTGTCACCTTAGTTTTATCCTATAAGTGCAAACATCTCCCACAAGACCAGATCTTACTAAAATGGTATCACACCCTAAGGCAAATCCTAGCAAATTGATTTCAGAGGCTGCATCTGAAGATAAAACCTCATTTTGGGATTATAGTTTTCCTCCAAGGGATTTTTTGTTGAATGGCTAGACCCTCATTTGTTATAAACCGGGACAGATCACTGATGTCATGGATATCAATTGTCCCCACTGTGGCAAAGGAAAAAATAAGACCAATCTGTGTCATAGTTCATGCCCAAACTCTGCTACACTTACTGAGCGTTTGTGGAACACAGTGACACTAACTGCCAGCAGTGTCACAGGCTCTTGCCTATTATGATTGAAACAATTGCAGGGGGATTTGAAACTGGCCACTTCCCATTCAGTGGTGTTTTGAGAACTGTTTTTGTGTTTGTTTCAGGCAGTGGGAGCTGATGGTGCAAGCAGGCACGTTAGGCTGTCCTAGGAACAATCAGAGCTAGCTCACAACTGCAGGTATTGACAGGTATCAGACCTTGAGGTAGATCAAGGTAATGCTTCCAGTCCAAAATTCTAGCTCACCAATACCTCACCTGCCCCAAAAGATTTTTTTTTCCATTAATTAGATTTTAGTTTTCTTGGAATTCATGGCACAGAAGAGGCTGAAATCTGTGGGCTTTGTTGAGCTGCTTTGCACCAGACAACTGGATTCAGAAAGGTGCATCGAAGCAGCAATAGAGCATCACAGCACAGCAGCATCAGCTCTGTGCTGAACCAAAATAAGCATGAACAAAGGTGCAAAACACTGGCCTGGAAGATTTATGTCTTTCCAGGACCAGTCTGCATTCTTTTGTTCTGTTACTGGGTTCAGAGTTCCTCTTTGTCAGCACATTGCTGGTCTCACATCTTGTGCTCGTGTGCCACACAGAAGGATTTTTACAGATATATAATATTAAAGTCACAGATGCCACAGAAGTTATTGTTGTCATGGGTCTGAACCTGCCCCATCTTAGTGGGTATGAGAGCGTTTCCCTCGTGGGAGCGTTTGGGACTTTTCCCTTCCTGCTCTCCTCGTGGTGCGGCAGGTCCCAGCCCCGGCCCTCCCCATTCCCACACAGACGGGTGGGGATGGGGTGGGCTGGGAAGGGGAGCTGAGGAATTCGGGTTTGGCATCGCTCGTGCCCCGAGGCAGCCAGGCGGCAAGGAGGGGAGCGCAGCTGGAGCCAAGCACAATGCGAACACGGATTGCTTCTTTTGGAAAGGAGGAAACCCAGGAGCCACAACTGAAGCACTGCTTTGCTGCTGGGATAACTCAACCGTATGCTGCGTGTTGCCCCTAAGTCAGTCCAATAGAACCAGGATGGTATTTCACTAAATTGGGAAATGATCTTTGGGCCATGTCATAGAACTGAAATACTCATTGTTTAGATAATTTGGAAAAATACCTTGTTTTTCTTTGGTTGACTGGTCTGCGGAACGTTTAGGATGGCATGCACATTGTGGTAAAGAGGAAAAAATGAGAACAAACAAGGAATTTGAATTAATTTGACATGCTGGAAGTAGTACTGCTGGGGGATTGTGGAAATTAGGTACTGAGCAAGAAGGCAACACAGATAACTTTACTGCTGAAGAGGTGGACAGAGGATTCCCAGGATGAAGCGTGCTGAGAAATGGGAAGGTGCTTAACAAAAACCAGAGGGGTTACCCAGAAATGTGAGAAGTTCACAGCCTACCCTGGATGGTCTCATCTGCACTGCTGGTCTATCAGGCTCTCCTTCAATGGCCCTTTGGGCTGCTGTTGAAAAAGAAGTTCTTCCATTCCTTCTTCCTCCAGACACTCATTTCTGCACTTTCTTACACCAGCATAAGCATTCATGTGGCTGTCCTACCCTAAGAAACTAATGAGTTGTATTTTTTCTTTTTTTTTTTTTTTTTAATTGGGTTGATATTCAGCAGGATCAGTTCTGTGGCCCAGCTCGTTGCACAGCCACATGGACACCAGTGCCAGACAACAGTGGGTGAGAGAAGTGAGTGGGTGCAGAGGAAGAGGGGGGAGAGGACTGAAACCACCCCTTTCAGCAGCAGCCAGATTTATGCTGGATTAAAGTGACCATGTAACCACAGGCTCGTTGAGTACCCCCTTAATTTCATTTTGGGCATGTGAAGAATCAGCTATTACTGCTGCAGAGTAAGAGCAGCACAAACAGGCTTTTATCATCTGATAGTCTCACGTTTGCTAAACTTGTGATATGCTCCATGCTCTGCCAGAATTTTTGGAAGGATCTGTGGCAATTACAAGGAAACCCACCTAGGGACAATATCATTCCAGTGTAAGGAGGCTACTGTGTATGCAGCCACTTCAGCAGCTCCCTCTGCTATGAAAGCAAATGAACTCAAGAGCAGACAAGAACTGATATGTGAAGTTACAGTGTAAGTCTGACTGCATAAATTAAAAGGACGGGAATGCAATGGATTTTGAATAGGTTCTTTCACATGACAGTGTTCTCCTGGAATCAGAAGGCAGACATTGCAGCAAAAAAAAGCTTTACGGTGTTCTGAAATAAATATTAGTATTTTTCTTAGCACAGAGAAGCTAGATGAAGTAGTAAATCAAAACGTGTGTATATGTGCATGCATATACATTAACTAGAGATATGAAGTGTGGACTGCAGCAAAAAGTAGTTGATGCAGAATATTGACTGATACAGAATATTGACTGTGTATTGCAGGCTCTCTGCTTCACCCACAATATCTTCTTTCTGGGCTAGAACTGGCAGGTACGTGAAGGTCTGAGCTTCCAACCTGGAATTTCAGCTTCCCTATGCAACTCCCTGCAAATCACTTTGTGGAAAGAGTTTAGGAATTGTGGACCAACGCTTCACTGAATCAGCTGACAGTCTGCAATGCAAGGTCTAAGGGAAGAACAGCTATATTCACTCTGATGCTAGAATAGATCAAAGCCTGGGGTTAAACAGCTCTTGTACATACCTCCAGTGTTAACTAGTTCACAGCTGACCAAAATATATATAAAAAAGAAGAATTGGTTCAAAGCAGTGTTGATTAGTAATCTCTGATGCAAACAGAACTTACTTTGAAGGCAAAACTGGGAGAAATGAGACTACGTGTTGACCCAGAATTCAACCCTGGTACAAATCTGTAGAGCTGATGGGAGGACATGGGAATGCAGGATTTAGCCAGCATGCTGCAAGGGAAAGAATGGAAGGGTCAGTGCTGGTGATTAGGGCCTTCACTGGCTCCCCACTACATCTACATCTGATAAACGACTCTTCTTATAATCCACTGCTGCTAATTAGTTAGTGCTGATAATAGATCTATAATGAGGCGAGGGTTAATTCCAAACCCATGCACAAAGACTGGGGACCAGTTTGCTATCCGGGCTGTCACCATCATTCCTTCCAGTTGAAATTCTGTGATACCATGGCCTACTGTGAAATCATTGAAAAGAAAAAGCATTTACACCTGCACTCACTTAGATCCTTTACAAGAAAGAAATCAAATTGTAAGGGACGCCTATGGCACGTTTGCCCACTCCTGTATTCCCCATTTGCACCACCCCTCTTCGTTCACACAACATTGCTCCTGCTCCTGCGATGGGACTTGGTGCTGCCTATGCAAGGCACTGCCTTAATCTAGTGTCAAACTGTTGTCTGTTCAGCTAAGAGAATTAGCATTAAAAGTTGTTGAAACCCTTTCCAATATAGACCAGAGGGATTCACTTAGCTGCTCCAACGTTACACTTTGCCTGCCACTTCCAATGGGAAGGCACCAAACCAATCTTTCCTGTACCCATTCATTTTGCCTAAGGAGGGCAAAATATCCCCAAAGTGTCTCAGAGAATTATGAGTCCGACCACTTCCTCCACAGTGTCTCTACACTATGCTGTCTGGTCCTAGAACCCTGGTTATGGTCCCCTACAGATGACACTGATGCTTTGAGAAGTGCTTTCTTCACTCCCAGCCAACAGCTGCTCGGCTCCCTGGGTGGCAGGCAGCTGAGCTCTGCACTGCTCCGTTACACCTTAGACAATATTTTTGCAGAAATCACAGCAGCAGAATAAATCAGGACGTGTTGAGATCCAAGGGTGTTCAAGAAGCAGCACAATGCTATTTTAGGTCACTGTAGTAATGACACCAGTACCAGTGCTGGGAACAGCAGTAATTCCATGCCTGGTCTGCAGGAGACTTAAGACTATTTATACAACTGCCATCTTTAAAAACTTTCCATCTGCCACTGTGAAAGTAGCCATGTCTCTGAGTGTTTATAGTGAATTTTATTTTTTTTGCCATTTTCTTCCATTTTTGTTTAGGATTTGTATGGTTCATATGCAATTTTAATGAAATGATTTGGCTTTTGATAGTCTGTTATGAATCCTGTTTTAATCTTGTAGGAGTTCATTTGATTTTGAACCCCTGAATATTTTAACCTCAGTTTGTCTTACTCTTAGTGTTATTCCAGTGATAGCTCTTCTCAAGTTTGTTCTTTCCCATTTATTGATTACAATGTACGTATTGATGCTTTGAACTGTGCTGGTTTTGTTTTTTTTTTATTTTTATTTTTCAATAATAGCCCAGATCAAAAGCACTGAAAATCAGTAAAATTTGGTTTCCTAAGAGGACATACTTGTTGAAACTGAATTAAGCAAGCACATTTTCACTGAAGATGTACCTTTCATTCCCTATAAGCTGAATGCTTACCATGACATTCTGAAAACAATATTCCTGGCCTAATTTGACTGCAGCCTTTTCCCCCCAGGCAATTACTTCTGAAGCATTCACAAGGTTATCTGGAAGCTGCCCTCACTGAGTGCTCTTACTTGCCTGATCCAGAGCCTTCTGGGGCTGATTTCCACCCCTCTGACTCAGCCCCACTATCCGTGTCTCCCAGGCTTCAGTGACAGTGGAAATTATTCAGTCTCTAACTGTCTTATTAAATTTCAGCCACTCTTGGCCACCAGCCTGCTCCAAGGTTGCCTTGTCAGGATGCTTATTTACCTTCACCAAAACACCAGAAGTAGTTTAAACTGAAAACATACCGGTTAGGAGTTTCATGCAAAACATTCAAACAGTCTAAATGAAAAGAATGATTTAGAAGAAAAATACAGAACTCCGCTGCAATTCAGCATGTCTCTGCCATCAATAAAAGATACAGCTAGTCACTTCATTCGAAACAAAACATGCAGTCTTTCAAAATACCCTCCCTGATCAGACCACCAAAGCACTTAGCTTCTCTCTTTTGCTCACCAAATATTTTTATGATTTTCCACAAGAAACAGCCAGGCAAAACGCTAATAACCACTCAGAGTATGGGAGTACATCATGTCTCCAGACACCATGAAAATAAAATAAATCACTAGAGAAACAAAATTTTATATGGCTTGTTTTTTAAATCATGTTTTTTCTATAAGGAAATGATGAACAGAAGTGTGAACCAAACGAAGGAGCAAACAGCTATTCCTGCTTAGATCTTGGAGCGCTGTTATTGTCAGAAGAAAGCAATATTCAGCAGCAGCCAGCATGTTTAAGAGCACCCAGCCATGGTCTTAAGAAACCCTTTCCCTTTAAGATCAGAATGTCAACATTAGAGACTGCATGTGTGCTAATAAATAACACGCACAATTTTAACAACGAGGGCAATTAATCACTGTGGTATCTTATCTAGGGATGAACGAGATTCCTGTTACAGTCTTTAAATCAAGACGTGGCGTGTGTCTGTGTGTCATCTGCGATGCAAAGCAGAGACAGGAGCCACCTCCCAGCCACCCAGCTCCCGTACTGACGTGGGTCCAGCAGCAGAAAGGCAGAGCTGGTATAAATTAATTAGGCCAATTAACCAGCTTGTTACTGGGGAAAGTTAGACCATTCTGAGCTCAGCCCATTCAAAGCTAGCCTAGGTATCTCTACTCTTCCCTTGGGTCTGTGGTGTAGCTGTAGCCCTTCCCATGGGCAGCACTAAAGCCATGAGCCCTAGGCGATGCAGGGTGCCCAGTACCACGACTTTCCTTGGTGTCAAGACACACAGGGAAGCCAGGGTCAATGCTTCATGCCCTATGGTACCTCCATCCTCAGCAGAGTGTCAGCCACTGCCTGGGAAGATCCTGTGTGCCTTCTCCATGGGGCAGAACAGACTCCTGTTCCAGTACCTGTTTCTATTAACAAGCTCTGGCTATCCCTCCCACCCTCCCCTGCGTTCTCTGTCTTTCAGTGCTTGTCCTTGGCTACCCTTACAAACCTGCATGACACATTTCTGCCTCTGCTGCAGGGGTCCGAGCCCAAGAATCACGCCGAGCTGGCAAAGCAGGCACTTCAGGAGTGGGAACATTTCAATCCCACTTTATGATTTGCCACCAGAAAGCCAGGCACACGCTGAAACGCTGCCCGTGCATTACCACAGTGTCTTCTATAAGAAAACATGGATTTCTGCCACCAGACAGACACAGAAACTACTAAGCTATTCCCTGCATTCTTCTATCCCCCTGGGCACGCTGTGTAAGGGGAGCCATTGATGCTTGCCATCAGATAGACACACGGGCCAGTAATAAAGTACCCATGATTCACTGCATTTTTATTCCTTAGGGTGCTTCTGAAGAGGGAGCTACTGATTTCTTACTTATGTTTAAATGATTTGTGAAGGGAAAAAAAAAATCTATTTTATAGTCCCCGCCGTTGGCCATAGGGGAAGCTGTTTTCTGTGAGTTCTGTGTTTTGGTTGATAGATAGCTTTCCTCTGATTACTTATCTTTACTTCGGTTGTTTTTAGGAAGCTAAAGTTTTGTCTAATCTTGTAATTTTGATCAGTTAAAAGTTGCTGTCTATTGGGTGAAATGTCAAAGCCCTCCCAGTTTCTGCATTTACTCATTTCAGTGGGAGATTTCCCACCACGAAGGACGGGGTCTTTAACGCCTCATCATTTACAGCACAGCGCTCCCTCCAGTACATGCAATTCCCCTAAGGATCACGTAGAAAGCAAAGGAGGTGAAGAGAAGCAGACATGCCGAGTGGTTTCCCCAAAGCCACACGGAGAGTCCTGCAGAGCTGGGCAGAACCCAGCTCCTCCAGCCCCGTGCCCTGGCCATAGGCTCGCTGCCTCCGAGGCTCCCGGCTCCTGCACGGAGCACAGCCCAGCCTGGAGCAGGGTGAGCTGCTGGGGGAAGAACCAGGGCCTGCACGGTGCGGGGGAGGCTTCAGCCAGCATCCTCATCCTCTGAAGGCTGGAGGACGTGGCGGGTTCTGCCCACAGCCAGGGGTCTGGGCACCAAGGAGATGGACACAGCACAGCGGCCTAAATAAAGGCAGAGATCTCCACATTCTGCCAGTAAGGGGAATCCTATTCCCAAGACAGGCTGGAGCCACATCATTGCATAATGCTTTAGAAAGCACATCACCTCCTGGAACTCCCACGGCACGGCCCTCACCACAGGGCATATTTGGGTGAGTGGTGTGAATATGGCCCTTCTTCACCATTTCCTTTCCATATTAGTCACATTTAGTCTCGCTCCACTTTCCGCCTCTGGAAGCCTAGCATAAGCTCTGCATCTGGTCAGGGGAGAAAGCAAGCAAAGCATTTTCTGTAGGCAGGAATCCACAGCTCAAAACCACCTAATAATACGTCTCAGTTCTTCCTGACTTGGTACTGTCTGCACTGGGGAGGCCAAGGTTTGGAACAGAACGGAGGAATTGGCCAGGACAAAAGTGCATTGGCAGAGCTCTGTGGAGGCACTCACGCAAATCCTGCCCACACTACATGTGGACCCATCCAGGGCTTTCATGATCACTGGATCTGCCAGTCTTCCCCCCCCCCCCCAAAAGCAAACAACCAATAAAGGGAGGGAAAAAAATGAAGTAACTGCTTGGCCTGAAGTTTGTTGCTGCTCAGGAGCTTCCCACATTGTGCTAAGGGAAAGCAAAGCAGGAAGCGTGCTCTTTTGGGGCCCGGTTCACACACAGGCCTTGGCCCCAGCAGCATCTGTTCTTTCGGGGAGGCCCAGATGTGGCCAATGAGCTCTTGAAGCCGCTTGGGCCAAACGAGCAGAGCTCAGGGGGAGCTGGCTGGGGGGCAGCCTGCTTCTGTGCTGCTGAGAGTCCTTCAGGAGCCCCTGCTGGAAAATAAAGCTGTTGTTCACGTAGGGAAGCCCTTCTGAGCATCAGCAGTGGTGAGGAAGCTTGGAGCCCTGCGAGGGGAATGCCTCCACCTGGCCCTGCACGGTTGGGACTTGCTTCCACGTGTTAACCTTTACATCCTTCAACAGCGAAGACTTTGTCTGAATTAACCCAGAGACTAACTTATGAACTGTCCCCATCATCATGGCCTTTCCTATTGTCTAAAGGCAGGTTTTTGTGTTTCTCCCTTCACATTGACAGCCTGAATCTTCATCAGTTACCTGCACACAGAGATCTTACTTGGAGAACTCCTGCTTTTAGGACAGGGATGTACAAGAACAGTTCTGGTGAAGGTGAAGATAACACCTTGTGGAATGAGATTCAACAACACCAGCTCTGTCAAGTATATCCTATAAGGAAATATTCCCCATCCTTGAGCATTGCTGCCAACTGCTAGCCGTCATTTAACGCCAGTGGGAGCTGCCTCCTTTTCACGAGGCATAATCAGTTTGTCTTTATGGGAATTAGATGTTACAGTAAGAAATCTTCCGAGGATTATCTCTTCTGTGCAAATTATTAATTCAGGGTAAAGATCTGGAATCACCCAGGAGACACAGAGACTGCCTGAAGCAGAGGTAGAGATTCTGGAAGGAGCAACTAAACACCTCATTAACTGAGTTTCATACCATTTAGTCGGAGTGACTGAATATTTCCAACACAATTGAAGCTGTGGTTCTCTGAATTAATGTTATTTTTAATAAAAGGAGGCGTTAAGTTGCCTTCTTTGGTGCGCATTGTGGAATGTTTCTGACTTCCCTACCAGACAGACACGGCTGCATTTGAGTGATATTTGTGAGGCACTTGGAGAAGAAATGTGCTATATAAAATTAGAGATTATGCCAAACCTCAGCGTTGGATTAATACGTCTGTGTGAATTTAGAGGATGAAAAGCCACCTTCCATTTGATGGCAAGGTGTCAAATTCCATGTTAGTGTAAACTGATGCAGGCAGTTAATTATAACAAAGTTATTCCAGTTCTACTGACAAAGAATCTGACCTTGGTCCATTTGCCTGAAGTGAAGCAACCAAAATCCCGGGTAGGAACATGACAAAACTTTGTATTAAAACTGACAGCTTTGCTTTTTTGGGTCTTTTTTAAAATGGGTCTTTTCATAGCAATAACCTATCGCTATACAAATATACTGCAACAAATGGTAGTAGAGAAAAGTCACAAATCAGAAGATGCTTTGTAAGTTACAGAATTTTGAGAGTACAATTTTTTCAGGTGGATGTTTTGTACACCCACCCGAAACTGCCAGGCGAGCACCTATGACTGTTCAGAGAAAGAATAAGTTTCCCTTCAACACTAAGGAATTAATTTCACATTCTCTCAAACTCTGAATGTACCCCTCCCACGGTTTTGTAAATGGTACATTGTGGAACTCACTCTGCAGTGCATGAAATTAGGATGCTACAGTCCAACAGCATCGATTCTCCTTTGATTAAGAAAGAACTGAGCACTGCAGCAGCACTCACACCCCAAGCCAGATCCCCACTGCTACGGAGGACACAGCTAATACAGACTGCAGCAAACAGATCTGCGGGACCATTTTCAAAGTGGTTTCAGTGTCTCACTGGGACATTTTTGCTGGCTAAATTAGCAAAATTCAGAGCATACATTAGGTCTGTGACTCTGGTTAATGAGTCCTTTGTTTTATTAGATGAATGGGGAAGGAGGGTCATTTTCAAATACACTTTTTCCCAGCAGAGTAAAATATCCACCACTGAAAACAGCCATAGGCGATCCATTATTTTTTATATTACCCATGTAAGTTGCTCCTTACAAATAATGAACACTCATAACCAAGCACTGCTTAGAAGAATAAATGACTAACCAGATTTTATCAGTACACAAGCTAAATTCAATGATTTATGAAGAAATCTTGGTCCCGTCTAATGGAATTTTCCCAAAATAAATTCATGTAAACAACTTGCCACAAAGAGGCAGTCAGTGCTGGTTGGTATGTGTAAACAGCTTTAACAGTTGAGAATATAATCTCCTTGACTGCTGGGCAGTCTGGGGAGATTCATGCAGAGTCTCCGTTCAGAAAACCACCCTTGGCTCTGCTCCTCCTGACATCATAATGCCACCCATTTCAGCAGCTTTTAGCAAATGTTACTATCATCACAGATGGGAAGGATGATTTTGCCTCTCAAAGCCAACACATTCGCTTTAACAGCCCTGATGGAAATCTCACGATGCTGTTCATGGGTAGGAGCAGCAGGAGGAGGTGAGAGAAATGAAAAAAATTCCAACTCCTGAATAAATGTATCACAGTGTATGTGGTTTCCAGAGGTGATTATCAATACGTTTTCACACGTTCCTAGAATCAAGCTGAACGTACATTTCAGCTGTATTAATGTGCTGCAGTTGTTCCTAACATGTTTTCATGGGAACTTCTATCTGCACGGTCTCTAACTGCAAGGTGAAGTCAGATATTTGATAAATTATCTCACTGATGTTAATTAGTCCTGTTAGGAGATAACACTGAGAGCAATGCCTGTAAGCTAATCTCTGTGAGTGGCTTAAACCAATTTGGACTGGAGCCCAAACAACCTAAAGCTGAGTTCTTTCAAATTGAACAAAACCATTTTCAGAGTTTGCATCATTATCAGAAATATTTTCCTTCTCTGCCTTAATTCATCCTTAAAAGTAGCACATCACAGTCAGCATCAGTTCTGCTAGTGTAAGTAGGCAGGCTGGCTGGGTACCAAAACTGCAAAAGATAGTTAGCTTTTCTTAATAACTGTTTGTAAATATAGCATCATTAGCAGCATCTTGGGGATGGCAGCTGCAGTACAGCATGTTCCACAGCGCAGAGGAAGAAGCAATCCTGCATTACACATACAGATTTTACAGGCAGTAATAAGTACCCTTTTTAGACTTGTAGAACTTTTGAGGCTTTTCACAGCTAGTATTTCTACCTTAGCCTGATTTCCCAATGTCTGCTAGACAGATGAGGACTGGTGTTTTTTAAAAGGGACTCGTGATTTTGCATGCCTGCTCTGGGTTGCCTAACCCGCGCCAGCCCTAAGAACAGCCTGATAGTTTGAGGATTTCCAAAAACCAGCCCCTCCGAGGTGTCTCAGCATAACACCTCATCAGTCTCTCCTCAGCTCCAGCCAGTGGCAAAAACCTCCTCAAGCACTCCCTGCTCCTGCAGGCACGGCTGGAGCTGCACGGGGTGCCTGTGTCTGGGTGCATAGGATTGAATCCGCAGCCACCCGCTGCTGTTGGACCGCTGGTGACGGCCACCTCGACCAGAGGCAGTTCCTGGGACTCTTGTTGTGTAACTCCAAGTTTAGATCCGTGTGACTGAGGTTGGTACTTGCACTGCCTCAGCTGGCCGCCTGATCAGCTTGCTCTCGTGTGAGTTGTGAGCTGTTTTGGAACGGATTCGCTTGACTACTGAAATTGTTTCAATTTTTAGGTTGATTTGGTTAAAACAAAGGGAAGTGTCTTCAGCCACTGGAAATAGAGGATATTATCCGTGCATGGCTTTTACATTAGAATAGCTCCATTTCAGAATGAGAACAGAAGAGTTTAATTCAATCACTGCCACAAAACTAATACCGGTATCAGATAATGGAGACTTCCTAGGAAAGATATACCTGATGTCAGACAGCCTCATAAACAGGCCAGCAGCCAGTTCTAATGGAAAAACAGTCTGTGAAGAATTCCCAGCATATTATATTCCCAGGCTTTTTAGAAGCTATTTTCTGGCTAATCAAAAACCAGAAGCTATGTCTTCAGCAGATACAGACTAACACCCCTGCTGAAGTACATCAGCTCAGGCCCACAGGGTGCATTTAAGATGCACAGCTGCACTTGAACCCAATTCTCTTTTTACCCACCTAGCTTTAATCAGGTGTGACAGCACTTGAGGTCAATATGCTCAAGGCAGTGTGAATAAAATGAGAAGTCAAGACAGATCAGAATGATGGCAATTTACAATGACTTTGCAGAAATGGAGCTATCAGGAATAAGGCAAGGGAGAAGGCACGCCTCTGTGCTGAGTACGTACCCACACGCAGACACCCCTTGGCCAGCTTGCACCCCATAGCTCAGAGAACTCCAGACAGAAGGGGATCAACCAGCCCTCAGCTGCAAGGCATGCAGTGAACACATGGAATTAGTGCAGATAGTTTAAAGTATTCTGTGCAAACATGGATTAATCTAGAAAAGATGTTAATGAAGCATGAAATGTGGGTAGTATTTATGTAGCATCTAGGCTGTAGAGAACTATAATGGTGATAACTTCGAAGCTCCCTCTTGGAAAGCCCTTTCCTAGTCTCCTTTTTATAAATCATTTGAGGTCATCTATGTGGAGGCATTGCATGCTGTTGAGCACTGCTGATGTACAACAGCTTACTTTACCAACAGAACTACTTCAGTCCCCTTACGGACTGTTTGCCAATCTTAATACTGTCTTGCAAAATTAAATTTATGATTAGCTTTATGCACAGTGTGCATACAGAAATAGGTCTCCAGATCATTTGGGATGCTGTTCCCACAAGTACTGGACTATCAGTGCTGGCAGCACTGTGGTTAACACACTGGACAGGAAGGCAGGGCACAGCAATGCTTACAATTCTCAGCTAAAGTGTAAACTTCAAACTTCATATAGTATAGTAATATTAAAGGTTTATAAACTACACTTCTAGAGATGATCTGTGAATTGCATCCTTATTATCTACATTTCCTACAGAAATCTTTTTGGAGAAGCCATCCTGTTTATAACTCCTAGCGGCCACTCCTGCAGCCCCTTTCTCTATCAGCAGCCCCAGTGACTGTGAGCAAACTACAGACCGAGCCCTCGGGGCGTTAGTTCTGGAATAAGCTGACAGCTCCATCCAGCACACTGCTTGGTGTGTTAACCCGATTATGTTTGACGTCTGAGGTCAGCAGGATCATTGGAAATGTCCCATTGCTGATCTGCTGAGGAGTCTCAGGGTTTCCTTCCCCTGACAGCTGGCTGTGAAACTGCCTGCCAGAGATGTCACAGCTGGACAGAAGCCTCTTCCTGCAGATGTGGTCCCCGTGGCTGCGACGTTGTGCAATTACTTCTTACCTATGAACATCGAGGGTCTTGCTTTGTCTGATTATTGGGAGGGCACCAAAAACTCTATTAATAACTATAAATTCATGAATCTGGACTATTTATCCTATTGAGGAGATGAAAGCTTCTCCAAGTTTTACATAGGTAGCTGGGTATACTAATGCCACTGAAATGTCTCATGCTTTTCTGCATGTGTAGCTTTTAATGTATATCCTTACTTTACAAGAAGAATTTATTTCCATATCTGTGCTACTATATTGGCACTATTGAGACCGAATCCTAAGACACTGCAGATTGTTTAGTTTCATTTCAGCCCAACTAGCAGAGCAGCCGTTAGGAACTCCAGAATAATGAAGTTATTTTGAAAGCCATAAAATGCAACAGAAAACTCACGGAACCCTTTCTTCCCCTCCAGTTTGCCTCCTGATATTTGAGTCCTTAGGGGAAGCTGGGGTCGCGTTATCAAGCCTTTCCCCCCACAAGCACAAGAGCTTTTCAAAATGAAGGCAGAGATTCTGGTGCATCCACATGAGACAGGACCCGCTATGCACTGCACCAGCCGCTGCCAGGCTTCCAATAGTGTGACAAGATGGGCCAGTGCTGCACTGAATCCAGCTGGGTGATGGGGATTGACTCCAGGCAAGGCCAGCTCCCTGGGTTGCCTGGGAAGCACTGGGATAGCACCAAGGCTACCTTGGTTTGCTCCACACCCACTGCAGCTCTGTGCTGGTGCTCCCAGAGCACAGGCTGGGCCCAGGAACACCTACACACATCGGGGATAAGCCAGAAAGCCATCACCTCCTGCTGGAGCCCCCAGAGCCCCCAGGACAGCCCAGCGTGGGAGGTTCCAGCCGGCCACTGAGTGTCGCTGTTAGCCCGAAGTTTGGAGCTGGGGACTCTCCATCCTATAGCGTCAGGCAGATGAGAACAAGAACTGTCCCTTTAGAAAGAAAAATACATACATTTATCTGGTATCATCTCTTTGTCTTTCCTTTCAAATGCCCAACTTTTTCTCCCCTGTCCTCCCCTCCTCTTTTCTCTTGGGAACCAGGATTCCTAAGCTCAGCTTGGAACCAAAGTTCAGATTTTTTGGCAGCACAAAGGGACTCAAATGAGAGCTAAATTAAACCTTTTCAAAACTTCCCCAGCCAGCCGGGTAGCAGACAAGAGGCACATTCCAGGACCGTGTGGGAGATCTGAGCGCGGAGGCAGACAGCAGAGGTGATGCTCTGGGCTCTCACGGAGGTGCCGACCTGTCTGCACCGGCCCAGGCGCTGCTGGCACCAGGGTCAGTGCTGCTGTCCCCACAGAAGCAAATCCTCCCCAGATATTCTTCTGGCCAGGCAAAACATTTGTTGATTTCAAAAAGGACAGCACAGCACGGATCTGCACGCTGGGATTACGGTGTGGGTTTGTAGAAGCCGAGCCCAGATGACAGCGAGTGGAAGCAGGAGTGCTTTCCAGGAAGGCTGCAGCATCTGGGGACAGCACAAGGCCACACAGAAGAAGCCAGCAGGATTAGGCTCCTCTTATCCTTCCCTGATGTTCTGTTAAGGCCTGTTCAGAATGTACAGGAGACAAAGGAGAGGTTTCCTGTTGGGTTTATGGACAGTGACATCCTCTTGCCATTTCTCTCCCAGCCTTTTTAAAGCAGCTTTGAAGTGGGGCTGAGAAGCACATCCAATGGACCCGGGGTCTGAGGAAAAACACAAAAAAAGAACTGTTCCTAGCACTATGCTGAACTTTGGTGAGAATGCTGAGAAAACTTCAGCTTTGGGGAATTATACATTTTGTTACAATCTCATAACAGTAGGATATTTATTTGGAAAAACAAGGAAATAATGATTTCCTGAGCTTTAAACCAAGATTCTCCCCCATGAGAAGAGAAATAGACTCATTTCAACCATTTTCCCTATTTTGTACAAACTGGTTCTCTGGAGTGATTTTTTGAGCAGTGGAACGGGAACATTTAATGCAAGAACTGGTTTCATTGTACAGGGACCACAGCCACATTGTTCTGATGGCAACTGGGCCATATCTGGGTGCACCAAAGAAGTCTATTCTACTTTAATTTCCTAAATGCTTTTCTATGAATGTTGAGGAAGAATCACCATTCTCTAAGAACATGCCAGACAAGTGTCCAAAGGCTTTAGGGAGCCTGGCTTCAGAGCAGGCAGAGGGACAGGACGAGACTCGTTGGGTCTATGATTCTATGGCAACATCACAATCTCTGCAAAACTGTATGGTTTGTTCCCAGAACCATAAATCTAGCCTGGCATCATTGGAAGCTCAGTGCTGGAGAGCCTAGTTTAATTTCAGATTTACTGCTGTAACCAAAACTGAACAAAATCAGCCCAAGCCTGAGCCTCCTACCTGAGCCTGTGACGTGTGGAGTGAAAGCTGCCTGCATTTTCTGGTGCTTACAAATTCCTACTGGATCAGAAACATCACAATCATTTATGTCTTGGCTTTCAGTAAAGCTGGAGTCAGAGCTGTTGCTCCAGACAAAATCCTGAGTCAGTCTGTTGGCGGATGATGAAGGAATAGTGCAGTATACCAATTTTTGTTGAATTATCTAATGTCCTCATGTGAATGAAGGATTGCAGTGTCAGGCAGTGACTGAGCCATCCCTTCTGTCAACATTAATTTCTACTCTATGATTCAGTGTTTTCCTTGATGGTGCCCTACCAATGTCAAGAAGGGCCAAAATATATGCAGTTTTCTAATGACTGATCCCCAGCCCCATGGAAACGTTGTCCTCCATCTGTAAGGATTAAGATTCCATCCACCGCTGGGCCATAAAGTCAGTAAAAGTGGATTTATTTATTTTACTCAATTAATCTACCCAGTCTTACAACTAAAGTCACAGTCAAGTCCACTTGTCATCACCAACATCTTTACCCCTGGGTTAGCAAAAACTAAATGGATACGGGATCCCTAATCAGTAGGTCTGAAACCATTGAGAGCCAAGGTGCTCGCTGGTCAAAACTGACATCTCACTGCTTTGTCTTAAGGCCACCTAGAATTCTAAATGACAATTTTAAATCCAGATGTTTGAATTTTGCTGCATTTAAAGTAGACAATTGAGCTGTCTGCTGTATAATCTATCTAAAGAGTTTATACCTTCCACTAGAAAAAGCACTGGCCAACCTCTTAAGATAAGAATCTAATTGTATGGTTAAAATGACATTTAGAGGCTTCTGTACTTTTCATATTTGGTCTCAGATCTTAAGCTGGCATCTGTTTCTCCTTTTAGTTAAGGAACTGAAAGACTATTTACATATTCTTAGGAGTATATCTCCAATTAAATCTTTTTCAGAACTGCACTCTCAACATCTCATATTAAGTTTCTTGGCAGACAACTATCTTTTTCTTCAAGAGATTTATTTATTCAGTTGGATACTTTTTTTTTTTCATCCTTTGCCTGGGCATTTGGAGTCTTCAGCCTCACCATCCTATAATTAGAAAAGTGACTCTGCTCCGAAGCTTTAGATCTCTGCTCCAAGACGTATCCACCTTTTTAGTGACACGTCTTCTTCTAGAAATTGCCTAACAAACATACAGGCTCCCTCAGCCTTTATCTTTGTAGGAGAGGTGCTCCAGCCCCCTCAGCATCCTTGTGAGGAACAGAGCAGGGTGGATTCCTCCCCTTGCAGCACCTCTGCTGACGTTGGTGCAAGCCATGCTTGCTGCTCTGTCCTCAGCAGCACCCTGTGCACCTCACTGACCTCTGAGCTAGCCTGGTGCACAGCACTGGCATCCAGCCAACCAGAAATAGATATTCAGGATTTAGTATCTAAATATCAGGTTATGAAATAGAAGCAGATTTTGGTCTGTTAAGAGTTAAATTGCATTTCCTTGTTATAGTAAAAGGTTAAGTCCAAACCTGGTGTGAGCACAGCTTTGCTGGTGCCCAGCCTAGCTCTCACCAGCTTGGTGGCACTGAAGAGCTGGTTCCATCACATTTCCAGCATGCAACCACGCAGCCCAGGCACATCATGGGCACTTTCATCAGACTTCTGCTCTGAATCCCTCTCTCTGGGAGCCCCCCGCTCACAGCGCAGTGGCCAGCCCTGCAGGCAGACAGAGCAGCACCTCAGCTGTCGTGGTGCTCAGGGACAAGTAGGACCCCAGGATATCAATTTAAAGCAAGTCTCTGTCTGCAAAACTCAGATTAAAACCTTACAAGCATCAAGTTTGATACAGTTTATAGAATCATAGAATCGTTGGAGTTGGAAGGGACCTTTAAAGGCCATCTGGTCCAGCTCCCCCGCAATGAACAGGGACACCCTCAGCTTCACCAGGCTGCAATTTCTCATTGCTTTTAAAACCTGGAAACCCCTGCCGCGATGCAGCACACCGAGGGGCCATCCAGAAGCAGAAGGCCTGGCAACATGAAGCTGTGAGCCATCAGTGCTTCCACTTCTGCTGACTGCCGACTCCAGGGTGATGCCCCACATCTAGAACCAGAGGGGCTCTGCCCTCCAGCACAGCTCCTCCAGGGCTGGGCTGTGGCCCGCAGACCCCGATAACCCCGCGCATCCCCGCCTGCGGCTCCTGATGTCATCGGGTGACTCAACGTGTCAGTCTGGGTGTATATTATTCTACTGAAATTAAAGCTTTTGAAATAGGAGCTCGTTGTTTTTAATAACTTCAGTTATATAATTCCTCTCTCATGTTAGTGCTTCAATAAACATTTCTCATGTTAAATTTTACTCCAGATCTTTCCTTGCCAGTTTTAGGCTCAGAACTGATATATTGGAATAATCCTCTTCGTTTTAAGTCCCACAGACACTGTGCTGTTCACATGATGTCATTCTGTGTATATTCCTTCATTTACTACTGGTGAGTCATTATTATCGTAGCTAATAGAAAGAGGATTATCTCTTTATTAAATCAAAGGCATGGCATTTTGTTGTCGGTAGCGGTGTGCCTCCTTGATTTTTAACCCTTTCAATTACATGAGTCAGGATTCCCAGCGTGGGCTGCGGTCAGCGGCAGGAGCACGGCTGCTGCTGGAGGCTTGCAGCAAGGCAGTCAGGGAAACGGAGCTGCAATTCCTCGCTGTCACAGACCTTGAGAGCTCTTGGGTAAGTCTCTTGGAACCAAAGCAGCAACAAGTGTTGTCTCTGAGAATCCAGATCTTAGTCTCTGACACATTTTTTTTTAATTCATAAAATTAATCTTTATCTCAAGAGCAGTGCTGTGATTATTATATATTAACAAAGGCAGCAGCACTCCTAATGAGGCTTTGCTTAAAATGATGATCAGCGCTGTGACAGACAGACAGTGCGACTGTGGAAATGTACAAATGCCACCACGGAGTTGGGAAAGGCCAATATTTATCACACCATTTTTTTCTAGGGAATAGCTCTCATGCAATAGAAGTTTCTTTTCCAAAGGCTGATCAACTGGAAAAATGAAAAATGTCTGCATTGAATACAGAACCAGTCAGAAATATGAATTTCTTTTCTATAGGAAATGTCAATACTTGAAATATTTTAATTCTAAATTGAAATGACAGATTTTCCCCAGGAATCAAGATTTCTAAGGTTTTCCATGATTTAGAATTAGCTACATATTTGGCCTTTATAAAGATAAATCATTTCATTTTTGGCAAGGCAAAACCAGTTTCATTACTACTTTATAGAAACAGTGAAGCATCATACTAAACACGACAACACATTACTAAATATCTATCTCTGCAGCCTTTCCAAAATAAATCTAACAATTAATAAAAATTATGAATTCAAAACAATACTTCAAGTCTCCCCTCAACAAAGCCAAGATGCTTCTTTCTCCTTCTGATGGAAAATTTGGCCCGAATGATACCCTCCCTGGAGAAGCATTTCCACGTTAGTGAAACTGCATTTATCAGCACAAAACTGCTCTGTCAAAAAAAAATTTCAAAGAGCTCTCTAATTTAAACAGTGATTGCTGCTGTGATGGAAACAAAAGCTGTCCACTTGCACTACTGCAAGAAGAATGATTCCAGAAAGCAGCTCCTGGACCTGTGATATCTCTTTACAGTAATCTCAAAGTCTCCAGGAGTGGCTGGTAAGAAAGCAGCCTGCCATCAATCGTGGCTTTCTGTGCTTTAAAGAAAAGATGCCAAGTCAGCCATCACCTCGGAGGAAACAGCAGCTGCGGGCAGACTGCACCAGACTGAATGAAACCCTACTGGCACATTTCCTTCTCTTATCTGCCCTGTCACCCGTTATCAGACAGCGGATTATAATAGAGAACACGAGGTTGAAACACAATTATCCGTAGACGCATTTGAGGACTCACAAATCTGCTAATGTTACTAACAAGCTGAGCTACCCACTGCAGAACACTTCAGCACTCCAGACGAAGGCTTAACTGTTAATGAAACCTAAATCTCAGCTCCAGAGATAAATTTCAAGCTTCTTGTGGCTTAAACCTGGAAGCCCATACATCACGGAAACTTTTAAGAATTATCTAAAGAACAAATAATGTTGGGAAGTTGCCATAATGAAATCTTGATTTCATGTCTGAGGGGTCTAAGAAGCCAACATATTGCCAGTGGAATTACTCCTTATGTTTTGTGATGGCACGTCAAAATCCACCATTAAAATACCGTGGCAGTGGCATCCAAACAAGAGCATTAATTCCTACAGCAGGAAGGAACAAGCTTCCAGATTCACAGTGCTCACAGTATTTCAGTGACTGGTGTCAATCTGGTACTGAGAAAGCAGATAGCTTTAGAGATGCACGTCCTCAATACGATGCTACTTAAGTAACCAGGAGCCAGGAAATCCAGGTTTACAGCTCACTTTGAAACAGATTTCCTTTCTGACTATGGAAACGCCTTTCCCCATAAGGAAAATTTACCTTTTAAAATGATATTGGAGTTATTCTGTTATCATATTTTTTTAGTGTTATGACATTATTTAGTAAGAGGTGCTTATTTTGGAATAAGAATGCCTTTTCTGTTAAATTGGTATATGCCATTTTCAAAAGTGCATATGCTAAGGAGGAAAGAGTGGGGGAAACAAGGCATTCTTATTCCAAAATAATTATCCGGACAGATCTGAAATGGGATAACTACAGCGGTATAGACAAGCTCTGAGGCAGGCAGACAAGCTTTATGAGACACCTTGGGCCCAGGCCACAAAATACCTTGAGGATTAGGGTCCAGACCTTGAACTTGACTTGATACTCCTGGAAAGCTGGGGCAGAGACCAAAGGACAATTTGGTATTCTCATTGCAGCGGTTGCTGAGGAAGTGCATTACAGACACTGTGATCAACAACAAAATCTCTGTCCTTCAGCACTCCGTCTGTGCACTAGGTGTATGCAAAGGGGATAATACATACCATACATACAGCCATACGTTATGGAAGCCTTTTGTCAGTCATTTCCATTTAGGTTGGAAATATCTGAAGATTAAATAAGAAGCTTTATGTCTAACAGGAACATTTGTAAAGAGATCTTGACAGAAACAGACTGATAATAAACTAACTGAACAGATGCTTTGTTTTCTTTAGCAGATCAACTGCACTGTACTGATGGAACACCACGATTGTGTGAATCAGTCATTAGGAGCTAGTTCCCCATCTCCTTATTTCATACACAAACAGATTTGTGTCAATGCCTACAAAACGTATGGGCTGATGCTGTGCTTACATGCCAGCTTACCCAGACCCGAGGCACTCCCCGCTAGAGGGGGAGGAAGAGCAACTGCTTTGGCTGAATGCATGAAACATAACAAAATCAAAACCACAGTCAGGAGAGTAACATACAATTCTAAATGGAACTTGAAAACTTGAGAAGTCATTTAAGGGAACCACATTAAATGCTAAAATGTTTAATGGGACCCATGTGTCTCAGGCAGAGAAAGAGAGTGAGAGAAATGTAACAGAGGAAATCAAGGAGACAATATGTCTGTGCAACTTGTTCTAATTAGGGGCACAGTGCTGGTGAGGATCATTCATTATAATTTAGTTAAATCTTTAGCATGGCAAAGGCACCTCTGTATAGTGGTATAAAACAAAAGACCCCCAGTCGTAAACCAAGTTAAGGCCCATAGAACAGAGGTTAATTTCAGTCATTTGTGAATGCTAAAGGCAGTACATCACATGAATGCCAGCGCTCCTTTATGACCGCAGAGTTGTGCTCCAGCTAGCAGATGTCTGCAAATTTGGCATGTGGGGGGTGGTACTGGGAGGGCAGTGCCGCATTGTCTCCGACTTGTCTGTCGCTTAACTGAGTGGATCTGTCTGTTTCTTTTAGCAGGGCTGGGAACGGAGTTCAAAGAAAGAATCAAAACAATCCATCCATCCAAGCTTCGGAATATCTGAACTGAACCCAAATATCACCAAGCACTTCCCAATCTCTGCTTTGAAACAAGAGAGCGGACGATGATCTGCAGCAGTTTGGGATGATTTACTCGCACACGGCATGTGTAACACTTACTGCAGCGTTATTTTAAAACTGATAAAGCATCAGAAGGCTGCACGGGGTCAGGTTCAGGTTGGTGACACCAGCTTGCATCGCCACGCAGCAGAGCTGCAGAAACGCTTCAGTCGCATTTCCTCGGTGTGAGTGAAGGGCACAGTGGACCCAATTCACATTGCATTTGCCATTGTGTATTTTAGGGGTAATTCTATTTAAATATGGGTCAGTTTCTTAGCTGGTGTAAAGCAGCTGAGCTGCCTGCATTCCAGTGCAGATAAACTAATTCACACCAGCTGAACACCAGCCCAGCAGAATTACATTGCTGTAAATCCAGAGTGGAGTTAGCCTGGGTTAGCACTGGTGGAACTGAGAACAGAATTTAACCCACAACATTTTGACACCGTTCCAAATATTCGTAAAACCCATATTAATTTTGAGTGTAAATGTGCCAAATTCACCCTGGTGTCATTCAGAGTCCAAAAACATTACACCCCAGGGATAAATTTGGCTCTGCATATTTAATCTAAGTACACGGCATCATCCCAGCAAGGAAAGCAAATGAGCAATAAACATAAGTTTGCTGTTGGATGTTGTCTCCTTACTCCTCAGCTTTCTAGTACATTTTGTTTTTGGAGCTTATTTAAACGAGCAGTTTATGGTTTGATCGAGTCCTAAACAGGAAACCTAAAGGGTTTATAAAACATTGAGTGTTCTCATTACAACTGACCTAAAAAACTCCAAAGTGGCAATCTTCATTTCTATTATACCTGCTGTTGCTGTGACGGGAATGTTTCCTAGTGGTTAACGCAGACGTCAGGGAGTCAGGTCTACCTCTCAGCTTTGCCACCAACTTGTTGTGTGGGCTTGGGGGAATCATTTAAGCTCTCTGTGCTTGAGTTTACTTATATGGTGTGGGACAATTAATGATCGCCAAAGGGCTTTGGGTTCCTCAGATGCAAACAGAAGGGTTAGTGTTCAGAAGTATGACAGGAATGCCCTTCCCTTTTCTATGTGACATTAGGGTAACACTCTAATCAAATTACACCATAAAATAACCATAATAAACATTACAGTACCATAAAAACAACAATACTACTACTAAGACATAAAGATAATAATACAGAGTTATTTATAAAGCTGCTCACTGCAACGTTGCCAAGCACCTTAAACAAATCAGAGTGCATCTTGGACCAAAACTGCTTTTGATGCAAGTGGAACTTCCCTGGATTCCTGGGAAGCCACGCTCAGGCAGCGCCAGTCAGCGTGACACTACTCAAATCTCCCTGGCAGCTTCCACCAGAAAAACACTTTTGGCCACTTACACACCTCCTTTTTAGATATGAGCAATAAAAATGATGATAAAGGATACTGAATAAAAGAGATTGAAAACCTAGATGAATTTCTTTTTCTTGACTCTAGAGCTCCAACCTCCAGAAACTTTTGAAATAAGGTTTTCAGGCAGTGCTCTTCACACCTCCTTTTTCAAATGCACTTAGTGTTTTTTTTTCTTGCATTTGTGTTGGTGTGAGATGGCAAGGTCCCTTTTAGCAGATACAGAAGAACGGCAAAGAACAGCAAGAATCAAGGTAACCAGCTCACAATTGAGGTCTCACCAACTCCTGGCCCTTCCCAGCTCCTCCCAGTACAGGTTACCAGCTCCATCTGGCAGCACCTGGCCAGGACAGAAAGCCCAGAGCAAAGGCACCACATCAAAGAGGGGGAACTGCGTGCACAGTCACAGGACTGATAAAGCCTGGGTTCATGTTGCATCTGCCACTGACTTAATACAGGCTCTTGGGCAAGTCACAGCATAGTCTATTTTAAACTAATTCTGCCTCCATGTGTCTTTGAAAGAGGGATTACGAGGGTTGATGTTTGCAGATTGTTTCAGTGATGGACACCACTATGTGTTACATTACTTTCTGGCTAGTGACCATTGACTGATCACCTCATACAGCTGTAAATCAAAGTGCCTGCATTTCCTTCATCTCAGGGAGAAGAATAAGTATCCTGAATATTTTTTAAGACTTAAAGAAATCAATAGCGTTGGCTTTTTAAAGAGTTGTTATGCAACATACAGGATACGTACTGCATTGCCCAAGCTGTACTATTTGGATGGTTAGATACAAATCCCAGATTCATCTTACAGGTGTACGCAGACCAAGATGTTCCCTTGCTTGCTGTCCAGATAGGGAAGTAGATCAATTCCATCTGCAAATCACCAAATATGGACTGACTTGATAAAATAATGTGAGTGCAATAAATCATTCAAGCCTCTGATGTAGGGGACAAACTAGGTGGTACCAGCAAGAAAACCAACTGCTTTGCAAATGAAGAAACGCAATTGCTTCACACAAGATCTTTGCAATCCCAGGCAAAGTATTATAAGTTTTAACAATGGACACACACAAAGGTTTCACAAAAGTTTTGACTCACACAACCAACAGCAGCAGCCTTTCAACAAAATGATGCTCCACCAATGAGCAACAGACCTCAGAGAGAGATGTGCTCCTCTTCATGACCCAGGGAAGCCCCACCCTGGGTCCACCCATTCCAGTCATGAAGGAGCACAGGTGTAAACAGTTTGCCTGTGCTCCCAGGGCCAGCCACACCTCTTCACCAGGTGCTCAATCACCAGTGCAAGCCGTGACCTAACAGTTGCCCTACACCATCACTTAAGATAGCCAGAAATACCAGGAACTAGAAGCAGATGATTTATCTAGCTACATATTAATGCAGCACAGAAATGACATAAATTTTTCCAAAATTAAATAAAAAGATTCGGATGCTCCCTTTTCCAAATGAGGAGAACATGCATTACAGTTTTTTAAACCTAGTTCAGCAGGTGAGGGATCAGTGGTTCAGGAGAGGAGCTGCATTTCCAGCTTTCCTGTCGGGCTGTTACATAAGTCATCCCTCTTTGTCCCTTAAAAAGAAATCTATTTATTTAGATTGCAAGTTTGAACATCAAAAGGGTTGTGTTTCAGACAACGGTGGAAAAGAACAAGACTAGCATTAGTGGCCTCTTCTTTTTATCTCCATGCTATCACGGAAAAGGAAGCACACAGTGAAGTAGCCAGAACAACTCTTGTCAAGCTTCCAAGTGTTTGAATTAAGTAGGCCAGCTGCTCCCTGAGGGATGAGGGGTGGAAGGGATAACAAGGCTAGCAGGGCTGCAGCCCCGGCCCTGTCCCACAGTACCTGTGCAAGGTGAGCAGGGCAGGCCACGGCTGGCAGGATGCAAGCACTCTTTAAGCTCTTTACTCTGAAATTAAATCACATTTTTGGAACTGTATCATTAAAACAGTCATTTGTTGAAGTGGAAAAGGAAAAAATCCTGGCTTCTTTGTACTGACTTCTGTGATAAAAGGTATGCTCTGGTCACCGCCCTCTGAACTGGATGCAGGACTTCCTGCACAGCTCCTGCCAAACTGGGAATCCTCCCAAATGTGGCAATCGTGCTCCAGATAGTTGACAAATAACTTGATTGGCAAAGTGGGAGGATTTATTAGAACTATAACCTGGTAATTCAGTGTAATACAATCTGGTTTGGTCTGGTTCCTCAACCTGGTAGACCGAGATTCTGGTACAGAACAAAAGAAAAATGTCAAAGGAAGGGATGACATGTCCTAAACTAAACAGATGTGAATAAGATAATAAAGGCTCAGTGTAAAAACATTAACATTCAGAACTGCTTGAGTGAAAGGAGCTGCACCACCCAGGAACAAATGTTGTGTTTTCCAACGTACAAAAGGACGTAAGTAACATTTTCCATCTTGGCTGCTCACAGTGAGATACTCCGTCAGTATTCAAAGTGACCCAGTTTCCAAAATATCTCAGGGGAGACACATGTTCATGGAAATCATGGAAATCACTAAAAAACAAGTCACTTCAAATTCTGATGCCTAACCACAGTGAGAACCTACCCTCAGATGTTGGCCTCTGGAGTCAGACGTGCAGGCGCAGAGCACAGGTTCCCGATTTCGCCTTCTGTAACGCTGGAGAGCACGCGAAAAAAAACGGTGCGGTCAACCTAAGTTTCTGCCCAGCTAAATACCATACATATTAGTAAGAACTTGCTCTCTCACAATGTTTGGAAGCACTTTACAAGCATGTATGAAAACAGAGGTACAATGAAATGTTATGATTTAACCATTTTTAGACATTCCAAAAGTACCAAAATGGGAAAAACAACTTAGGAGCTTCAGCTGCTAACGGTGGGCTCTAACCAGAGACAACTGGCACCCTCATCATCCCAGCAGCCTACATGATCTTCTGACCATCACCATTTTGGGGCAGATAGCGTACAGCTGTACTGCTAATCACTCAGCAACACTCAACGGTTCCATCTTTCAGTTACAGGTTATCGGCTGAATTCCAAATCCAGAGCAGATGTCAATGTCAATGGGACAGCCACTGCTGTGAGATCCCAAGACATCCAATGTGGCCGAATGGCCCAGCAGGGCGTGTAAGCTTTCTGCATGGCGAGCAAGTTGTGAGATGCGTACTGTGAAGAAGAGAGAGTCCAAAGTGCCAGCCCTGACTCTGCTGAGGACTCGCTGTGTGAGCTGAGGCAATGCTACTCTATCATTCTTTTTGTTCTCGGTAGACTGACTGATTCTCCCGTTGAAATCCAAGGGAGCCTGAAAGCATTTAACTGCCTCACAAAGATATGTCATGCGATCTAACATTCTGAGCACAGAACTGGGAGCCAGGAGCTTTTAATGGTGCCTGTAGGGATTGGAGCCAAATCACTTAACCTCTTTGCTTCTCAGCTTCTCATCCATAAAAAGAAAACTATGCTTGTGTTGGTGGCTGGGGTTTTATGAGAGTTAATTCATAGACCTGTATGGAAAATGATTCCTCCTCTGGTGCAGAAACGTAAACTTTTTATTTTAAAAATGAAAAGCATAATTTCACCAGAAACTAAGAGTTTGTAAACAGAAGCTTAACATTTTGGCCGAATTGTTCTTGAGGGAAATGCACTTCTCCCACAAAAGCAGATCTCCATTGTGCAAAAAAATGGCTTTTTTTTTGGAAATTCAATTTTCCACCGAAAAACAGTTTTGACAAAATATTTTCGATCAGCCCTAACATAAGCGAGCCGTTTTGCGCTTCAAAAGTGCTGCGCTTGCAAAATACTTAGCAATCCTCCCATTGACAGCACGCCCCGTGCCAAATAGTTGTATTCCCCTTAGCATAGTGAAATCATCAAGTACTTGCGGCTGATTTGCATCGTTTTTAATTTGTTTGAACAAGCTGGGCCAGATCCTCAGCTGGAGTCAATTAGCAGGAAAGCCAAGGGCACAACGCTGCCTCGCACCACGCGAAGCCTTGGCTCCTTGCTGGGCGGCCGCAGCGCCGCTAGAGGGCCCCGGCGGCCCGGCAGCGCGGGGTGCCCGTGTCCCCCCCGGACCCCCCCTGGGTCCCCGTGTCACAAGGGGCCTTTGTGGCACTGCCCGGTGCGGGAGCCCCGGGTCCCCCAGCAGCCCCAGCGCCCGCTGCTCGCCCGGCCCTGCGAGGGTCGCGCCGCTGAGCTGCTAAGCTGTCAAAAAGTTTCAAACTGCTCCAAGGAGAGGAGCCAATAGAGCCGCTGAAAAACCTCATTCTGTAAAGGATTTTTCTTTCATTTTTTTTTTTTTTTTTCCAAAACTGTGCATGTGTTTGTGAGCCAAGCCCGGAGCGCCAGAGAGGCTGGGAGCGCGTCTCCTCGCGCACCTCGTCGCTCCCGCGCGATGCACAGAGCAGTGCACGAGGGCTGGGGCGATGCGGGCAGCCCAGCGCGTCCTTCCCACCTCGCTGAGCTCAGCCGGGGACGCGCAGCCGCTTCGGTCACTGTTTGTCTCACAGAACAAACCGCTACGCGCGCAGGGCTGCCTTGCCAAGCTCTAGCTCACGACGGTAAGTTACTCACACGCGCTTATTCCCATTGAAGTTAATAGGAGAGTATTAGCCCAGCATGAACGCAAATGGGATGACTGATGTAATGAGCCGCTGATGTGAGTAAGGCAGTCACGATCCAGCTTCTAATTACGAGACGCCTGGCTACTTGGGAAGAAAAGAAACGAGGTTTGTCCGGTCAGGAGGGAACGGCTGTTTGGTTTCACTGCATTTTGGGGTCTTCTTCTAAAATTGGCAAAGAAGACAAAGATTTTCCCGAACTCTTCCAGAAGTACAGACACCGAGTGTCAGCAATAGTGATGGGGGGATGACAACAAAACAAAGGTACCTGACACTAACTGCAGCCCCCACACAGGTAAGATGCAGTCTCTCAATGAAGCACTTCCTGCTAAAGGCTAGAAAACAGCAAATAAATACACTTTTCCCCCTAGCAACATTTTCCTACTGCCTTTATTCAAGTTCAGCCTCATTGCATAAGCTTTATATTTAAATTTTGCAAGTTAGCTTTTAGTTTTTCGTGTAGCTTCTCAAATTCTTGTGACGATCTGTTTGGCTGGGCCTGTAACCACTGGAGCCAAATGCAGCGTGGTTGGGTGTTACAAGCTGGCCGCGCCGCTGAAAGGCAAACTGGAGCCTGTGCTTGCGCTGCTGGCACGCCGAGCCTGGGGAGAAACCAGCAGCCCGAGCACGAGGGCCACAGGCTTTGTCTGGAGGCAGCTCACCTCCGGTGCTGCAGCCTCCCAGGCGCTGGACTCGTGCCCTGTGGTGGGCCGCGGGCCTTCCTCGTGCTGCTCCACCGGTGTGGATTGCGAACAGCGATGATTTGCCTCAGTGACAGTAACACAACGAGTGCTCCAGGAAGGGCGTGACGCTGCCGAGGGCTGGGTGCTTCCTCACACCGCCGTGGGGTGACTCTCCTCGCTTGGCCTCACCAACGGCATGTTGCTTCGGCTGCTCAGTGTCACGCTTCCAAGCCCAAACCAACAACAGCCATTCCCTCCTCTCAGAGATGGGGAGATGTTGAGCGTGGAGATCCTTGAACAGACATGACCGCAGGCACGCAGAGCATCCTTGATGTGAGGCGGGGAACGCCGTGGCTCGAGGCCCGTGGGACACCAGTGGCAAGCCCAGCAGAAGACAACAGGAATGTGGATGTGGTGCACACAGCCGGGGCTGGCTGTCACTCCTCCTTGCCACTTCAGGAGCCTGGCACAAGGCAACTACCGCTAGGGCTCATTTGAATAATTCCCACATACATTCCAGATGTTGACCACATGGCCTGCCTTTAAAAATTAGGGGGAGGGGTGAAAAAGGGTGAAGTACGTTTTTTTCTTCAGCATCCATATTTATTTTCTACGCAGATGTTTGTAGTTGTATGGAATAAATAAGCATAAATCAGCCCTCCGTTGTTTTTTTTCATAAGTGTGCTATATGATTCACGTTTATGGAACCTGCACAGAACTCAGTGGGGCTAGCGGAGCTAAGTCGCAGACTGTTGACATATAATAAAGTGCTGTGTACTCTTTTTAGGGACAAGAAAATCTTAAAATAACCACATTGATCAAAAACACAACCAGATCACTGCTGGCCCTGGCTGTCCACACGCCCATTGGCCTTGGGCCTGCGCTGCCCCAGGTGCACAAGGCCAGGCCCAGCAGCAGGCCCAGGCCCTGCACAGCGAAGGCCCCAGGTGAGGTGGGCTGGGCTCCCCCAGGAACTGGGCAGCCTCCCAAAGGTGGGCTGGCTGCTGACAGAGCCATAAGGCTCAGCTCAAATACAAGAAAGTCTCCTCTTCACATGCTGCCTTCATTCTGAGTTCTCTTTTTTCCCTCCCTAATTCAAGCTTTTTGTAAGTCAAACATGCATGCTAAAATCAAAAGTTTAAGACTGGAGCGGAAATAATTTCTCTCTGATCTGCAATACTGCATTTTAACCTGGAGAGGGTGGAATGGAATATGACAACATCACTGAAAGTCACCTCCCAAGAAGTGCTGTCTCTTCGACATTTATAGAACAGGAACCCCGAAATGGTCTCTTCAGTAACGTACAGATCGTGCTTATATTTTTGTCACTCTTTCACATACCAGCAGGGTCACAAAAATGTTTTGGCCTGTGGAGGATTAGCCTTCAGGGGAAACCCTTTTTCTTCTTGGCAGAGACCGAGCCAGTGGCAGCTGACAGAAGTAGGGGCAGGGACCAACATCACCACCACAACACCAGAGTTACTATTTGTCTTACTCCTCAAGTTGCCAATGTAACTTTTATGCTGAGATGTGGCAGCTGAGTGCAGAATGCGGATGTGGTAACTGCCATGAACATGTCCCTGATCAGTTAGAGAAGACCTACTTTAAGCTCTCATCTCATTCTTCTATGATTCTTAATTCATCTGCTTGGGAAGCAAAAAAAAGTTAAGACAGTGCTACTGAGATTTGCATCGTTCATCCTAACTAGACACAGAAAAACGAACAGTGGGGCTGGTAATACAGTCCTCAGTCTCGCTGAGTGCAGTAAAAAGCGACACTATTAGTCATTGTAACTGTGAGAGCCTTTTTCTATACAGCAGCTTCAACCACAACTTCTCTAAAGACATTTTAATAGGAGGAAACTACAAAACACAACCAAGACCACAACTTCTGTCAGAATATTAGGAAATAAAGGTCATAACAGAAGTGATTTTTACAATATGTGAATCATAGGCCCAAGGTCTTTCCATGAATCATAACAAAAATGAGAAGAGTGGTATAGCGTATTTCACACACACACACACGCACAGACATATGCATGGTGGTCATCACTGCTGTTTTATATGACAAGCAAGATGTCTCAAGTCTGAATGAACACTAAGGCAGAAGAAGAAAGAACTCCCCGTGGTGCTCGGTGAGACATACTCAGCTAGGAGCAGTTTGACTAAGGGAGGGAATGGGAAGACAGGCCTTTCTCTAGAGCATCAGATATTCTCTTCCATTTCTAACCCAAACCCTTCTGTTGTTCCCTGATAATTCTACGATTTGTCGTAGAATACAACTTGGAGAGATGCAATAAGGACTGGAAAACACCACATTATCAACGTAAGAACAGATACATGGAATGAATCACTTCAGAAATACGGATGGATCTAAATATACTTCTTCATTCACTTGCTGGGGAATTACACTATAAATAACACTGGACAATATATAAATTAACCTATTCCAAGCTCCTCAGCCTGGGTTGGAATTGTGTCTGACAAGAGCTGGAGAGGGTCAAATACCTCTTGCAGAAAATTTCTGGTATTCTCAGATCTCAAAAGACATCTCTGGTAAAGGCTGACTGAGTTGTACCACTTACATTCAGTGTTTGCACTTTGGGATTAGCATTCATCTTATTCAATACAACAACCCTTACGACTCAGAACAGTTAGATCAATCTTCATCACTTCAGGCACAGTCTCAAACAAGAGGCTGAGTGTTAATCTCACTGTTTTGAAGATAATCCCCAGGGCATTTGTGACTCAGACACACACCTCTGAGTCACTATTCTTTCATTACTTCCTCTTGCTCCTTTGGGGTAGAAACTTACTGCTAGTTTATACCAGCAGCAAATTACAACATCCTCCTGTTATGCTGACCTTGCCATTTTGGCTAGTGACTCTAAAATTAAAGCCACCATTCATTCCTCACTCTACCTACTGGAATAAGGAAGTCAGCTGATGAGTGAATTCAGTTTACTCCATCACACCCAAATCTGAAGCTGTAGGGTAAATTTTCTGAGTAGCAGAATTCATTGCAATGAAATTATCTGTTGAGTGATGCAATACTCAGTCTTAGGCAGGATGGCAAAACAGTTTATAGCTTGTGGTCGTACAATGAGATTACAAGAAAAACACTTCGCACTTTGGAGTTGCAAGACAGAATCAACAGCTGTCATAAAAAAGTCCTAGGAAAAACTAAGGAAAAAACCCATCAAACTGTTTTGCAACTCACTTTGGCTATGGGAAGATCAATCATTGCATCAATTGACACTAAGCTTCTTGCTCTCATTTTCACCTGAAACAGCTGAAATCCAGAGTAGCTCAAAATTACATGAATCTTACTTATATCTGAGATCAGTCTCCAGAGACCCAGGGTTGAGTTTTATTTAGCCAGGACTGAGAAGGAAAAGATATCTTTCTGTGTCACGGAGTATCAGCACTCTAGCAGATGCCACTGAATGTATTTCCTTCAAAGTAATGAAGTGAGATTGTTTATGTGAATGTTTTCAAAGAGCTGAACCTGCAAGGTCCTGCTCACAGTTCAGGAAATAGCAGAATATAAATCTGTCCAAATCAGCCAAGCTCATACAAAATTCAATACTGGAACGCAGCGACACCAGCAACATCTTGTTCTTTTGGTGTAATGACTGTTGATGCTAGGATTTAGAAGGATTATGTCAATTTAAGAAAAAGAGGGGAATATTAATATACAAAATTGTTAAACGTCAAATCAAATCCTTTAATAATGTGTGTGTCTGGTTGAGGATGGGAGTGCTTTCAAAACTAGCTACAAATATTCAAGAAATCCATTTGGCAAGTTCAAACAAATAGCCCAAATCAATTACACACACAGTATTCTTAAGGGGGTACATTTTCAGCATAGTATGTGGAGAATTAAGCCCTTTGCTCCCATTATTGTTAATGGGATTGGCACACCCAATTCCTCATACACATGGTTGTAAGTTTAAAGCCAACAAATGAAAATATCACTCTGAAATAACAGAATGATTTTATAGTTTCCAGTCTTTCCTGCATAGCATACCTAAGTTACTTTTGTTTTTGAGAGGAAGTCTCAATGCACACACTTTGGATATCCTGGCTCAACACATCCTCAAAGCTGAGACTGGGATGGAAGCCTGCAGAAACTGTTCTTGACAGTTATGTGGAGAGCTTCGGAAACAAATCCGGGCTAGAAAATAAGAAATGTATTTGTGGGAATTGTTAAATATTAGCCCTGATTCTTAAGCATTGCTTGCAGAGCAAGAATAAGTCCCTCTGAACTTCCATGTGCAAAAATCAGAGAAGAAAATGAAAAGCTAACAAGAAGCTGACAATTCCAGAGTAACAATTAGTGTAAAGCTTCTGGATAAGCTTTAAATCTCTGAATCAGAGGGATTAGAAGGCAGTTATCTCACGTTCCAAGCGAATGTCCCAGCTACCAACTCACTATTTTGAAGTGGGTAGAAGGAACGATTTCTTTCATTTGTGTTTCTCCATTTTTGATCTGAAATTCTACCCCAAATATCAGAGTGTTGAATTTAAATTCAGTCTTTCTACCTCAGGAATTTGTTTTGATAAGCTGGCATTTCTCCATGGAAAAATAACAATTAAGACAGTTGCAGCTAGTGCTAGTCACTGCTTTTTTCAAAGCACCCATGTCACACGCTGAGTCAGGAACCCCTGACTGCTGCTCACTCTGTGCTGAGCCCTTTTCTATGGGCTGAAATTGCGCAGTTCAAACCGCTGTCCTTGGGTCTATCTAGCTGGCCTTATCATCACAGCAATACATGGGCAAAATTAAGAGCGGACTCCAGAAATTTGATTCCATTCTTTAAATAAGTAGATTTGTAATGCTCCCACCCGCCCTACTGTGATTACTTGGATGAAAATGGATCAAGTTCTCATGACTAAAACTTAATAGACTTTCTGCAACAAGTCACAGTGCTGTCTACTTTGCAATACTGCCTGTTGGTATGTGTTGGGTGGCTGCAGTTCTTTGCACTAATACCCATATATTTCTCCTGACTTATTCACTGTAAGTGTGCTGTTGCTCAAGGGACAAAAAAGCATTGCCTGTCAGTATCTAGATGTTGAAGGCAGCTTCACAGTTAAGTCCTCTACAAAAAAAAAAAGGACTCCAGAATGGCTCTGTGAACTTGGCAAAAGAGCTCTTCAAATTCCACCAGCAGTTTTGTTCCTGATCATCTGGCTAGCTCTTCCCAGCTGAGTTCCCATGGATTTAGCTTACAGCTTAATTCAGCCTCCTAATTATACCTGTGCAGTGCAGTGGACAGGGTACCAAGAGAATGTTAGACAACTTAAGTGCTATTTCCAGCTGCATTGTTTACCTACTCTGTGCTGCTATGTTTCTTGCTCCCTCATTTCCCTTCCTTAGGTGAGGACTTCAGCAAAGATTCTCAAATGTTTTTTTGCACAGCAGCTAAGATGTTTTGTAGTCAGGTGAACAGCGTTCCTCCAGGTTATCCCCAGTATTAATGAGCAGAGGACAAGCAATGTGTTATGTAGATAGGAATTACTGAAACTGCAATGGCTGCCGTCTGAATGCACAAATTATTTTGAGGACATCTGCTGAAGCTCACAATGATGGAAGGGCAGGCTAAGAAAGGGAAGAGGACAAGCTTTCTTTGATATGGATCCAGAAATTACTTAAATTCCACAAATCCTTATACTTCAGTTTTGAATCAGATTGTTTAAGAACAGGGTGTAAAACTAAGGCCTGGTTCCACAGGTGGTGTAAATTGGCACAAATCCATTTACTTCAAAAAGGTTGAAATACCTGGAGAGGGTAAATAATTAGGTCTGTGGGTCAACAAATCCTGCAGACTTGAATTAGCTGTTGGGCCACTTGAGTTTAAGCCACACATTGACTATTGGTTGGAGAATGCTCTTCACAGTTACTGGGACATCAGTGCTATTGCAGGTAAATATTTTCCTATCTGATGCTTGCCTTTACATTTTCCCAAGGAGCAAGTGTTAATTTCTGTCATGAAGATTCTTCTTCACTTACCAAGTTGTGCATGGAGTTTACACCAGTGAAAGCCAGGAGGAGGAGTGATGGAAGGCTCTTCATGGAGCTCTGCAAGGTGTGATTGTAAAACCTAGCAATTCAGTGCAGACAACACAATGTTCACCACGAAACAAAATCTACAATGTGATCAGTCTATGTTTTTACTTAATCAGAGTTTTCCTTAACATATTAAACCTGTATTTCATTTGCCCAGTGGAGCATTCTTTATAAGCAATTTTCATAACCAGTTTTTTGCAGAACATGGTTTGAATAGAGACAATGCACAATGAAGTGTATTATAGCTTAATCATTGCAAGATAGATATATTCCAAGCAGTATATGAAAGCCATTTACATAATGCTCTAGAAATAAAGATACTGTCCAGCAATCTGGAATTTTAAGGCTGGATTATTAAAAGGGAAAAGAAAATGTGGGTCAATATATATACATATTTATAAAATATGTACTTACAGTAACCACATTGCTGTTTACTGTAGACATCTACTTTGCCTAACGTTAACTACTCACTGGAAATCCTATTTGTGGTCAGGAAGACATTGCTGCGCTTTCCTCATGTGAATAGCCACTTTTCTGTGAAGGGGCCTGAAATCTGTGCTGGAAAGAATGCAGTAAGCGCATCCCAGTGGGTATCACTGGTCCATATGAAGTCTTGCAATTCAAGATATTCTATTCAGTATCTCAACTCAGTTTTGAAACTGCAGGCCTAGTCCATACTTCTCATCCCATTACAGACT
The DNA here is from genome assembly GCA_013396635.1 of Penelope pileata. Classification (NCBI taxonomy): domain Eukaryota; kingdom Metazoa; phylum Chordata; class Aves; order Galliformes; family Cracidae; genus Penelope; species Penelope pileata. Next base: position 840,640 of record WBMW01000230.1, read on the forward strand.
GCCACTCTGCAGAAGCTGACTCCATGTGCAATCTACTGCTGTACCAACAGGGACTCTGGTGTCTGCAGAACACCTATCCATTATATCCATGTTACTAGATTAAAATTATTCTCTAAAAATCTCTCAGCATCTATCCTTTATTGGTCTGACCCTACAGTATTAAATAGCATTACTTTTAATCTCCATAGACTGTCATTAGTCTTTTCATTAGACCTTTCATCAGACTTTTCATTAGACTTTTCTCTGGGAGGAAAAATAAACAACAAACAGCATTACCAGATGAATTGTGTGAGGCTTGGCTAATTCTGGTCAAGCAGCACCGACATTATTTATACACTGCAGTTCATTTCTCTGGTAGCATCTTTTCATTCTGTCCAGAGCCCTAAGAAGCCTTTTTGCCTTCTGATGGTAATTTATATCTATTACAGCATTAGAAAGCACTCAAGGAGATGATGTAGCAGACTCAGAATTATAATTTCTCTTAGAAAAAAATAAGCTCTTCCAACAATTCATAAATATTTATTGACCTCTGTTTGCCTTCTTCTCCTAAGAAATGTGTCCAAATTTTATAACCACAGTAGTGAGAAATGTATTTTTAAATATAAAAACTGAAAATGACTATTCTAATGTCTTCGTGTAAATCCCAAAGCCTTTATGTATAAACTCTGAGTATTAAGAGGGCTGGCAAAGCTGCTAATAGAAAGTATATGGTGAAGAAAGGGCCTCTTATAAAAATGTGACAGACATAGCAATGAAATATGCTGGAGACTGTCACAGTTAAAAGTGTATTCAAAAGAAATTTTTTAAGGGTTGGGGCTAAACTCTGGCTACTGAAAATTGAAATTTAACTAATAGTGCTACTGGAGATTATGTCAGCTGAGGGACGTGTCCGCTGTCTAAAAATAGGAAGAGAAAGACTGGAACAGCTGTCATAGGGAATTTTGCTTTCTAGAAATGCTCTGTTCTGACAGTCACTGCAAAGATTAGATTCCTTACCAGAGAGCAAAAGTGTTTGGGATGACTGCAAGAGAAAATGTCAAAGAACAAACGGCAATCAAGATTATGGTTCCAAAAATCACTCTGAGTAACGCTGAGATGCGCATCTTTCAGAGCTAGTGTAAGCCCGTGATCTGGCATTGATAGCTTTGGAACCTGCTTGGAAAAAGGCTACAAAGGTGGAGCAGAGTGTGGGACCAGGGCAAGATTCTGAAGGTGCCACAGAGCTGTGTTACAGCCGTGAAAGTGGAGGTGCATTGACTCCTGAGAGGGGGCCTCAGGGACCCACACTGGCATCACAAGCTTCTGGAAGTGGAGCCATTCCTGTCATCACTTCAGCTCATAAATGGCCGAGTATTTCTCATGAATCCTTCTGAACACACAAAAAATATGGGGTTCACGATGAACAGTAGGTAAGGACTAACAAGGGAATCTTTTTTATTGATTAGATTTCTAAGGTATGTTTTAATATAGACAGATTATTGATACACTGATTTCTAGTTTCTAATGACTTGATTAAAGTCTTTGCATGGTCTCCTTGTCTTACTGCTTCAGAGATTTTTGACTTTCATAGGCAACAAATGACTCTAAGAAGATGACTCTCCTCCTAAAGGCAGTACGTTTATTTTCAGCCATGAAGCTACTCAGGTTGTGAAGCCCCAGACCCTCTCCAAGTGGCAGGAAGGTCAGCCTACTCCCTGTTTTCTTGGGAGCCAAGCACAAGGCACCTGGTCGGGTTCTCCTGTTGCTCCTGGTGCCAGCACAGCACCATGTATGTCAGCACCAGAAATAACAGACCCATGACAGCCACTCACACTCCAAAGGAAATTTCTTCCTTGGTGGCACGTGACAAAAAAGTCATGCCATGTGCCACGATTGTCACAAGACTGGTCAGCCTGCTCTCCAGGGTAAAATAGGTCAAGACTGCGATGCCCTGGCAGAGCCACGCAGAGAAGTTTGCATAACGCCTGCCCCACTACGCCTGCCCCCAGCCAGTGTGATTAATCACTCACTTTCATGAGCAGTAAATTCACCCATAAAATTTAATTAAAAAGAAATCTGTAAATGCATTTTTAAAATAAGGCATAAAATACAAATGCCCATTAAAGGAGCGACATAAAACACCCACTCAGAGCTTTACTGGGCGGCCGAGGAGGAGGATTTCTTTGTTGTTGTTGTTCTGTAGTACGTTTTAAAACTATTAAAAATAAGCATTGAGAAGTATTGTTTTGAAGGGGTGAATTATACACTCTCTGAAAGAGGTCTCTGTCAGCTCAGTATCCAAAACTGAGCATGCTGTTAGGCAGACTGAATGGTAGGCACAACATGACTCTGTGTCGCTAGAGACCTCCCATCTATCTGCCTGAAGCAAGCAGGCAGAGGTGACTAAGGCTTTTCCTTTCTGTGTTTTAAATAATTACATTCCTAGAAGAATTCAGCCCCAAATACTGCATGTTCCAGCCGCTCTCTCTGAAAGCAGAGGAGCATCTGCTGACCTGGCAATGCTGCCGTATCCCGGAGCAGTGGGCACTGCAAGAGCTGCTCCCGGTGGGCACCGCAGCTCTTCTCCCACTGCTGCACAGAGCGGGGCCAACCCGGGCTTCTGTCAGCTCTGCTGTAATGAGGATGAAGCCACCAACAGCTAGGGGACCTCCTTGGCCCAGTTGCCTCTCCCCCAGCCCCCTGAAAGAATCACTGAACTTTGTATTGCTTGTTTGTACTGCTCAAGACATCTGCAAAATAAACTTTTTCATAGATGATTTATATGCAGGGAAGTTAAAAACAAACTGACCTTTCTCATCCATCAAACAGCCCAAGCTTGTTCTTGTATCCAATTGCCTGCTTAAAACATCTGAGATTGCTCTTTGTTACGCATGGGTATGGCTTTGTACGTGTCCACTTACAGGAGTTCTGGGAGGAAGAGCAGGGAGGGGGTTTTGCAAGATGTTAGGCCACTCGCAGATAGAACTGCTGCGAAAAATCACCAACTATTTTTCTGGAAAAACAATGTTACATAAGCCTTTCTGTAACTTTTTCTGTTTCATAAGTAACCTGGCAAGTTGAGTAATTCACATTCTGGGTATCATTCTAAAGAAATATTTCTAATAATCCCCTCTGTGTACAAAGCAGTATTGCCTCATCCTGGCCTGGCATTTAATCTACTAGTTACTATTTTCAGAAGGGCTATTTCCAAATCCAAATAAAAACAACAATCTCGCACTTATACAGCGCCTTTCATCCTAGAAGATTCCGAAGAGCTCTGCAGAATTAAAACAAAACAGACACATCGGGCACAAGGGTGGCTTCATTCATCACTGAAATGCAGCCAGCTCTGGGGCAAAACGTGGCTGGGAGAGCAGCTCCGAGCAGTGCTCCAGAGCAGGGAGCACGGAGCGCCTCATTTCCTTCTCCCGTATCGTGGTGCAGCCACACGGATTTCTGTGGCGGAGTCATTTACACACGGTGACAGAGATGCGAGGCTGTCGCTCAATAGGGAAAGGAAGGAAAACTCAGCCACCTCCATTTCTGTTTCCTTCTCCCCCAGGAAGCCAGAGATGCCACTGTGTTCAAAAACTGCCCAGGGTGCAGGAAGCAAAGAGCAGCAGAGGCTCGACTGGCTCCTGAGAAACAGCTAAGATAATGACGTGTAGGCATCATCCCTGCAAAAGTCATGCACAAAATAAATACCAGCCCAGCCCGCGGTCTCTTTTTCACAAGAGCTTTGTCTGCCCACAGGCAGCACAGAGCTGGGAAGGTCTACTGAAGTCCAGGAACAAGACAAGGATTTCTGCTGAATCGGAGTCCTTGGAGCCTCTCCCGCAGGGGCAACCTCCAGCATCACCCGAGCAGCTCCCGGAGTGCGGGGGGGCACTCAGCCCCGCTCCTCACCCACAGCTGTAGCTCTCTGCTGGCATTTCCCCGTTACCGCCAGCACCTGCAGTGCCAGTGACACAATCTGAGATCCCAGCTCTGCTGCAGCCCCTTAGGACCAGGAGGAGAAGGGCCATTTTCCCTCCTGCCCAGCGCACACATGCATGCACTCACCAGCTCGATATGGAAATATTTTGTGAACTTTTTTTTTCCAGGCTGTTTTTCTGCTGCCTCCAAGTGTCACAGCATAACTCAGTCAGGCTGTACCAGGATCCAGAGCTGGCCATATTATAATCTCATTTAAAGATACGAAGCCATAATTAGTGAACTCTGAATAACCATTCTGTATTATGATGTCTAATACTTGTCTTGGCTAATGCAAGTACAGGGGAAAGGGTATAATCTTATTTATGTGTATCAATGAACTGTATATATGTCTTTACAAAAACCCTGCAGTACTTTTGCCTGCACAATTTAATCTGTGTCACCAAAACTGCACATTAACTGCTTATACTAAGTTGTGCCTTGATTTAAAAAAAAAAGAAAGGGGAAAAAAAGCACGAATCTTGTTAACCCTCTTACCAGGCTAATACTTCATTGAAAATCCCCTTGGTTGTAATGGATTTTTCTTTTTATACATACTTTATACAGCACTGTATTAAAGTGGCTTTTTATAAACGCAGCACATGAGGTTAATAGCTGCAGCCTCGGTCAGTTAGGGTTTTTTGTATCCTAAATCTCTACCAAGACTGTTATGTAAATGCTGCTATTCTAAAAATAAAAACAAAACAAAACAATCAGGGAAATGTTACGTTATCGCTCCACATACTGGGCTATTGACAGCAAACCAGGGCACGCTATTTGGAGGCCAACTAAAACTCCTTGCAGAAAGAATCCACCCTTACCTGCTCAGAACTACCTTACCACAGTGTATGGCCTGAGTTCAGGAAATCTTTCAAGTGTATCTTTAAATATACGGCTGCTGCACCAACAGGTCCTAGATGTGATGCCTTTACAAAATGTCACTGACCTTAAATGGGATTTCAATGCATATATAGGTGTTGGGTTTTTTCAAACGAGGCATCCATGCTCACACAGACACGAGACAATGATACACTTCAGATATACACAAAATTAACTGCAAAGAAATTCAGCATTCCCAGCTCTCCTGCTCCATGCTATTCGACAACGCTTACAGCACCGTCTGCACGACGCTGCGTTTCCAACAAAGGAAACAAAGAGAGATCAGTATTTTTTTCATAGATTTTAAGCCGGAAGAGAGTTTTTAAAATCTCATTTACTGTAAAACATAGCTCAAATAACTGCATGCAGTGGAAAAATCATTAGCAGCAGCTTGTAGAAATTTCAAGGATATTTTACTATTTCTGATGTAAGATTTCCAGCGTGTCCTTCTAATGAAGTCGCTCACGCACCCTCATTTTATGGAAATTTGTTTTATCGGGTACTTAGGGTAATTGAGAGGGGAGCAAAACTATAATTAATCTAGAACTATAAAATCAAGCATCATAAATTAGTCCACCTTGATCAGTTACTGCACTCAATTACTCAAAATGATTACATTTGCCCCAGGCAATCTTTGCTTTTGCCTTCAGAAGCTGAAAAGGAGCAGCCAATGGCTCCTTTTCTCTCTGGATGAATTTTCACCGACTTAGAGGATCTCTTACCGCGTGGGGTGAGCTGGTCTGGGCAAGGACATTTTACTCTTCTCTGAGCTGCTACTGCTCTGCAGTGCAGTGACTACAAATGGGCTGGGCAAAGGCAGGGGTGCCCGTGCAGGGATGGGCACAGAGCTCCTGGATGGTGCTGATGGCCGTCCCCACCTCCCAGTGAGTGGCAGGGCTCTGGCACCAGGGTACCAGTGCATGCTTGCTTGCTCAAGGTTGTTTTCACTGCAAAAATATTTGCCAGCACAAAACACAGTATCCTACAAGCAAAAGCCAAGGGTTTCCAAGCTGTCAGTAGAGCTTTCAGAGTTATCACCAGCATTTTACTGCCTGTGGCTGAAGATTTATTGCTCACTATGGTGGTTTTGTTTGGGTCACACATTAGGTTCTATGGATTTTAAGCAAAATTTTGCATGGATACATAGGAACATGTATTGTAACATATACTCCAAACTTTAGGATATAACCTGTGTCCTAGTTGCTTTTGAAGAAACCGAGGGTATGATTTTAATCCTGACATAATCTTTAGCACTCAGAGCACTCACAAGTAAAAATCAAGGCAGTAGAAAGGTTCATAGGAGATTGGGAGACTTTGTGAAGAATTCTGTTGTGTTTTGTTGGCATCTGCCACAGGCTACTTTACAATCTCACTCCATAGAGAAGTGGATGTTTTCACATCAGGAGATGTGGCTCAGCGGTCAGAGCAGAGGATTGCTTCTGTTCCTTGCTTTGTAGCAGGACTCTGACTAACAGTGGCCTTTGCTATCTTCAGTGAATTCTCTGGAAACACCTGGAAATATGGCAGCTGTATAATGGTAGCATGAGAAGTCATTTGAAAAGTACTTCGAAATCCTCATACAACTACAGCAGCCAAATACAGAAACCACAAAGCAAAGCTCTTCAGAGACACCTAATGTTCCTGCTGCTCAATTCTGCACCCCTACCATGCAGCAAACAAAGCCACTGAGAACACTGCATTTCACGGACATCATTTAATCGTATCTGTTAGTGATAATTAGGGTTTGTGTTCCAACTGTCCCACCAAAGACTGAAAATCCCATTTGACTGGGCACTTTATAAAAGCACAGTCCTGGAACTGAATATTTCGTGATGTCAGATGAAAAGTGAGTTGCCTGAAGAAGATTATGGATGAGTTGAAAATGTAACTGAGCTCCCCCAAAAGGCTGGTGTACTCTTTTTGAAAGGAAAATACGGACCTTCCCTTCAGTACTGACCCTGATAGCATAGACTGATCTGTAGCAAGATCTGGGTGTCATCTCCTAGCTGTGATGGGAAGTGAAAGAACATAGCTGGTTCTTTTCTCAGTTTATGGGAAATAAAAAATCTTTTCATAGTGCTCGTGGAACTTTCCACAAGCTGAGATATTCTATCTATGCAGCTATTATTCTAGAAGAAAATACTTCAGGCATTTTCTTAAAAGTTTTAGCACTGCTCATTCATTTTTCCTTTTTTTTTTACCTTCAATTCCTTTCTGTCAGAAGAATAAAAAAAAAAACATTCAAAATGGAACGTTTTCTTTAATCCTATAAAGAAGGAGTATAATTGATTCAACTATAAAATTTATAGGCATGGAATCAATGCTTATTATAGTCAAAACATGCCAGGTCACTTCTTTGTGGCTGGCTTAAAGCTGTTCCGTTAAGTATAATGTTAAACGAAAATTCTTTAGTCTAAACATGAAAAGGTTAGATTGTATTTCATCTCCACAACTCTGCATGACTGTTGGTATCTGATTTCAGGGTTTCACACAGAAGACCCTCCATTGTTTTCTTTGTACCTTCTCTCTGGGGCAAAACTAACTTTTGACGGTCACAGTAAGTAGCTGCTATAATGTAGATATTAATTTAATTTGGAGCTGTATTGCTGCTTAAATAGTTCAGAATTGCCTTTATGTTTTGATGGTAAGGAAAGCACTGAAAAATTGAGTATGAATGGAGCTTTAATCATGGCAATGATGGCAAATCTTTTCAGTCTTTTCATTTTCCTGTTCTCAGACGTCTACCTTCAGGGCTAATTGAAAAGACTGTTACGCAGACACAGTCACCTCTGTCCCTACAGCTCCACTCTTCTGACTGTATTAAACATTTCTACACACTTAAAGTTTGCAATGAATCTACTAAACTCTTCAGCAGACCTTTTTTTCTAAGCAGCACAGTGTTTACAACTATTCAGCTAGCATAAAACAATCCAATCATATAAATCTAACTGTGGAACATTTAGTAGGTACATTTATTAGAGCTGGATCCAGTAAAACAGACTGGAGGACCTCAAATTCAGCACCCTTCCCTTTTCTTACCACTCTGTTATTCCATCTTCCTGGGGTGCCTGGTGTAGGTGCAGTACTTCTGAAACAAAGCTGTGAGGCCAGATTGTGACTCATGGCGTGACCATGCTCTGATGCCCTGATCTTCAGATTTCAGCTCCTGGGCCAAAGTTGGCTCTTGGCTGAACAGGTGGAATTGTTGTTCAACCAAGCAAGAATTCCACAGTTTTAAATAAAACCAGCTCTTGGCCCATTATCCACTTATATGCACTATGCCTAGGGGCCAAGTCACACAGAACTGACAAGAGATTGGGGGTTCCCCACGAGCGTGAAGCTTTACTACACAGGGCTTAAATAGAGCAGTGTTGCAGACAGCAGGGAGCACACGACGGATTCATTTGTCTGAATTTCATCACTCAGAATAAAGGCCCTTAAAATCACTAGTCACTTCCCCAAGCCCCCCAGATTATAAATCCTAGCAGTGTCAAAGCCTAAACAAATACATACATCAGCTGCCAGGATCCTGGATGTCAGTTTTCAAGGCATATATTGCCCCAGACTAGTCTGTAAATAATTTTTATTTTTGTTCAGGACTTTAAAGCCACATTAGTAGTGGGCTGAGCTTGTGGTTCTTCATTTGCATATTCTATGTTTTGAGCTAAATTGAGTTAATGCAGAGGGAGAAGAAATGAGGGTCAAATTTCATTAACAAAATAAAGCAACTTCTGTGAAATCAGCATCTAGTGATGGAAAAATATGCAACTGAACTAAGCCCTTCACTGGTTATTTAACTAAAACAAGGTCTCCTTAATGACAAACACTCCCATCTTCAACTGCATCACAGACACTAATGGAAAGTCTTGGCATCTCTCATTGTATGGGAATATGAGGCAGAACTGGTGAGGACTTTTTCCTGCCATCCCCTTGCCAACTGTACATTCCATCTGACTGAGGATTACTGATAATTTTTGGCAACTTCGTGGCTACAGAGGACTCTTCTGTACAACTATTTATTTATCCAGAACTTCAGGAATTTATTTTTAACAGAACTTTTAAAAGTGCAGTAAACACAAAATAGGCTGTGTTAACAAAAGGATTCCTACACCAACCTTTTTCTTTCTTCTTTCCCCAAGTTGTTCCATTGGTGTCAGTTGGTAGAGCTGCTCTCACTTTGGTGGACGCCTGCCAAATTTACAACAGTTGAGGATCTTTCCCAGTAAAGCAAAGTGCTTACAAAAATCTGAACAAAAGGGAGTATTTAGTTGTATGTATTCTTTCCTTAGTGGTAGTACCAGGGAACCTCTAACAGCTGTCTCTGGGGCTCTGCAAGGGACCCAGTTTGCTAAGGGAGCATACGCACAGACCCTGTCACAGAGACCTGACGATCTTCAGAGAGAAACAGGCCAAGGATATCATTCCCATTTTACAGAAGAAAATGTGAAGCAGAAAAACAGTAGATACATGACTGTGACAGCGTCTCAGAGGATGTGGCTGCCTTCTGACCACACGGCTGCCTCGTGGACAGCCTGCAGACCACGTGTGGGCAACTGGTGCCAACCGTGTCCTGAAGCCTGACGGCCTGCACAGCACGGCTGCGGCCTGCCATGGTGGAGGGCGGGCTCCAGGCCTCTGCGGGTTGTCTGTGAGGCGGCCGGCCTGGCCTAGGCAGCTCTGGTGCAGGAATTTTCACTCAGAGGGTGGTAAGGCACATTGCCCAGAGAAGCTCCCATCACTGGAGGTGCTCAAGGATGGCCCCAGGCTGGATGGAGCCCTGGGCAGCCAGAGCTGGTGGGTGGCAACCAGCCCATGGCAGGAGCTGGAACGGGATGTGCTTTAGGTCCCTTCCAACCCAACCACTCTATGAAAATGACTCCAGCAGAGCCCTTGGCCACCTCTGTCGGGGCACACAGACATACCCCATCTGATAGTGCAGCGCTTCAAAGCCATCTGACAGCGCGGAGCTCTGGCTTCCTGTGTCCCCATCCAGAACGCAGCCTGCTATTCCCTAAATGTCCTGGAAAATCTCAGGACTAGATTAGAAACTATTACTTTCACCACAAAAAATTCAATGACAACTTTTTGGTTTTCAGCGACAGAAAGCTGAAATGTTTTCGTTTTGAACGAAGTTCTTCCTCTCCGCTTTTGGGTACTGAAAACCAAAGAATTTTTACAAGCAAACCTGATTTTTTTCCTGGTTTTAACAGAAAGTATGCTACCCAATGAGAGCCTCACAATACTCTCTGAATCTGAACCTGAACATTTTCAGATGTACTACTGAAAGAAAAAAAAAAAGCAATTTTTGACAAGACCAACCTTCCATTAAAAATCAAGGCAAAAGTGGCAATGTTCTGTTTCTCTTCTCGTTTTGACCGAAGCTCAGCTCAGGAACGTGCTGAGCCATGGCTGCACGGGCACATGCCTTAGTGCTGAGTAGCATGGAGGCTGGCTCGCGAGTGGCCGAGTAGCAACGAAGCAGGAAAAGCATTATTTTACAAAAAAAAAAAAAAAGAAAGAAAATTTATCCTTTAAAAGATTTAATTATTTTAAATGTAAAATAAAATATCCATAAAGTAACCCAAAGAAATTAAATGTTCCCTTTGAGGGAAATTCTCTCTTTTTAAAATTATCCCTTTTTCTAATAAACTGGTAATTTATGTAATCCATATAAAACCACTAACACTCATTCTTCTATTTTTAAATAACATTGGAGAGCTTTCCCAAGGCTTATTTTATTTTTATGAGGAGGATTAGAAATCATGATGGGCCAGCTTCTTCCTCACTGCTATCTGCTGACAAGTAGCGTGCTGCTGCCGTCATCCCGGGGACCAGCGGCTGCGGATGTGTCCCTGTGCCTAACGTACACCCCTCCACTGGCTGCAGGGGAATAATACCAGGCTGACAGATTCACTGCTCCGCATGCAATGCCATCTGATTTGGAGATTGCTGAGCAAGCCATAAATCAAGTCATCTTTATGTTTCTGGACAAACGTTTCAAGAAAAACAAGGATAAAGGATCTCTATAAGGAGCTATTTGTTCTATCCAGTTTCTTATCCAACTTAGTATTTTTATTGCTTCACAACGAGCCTGCATACTGTGATTAGGCTGTCTAGATAGAAGGAAGCTTTATCCTTTCAAAAGAAGTGCATGCCACATCCCTATTTTTACCCAGAAGAGAACCATGGGAAGAAACTGCGGCTGAGTCACCGTGCTTGCCGGGTCCCGCTCCTCCAGGGATACCGCTGTGCTCCGACCCATAGCTGCACATGCAGAAACCATAACCCATGACTTAACATCCATGACTTAACAGTGCTTTACCTTTGGATGCAGTTTAGATCATGTACTAAAGTGCAGCAAGGGTGAACAAACTGTGCTGGAAAGGAGCGGGGCTCTCAGCTGGCACTGCAGACACAAACCGAGGGGACACACCGCTCTGCTCAGCGGTGGATGAAGTCCACTCTGATACTCCCTCTTACTTCCCTCTGCCCTTATTTCTCACTTGAATAATTCAGATGTTTTAGCCCTTCCAGACAAAAACTGGACCTTTAAATTAAAATGTCATCTGTTAGTAAAGAAACTAAGCTATGTTTTTCATTCCTGAGAAAGGACTCACTTATGCTTATAACTATAAGTTGCTAGTGATTAAGCAACTGGTATATTTTCACACTCATTAAAAGAAACATGGTGTGTTCGCCTTTCTAAGAAAAGGCATCTTGTTTGTAATACTGTAATACATTGGGAACACCTTCTAATTGGCTTCTAGTGCCCCTTGCCAAAATTCAGACACAAGTTTGTTTATTTACACAAGGAAAAAAATAAAACATTGTATAATTAGTCGAGCAAAGGACTCCTAAATTCAGCAACTCGGAGGTATGCAAAACTGACAAGCTTTTTAAGATTCCATTTTGGTTTATGAAATATCTCAATAGGTAGCCCAGACTGCATCATGGCTATTGTAGCAATGTGCTGCTCAATGTGGTGTTTGTGTCGAGATGGAAAACTTTGACATGTTTGATTTTTATGCAAGTCAATTAACTTGTTTTTTAAAACTGTAAGGGCATGCTTTGCAAATAAGATTACTTACTATAAATTATGAGAACATAGGGCTCCATTCAGACAAAAATGTTACACACCCCTTACACATGCATAAGTCTGCAGAATATAGTTCTGCACCCTGACAACCTATTCAGCTAGGGGTAGGAGCTTATTTTGGTCTATTCCGTGGGGGCCTTCCTAAAAAGATATGAACAAAAGGGGATAGAGACTTAATTAGAATGTCTCTCTACACCCCACCTTCCTTTGCACCACCCAGGCAATTCCTACAGGCCAAAACCTCTCCTTATGTGGCAAGGGAAGAATTTCTTTTTTCAGTTAAGTCAGCCCACAGCAGAATTAGCAATGGTATGTCCCCCTGACCACAGTACAGACAGACATTTGGCCATTCCCACCTGTGTGTTCTGCTCTCAACACTCACACTTAAGCATGGTCCCTTGACTGACTGCAGTGGTGTCCATCTGTTAACATAACGCTCATTGTCTTGGCCCCGGCTCAGATGGGACCCTCGAACCAAGGCAGCAGGGTGAAGCTGTCCCTGGAAGGAATGACACTGAAAGGCAGACCAGCACACTGTGAGCACAAATGAAGATGCCAGAGTGTTGCAGTCAGCAAGAATCATTTACTATTCCACGGGCATTTAGTCAAGACTTCTCACTTGCAAAACACAGATTCTTCGATGGGTGCATGAGAACTCAGGATGTCTATTTGGCATTCAAAACACAACATAAAGAACTGCAGATACGTACTTGGGGCCTGAAGGCAACCACAGTGCCAATACATACACAAAGCAAATCCAGAGACAAGTATGAGTCAGAGAAAGAAAAATTGCAGAATTTTGTCCAGGTCCTTTCCACTTTTACATATGCAGAGGATCTTTACCTAAGCAAATCATCCCATTGATTACATATGTGAGTAAGAATTACTTGCATGGAGAAAGGTTACTGGATCTGGTCCCTGCTCTATGCACATTGTGATAAAAAGCCAACTCTTACTAAGTCCAAGATCCGCTCCTATTAGTTCTGAATATTAGGTTAAGGCACAAGAGACCACACAGCAGAGCATTTTGCCTTCCTTGCCAGCTTCAGTCTAGGTAATGAAGTCATTTTTATTTGAGTTCGATGTTAGATTGTTGGTTCTAATTTAAAGTCTCCAGCACAGATAGTCTGTACTGCAGATTACTCATTTCCTTGAAATGTCTTTTACCTATACAAAAAGGTTAAAAACAGGGAGACAAGGCTGAGAGGACAGGGGATTTAGGACAAATGGCTTTCCTTGTCCCCCGACTACATTCTGGGAGAACCATTCCGCAGACTCCTTGCTGTTAGAGCTCATTTCTTAGCCTCGAGCGGCAGCTTGTACCCTTTGAAATAGTCACACACATTCACAGGAACTTGTATGCACACAGACATTTAGAAATTGCCTTTCAATCAAAAGGCCTTCCAAAGTTTAAGTCCTGTAATCGTGCTCAGAACAACGGAAGATGCTGATTAGAAATCAGCCGTGTCATGTACGAGAACTGACCTGCCACGTAAGGACGGACACCTCCCATTCATCAGGAGAAGCAGCGTGGCTACGTGCCTCTGAGCAGCCTGACAATGTCGGGTCAACTGTTGTTACTGGCAAGACACTGCTGTGGAAAGCCTGCAACAGAATCAAGGACTCATCACTACCAGTATGTGTTGCTATGGACACCATTGAAGAAAAGCAAAATCATTTGAGAAGGAAATAAAAGACTCTTTTCCACCAATAGTGACAGGCACTCTAATAGGTTAGTGATCCTGGTGGAATGCTAATCAACAGCACATAGAAAGACTTGGAAGTCATGCAACTTTTAATATCCCTTGTGAAGGAGTATAAAAGTAAATTCATGTAATACATGGCTATGCACACAGGATTTATACTAATCCTTAGCACTGAAAACACAGGCATCAAATGTTAATGCCACAGATAAATCAGACAATATTTCTGTCTTACAAGGCCTTCCTCTCCAGGATCTCAGCTACGAGCCATATTCACCTGAAGAGCCCATCGACGTGTTCCCACTGGGCCAAGTACTTAAATGGAGCTGGACTCCTTGCATGCATGAAAGCGAACAGTTTGCCCAGCAAAGCTGTGCTGATTTACAGCAGCGATGGATCTGGCATCTGATTTGAGCTGTGAGACAATCTAAGTTTTCCATTCCTCGCAGCTCTGGTGAATAATTTAAATGCTTGGAGCTCACCAAAAATAATATATTTTCAAAATTTTTGGTGAACTGTAAAGTAAGAAATCCTGGCTTAGAACTACACAAAATGCTCTGCTCGATCTTAAAGAGTTTAATTGTGATTGAGATGGGATTTTTGGCTTGCACACATTAAAAAGAAATGGATTTTTCAGTAATAGAATTGAATAAGAAATTCCAAAATGAAAAACCATTTCAAATTAAAAACAAACAAACAAACAAACCACAGATATTATTCGGAAAACATCAAAACAAACTGTTTGGATTTTTAAAAATCTCTTTAATGTTCTCCTAGCTGGAAAGCAGTCACATTTTTCAGATGATGTGAATGGGTAAAAAGTTACGTTGCCACTGAGTCACCATTTTTGCCCCAGAAAAAATGCTAAAATATTTTTCTCAGCTGTACGAGTAGATAAATCCATTGATCTCAGGACGACAATTTGCAGAAGCAGGGCCAGGAGCATCTACTGTTTTAACAGAACCTAAAGCACCCTGAGCAATTTACAGCAGAGATACAGAAACAGCGACATTTTCTCAAGGCAATCTTCAATCTAATTTCATTTGCAGTACAACACAATGAATTCAAAATACTGAGAGGAGGGACATGGGTTACTGAATAAGCTACAGAATTGCCCAGTGAAGGCAAGAAGGCAGCAAAGTCATTTGAAATAAATATTTGATTCAGAAATTGCAAGTACCATAGCAAGAATGATGCTCAAGAGTGTCTGAGAAAATTTGGGGATGATTTGCATTGGGTCTCTTGCAGCAGAGATATTCACGGAGTTCAGATTTCTTTTTTTAAAGTCTTCAAAGGAAATCAGATTTATTGGACTGCGCTGCTTATGTGTCTGTATTCTCTCTCAGTTATGAATATGCAACTCCTGACAGTGATAAAAAAAAAACAATCGCTATATTGGGAGGAGAATCTAGCAGCTCCCACCATGAAGGTGAGCTGCAGCACAAGCTCAGCTGTTACCAAGCATCAGGGAACTCAGAGAGGGCCTCGCCCAGCCGGACAGACGGACAGCCCGCGGTTCAGGACGTGTCTCTCCGAGCCCGGCTTAGTCAAAGTTGATGTCACCTGGCTTGCAGTGCCCAGGCAAGACAACGCTCCCCAGAAATGGGAGGGTCAGGTTAGTGCTGTCCAGGTTTGGCTCCAGATAGATTTGGCAAATGAGCTCCAGAAATTCACTTTCAAGACATAAATCCACAGGAAACCAGGTTTCACATGTTCCATGGCTTAATATATTATAAATATTGCAATTTCCCCTCAGTGTTCAAATTATTGTTTCCAACGAGCAGCACAGCAGGTCGTTAGAGGTTACAGCAATAGCTGTCTCGAGCTTGAACATAGGAAGCTATCTGCACACTTGCAAAGCACATACATTGCGTTCTGCTCGCGTGTGAAGTCTGCACAGACACCAGCAGGCGCCCGCTGCTGAGAGCTGAGAGCTGAGAGCTTTCTTCACACCACGTGGAAGCACGCTCTGCACAGACTCTAAGGGTTCTGCTGCAAAATGCTGACTTCTTATCCCAGATATTGTCGTTAGCAGTGAAATTACTTTTATGTTCTGCCCCCCAACACGACTGCTTTACACTATGAAGTGACTACAGGAGCATTTTTAATTGCAGAGTTCCCATGTTACCTCCAGCAAAATCGCAAAGGCTACACTGGAAATTTCTCCTGAACTCCTCAAGAACAGGCAGCAGAATCCATTCACTCTACAGAAGAAAAAATAGGTGACAAAAAAGCCCATTTCTGCTTTTGCTTTTAAAAGCAAGACAAATTCACAAAAGCAAGCGTGCAATTTCATTAAACATCTGCTATTTGGTCAAAAAATATTTTAAGCACACTATTATGACCACCTTTAGGAAAGATATCTACAATATTATGAGCACCTTTAGGAAAGATATCCTAGCAGACAAAGAGAAACTTGAGTGACTGCTGTATACTGTGCTACAGGCAGAAAGATTTCAGGCAACGAGACATAGAAAAAGGGACTTCTGAAAATACGTCATTTATTTTATAAGCAGATTAAGACCTTTGACTGGTATCAACTGTGTTGAAGTCAACACGTTTGTCCACTACATCTGCAGGGGCTGACAGAGAGCTGAGAGGAAGAAGGGAGGGGACTCAGCACGTGACAGCATCGCCCACGCTGCTGGGAGGCAGGAGGGGGGAAAACAGTGAGGAGGGGAATGCTGCCTTAGCTCTGCCTTCCCCATCCTCCCCTTTTCCCTGTAAATCCAGAAGATATGGCTAAGAATCTAATGATTCTGCTTTAGGATTTCTCTTGCCTGTGAGAAACTGAAAGTCTTTTTTCTCACGACTTCACAGATTTGAAAATGGGATTTTCTGCAGCTCCTAGGGAAGTCACGTCCCTAAGTCCCACCTTCCTAATGTGCATCTACCTGTGTTCGATCTTTTTGGGAAAAACAAAAACCTTACATTAACCAACAGTAACATTCACAGTACCAGACACAACGTTAGCAGCAAGGCTGCATCTGCAGTTTTTCACTGTGTGGAACACGATCATTGCCTCCTACCAGGACGTGTGAATTTCAGCATCAAAACCCAAACCATTCCTTTTCCCCCTGTAGGTGTCTGTTTGTGAACACGATGCCTAACCTGAGGCACCCAGTCCTGGACGTGTTAGCCTTAGAGGCTGTTGGCATCTCTCAAAAGCTGAGAAGTAAGAGGAGCCCAGTCTGGCTGTCTGAAAAGTTTCATTCAGATTGCTTTAAATATTTTGCGGATGATTACAGTCTGAACATTTGACTACATGCCACTTCATTAGACTTACCCTTTTTTTTGTTCGTACCATAGATGGGAAATTAAAAATGATCTCTCTAAAAACTCTGATATTTAATTTCCCATAAGATATGAGAGATATTCAGGGCAGTGTCTGGAAAAAAATTAGGATAATAAGGTGTATAAATCTCTGCTTCATTTGAAACAAAGCATAAAAGCCGACCCCACATTAATTTTTTTGCTGAAAGAACTTCAATAAGTTTTAAAGTAAGTGTTTCATTTACTGCCACATGCCACACATACATGGCAAACAGTTTATACAAACCACAACACTCAGCTGTTCCTGGTTAGGTAACCAGCCCTCCCCTGAACACCCAGGCTGCTCTCGGCTCCCCCGGGACGCTTGGACACAGGGTGCTGGGCGTGCAGCCCGCTCCTCGGAGGAACATCCTCACAGCTCTGCTCAGCCGGGCGGCGAGCCCGGCTGGAAGTGCCTGCGAGGCCCAGGCTGAGTACGTGCTCAACATTTTGTTGGCTCAGGCCAAAGTGCTCTGCACTTTTGAAGACGGTTCAAGCACAGCGTAACTATCCCTGGCCTGGTGGTCTCGCAGTGCTGCCTTCCTTGTACGGCTCCTAGCGAACCTGGCCGGCTGCTCAGCTAACCAGGGAATGCTCCACCGCGTGCACGTGCAGCACAAGATCTGCATCCAGTGAGCTCCCTGGGAGCAGGGACTCGTCACACCTTGTGAAGGCAGCAGCCCGTGAGCAGATACAGCACGAGGACAGATACCTTAGAGTGCCTAAGGCCACAAACAAGATTTGCAGTGTAGCACTTTGACTCAATTTAGGGTTTGGTTGTAGCTAGGATAGTAAGGCTTACTTACAAGAGCTTCAAGGTTCAAGTCTGATCTCACTTACTGTGCAAGTATAACCTACAAAACAAAATTTCAGCCACTTACTCCGAAAGGACATTATGAACTCGGAAATCCACTCGGTTTTGAAAGACATTATTTCAGTTGTCCTCACTGGTCTATGAAGTCCCTCAACTAATTTATGCATGTTTGCAATCCTATTTATGGAATATTTTTCAGTATTCTGTTGCTGTATGAAAGAAATAAGCACCCTTATTTCTTAGAGGAACAATTCCAACAATTTAGAGGAACAAATCCAAGCAAAGGGCAAAATAAAACTGACTAGATATGCAGTATCTCTAAAGTCCAAAGCAAACTAGGAGTGGGAGTGAAGGAAAATTATTTTCTATCCATTTTTCACTCGCAGACAATATTATGAAGTGCTTGGAATACCAGAAAGTGCATTTTGAAACAGAGGAGTGATGTTTACACCGACCCTTGTATAAATGTGTTGGTTTTATGTACTTCTTTTTCCTAATACTTGAAGTTAAAATCAGTTTATGCACTGCTGAGCAAAGGTGCTGGATTTTTTTATGGCCCAGAACAGGTACAATGCAGCAGCTTGGCAGGCACATCCTGCATCACAGCCCGTTCCATCCTTAGTGCAGTGAAGGGAGCGCTCACAGAGCTGCGTGATGGGGTCCTACGAAAGGGGAACCTCGAACATAAGCCCTGGGAAGTTGCACTGCCATAACGAAAGCAGAGCAGCCCAGTGAACAGAATGCATCTGCACTAATAGGAGTCTGATTAATTTACTGGAAAATAATTTGCACTGCAGTGTGCAGCGGGCACTCGTGATCAATGTACCAGCAGGGTAGGCCCTTGCATTTTGCTGCATCTTCGTCTGGACCATGATTTTGCATCCAAGCCAGGTAAAAGATGCCAGGTGTAGGTCAAGTATAAAGATACTACTGTGCCAGAAGGAAAATGCTACATACTATTAGCGTTGTATCCATACAAGGGGCTATACTGCTTACATTCTCCTATGTTAAACACACTGCCCAAGCAAACAAACAAAACCCCCCAGACAATACACCCTTATTGCTACTAAATCACGAACAGAGATCAAATGTCCTCAGTCCTGCTTCATTTTGCTCTCTTGATTGAGAAGCCTAGCAAGCATGTCAGTTCTGGTGGTGGCTTTGTGATCTGGATCCCGCTTGGTAGGATCTATGCAGAGACCAACAACTCATTTTGCACAGCCCACGATGCAGGCATCAGATGACTGTGGCTTTCAGTTACTACCTCTGGACCGAAGCCAGAAGCCTAGCGGTGAAAAGCTCTTTATACCATTACCAATCCCTCGAGCCACCCAGTCCTTCTGCATTGCATACAGGTTTTTAGTGTAGTGCCTTAAGATCTGTTCTGGTTCTGAGTAACGTTCTTTGTGATGGGAGTCTTGCCACTCCCCCTCTCAGGAGGGGGAAAAAAAACCCAAGGAGGGAGTGTGAAACCTATTTTGAAACTCTGTTTTGATTATCTGATGCAGCTCGTACTTCTGGATTCTCTGAGGGAGAGATGTGAGTCCTGGGCAATGTCTGCCTTAGGTGCAGAGCTGAGACCTGCGTGCTTTCAGTTGGTGCTGCTGGCTTCAGCTCGGTGGTGGCTCTTGCATCGGAGCATCCGCGCGCTGCTGGGGGCCCTTACGGGGATGGCTGCTGGGCTTCCTGGGTATCTGCAGTCTGGCCAGGCTGCAGCACTCACACGGGTCAGTCTGGTCCTGACCCATGCTTAATGGCAGCATAAATACATCCCAGAGAAGGCAGAAGGCACAGCCAGTGAGCCCCCAGAACATCCGCTCTGAGCTGCTTTCCACCTGAAGCGTCCACCCACAGAGCTCCAGGCTAATTGTGGCTAGTTGTGCCATCTCTGCAGCTCCTGTCCTGCTGCTCAGCAGCGACTCGCTGTGAATCTCACCCGTGCAGACTTCTGCTCCAGCATCTCTGCTCTCACACTCCTCAGCACATCACACGTAGCAGCAGCAGCTTCTCCCTGCACAGGACTAGCTGCAGCAGACTGAACAGTAACACACTGGTACCCAGCCTGTAAGCTGCTGATCCTCCAGTAACACCTCTAAGGATTTAGAGTCTTTAATGTTGATTGCTGAATATTTCTGTTCCCCTCTGAACCATTCCAACAGTTGTTTCAACTGAATGCATTCATTCCCTTCCTTTTAACCATTGGAGCTTCTTGCTTGGTCTGGGAGCAAGGAAGAGGGAATGAAAGGGTCTCTTCAAATTTGCTGTAGCTGCTCTCTCAAAAGAGCATTGACACAGATTCTGCAGCTCTCGTGTGCAGCAGAACTCCCGGAGGAGTTCCACGCACAGAAAGACTGCAGGATCCTTGTGGGTACTCCAGGAAGAGTGTGGCTATTCTCCTCCCCACGCGACGAGAGTTTCGTATCTATTCCTAGCATGGATCTACCAGGTGGCAGCATTCCCCTGCCAACATACCTTTGGTTTGGCTTACCTTGAAAGCTATGATGTTACATTATATGATGATGTCATTATATTTATTTCAACTTTCAGTGAAGATTCCTGGCAAATCTCCGCCCTGGAATATCTTCTTTTTAATGGATCCAAGATCCAACCAACATGGTGCAGATTACATTTATATAACACAACCCAAGTAAGGTGAACTGCTAGGAATATTTTAACAGCTGTTGACATTACCAAATTAAGATTATTTCTCTATTAAAACTATGGAAGAAGAAAAACTTGTCCAGTGTTTATACAAACACCGCTGCTCTAATTTCTAGCTGTGGTTATTTTTGTGATGACTCCACCATGCACTCATGCAATCTCTAGAATTTATCTTTGTGGTGGTAATTTGAAAAGGGTAAAACAAATCAAATATACTTTTTCATGTAAGTATAAGGGTGAGGACACCACACTTTAATGGTATTTTTCCTGATTGGTTCTTTCTCTTCATACTTTCTGGACTGATTTTGGATAAGCTTATTACAAACTTTTGGACAACTTCTGGTCTGTATTCTCTTCCTTTCATGAATAGTGTTAGTCTTGGCACTTTTGAATTAGCCTACAACAACGCACTTTTCTCCAAGCGTCACGTACTTCTGATAAACACAGGTACAAAGCATTTGAGAACGCTGCGTAAGACACTGCTCTGCACTGGCAGAGATAATGCCTTGGATACTAAATCCAAGACCACCAAGGAACACCCTGCAACACTGTTTATTTGAATAAATACATGGTGTGAGAACGCAGGTTATTCTGGACAAAAGGTAACTGCACAGACAAAGGAGGAGAAGCCCTGTGCTCCTCACAAGGAACTCTGCACACAGGTTAAAGGACTCACTTGAGGTTACACATGCTGTGGCGGAGGTGGAAGTGAATTCAAATTTCCAATGTCACACTTTAAGACACTAAGATTGCAAAAGAAGAAACATGAGAGTAACTACAAGCTCGCTTTCAACCTTTCCCTTGTTATTTCTTCCCCGCAGTGGTCTCTGTGAGGTCCTATGGTGCCACTACAAAGATGAGCAAACAAAAATTGGCTGTGTTATGAATTGATTTCAATTTAAAAGAGCCATAATTCAATTTTGTTCTAAAAACATATTACAAAATCTAATATTAAAAAGATTTGCATAGAAACATTCATCAGAAAGATATTTTATTTGTTTGGCTTGAAACACTTCCACTACAAGCCAAACATTTCAACACTGGGGCAGGAGGAACAGAAAGTGAACCTGACCAGAAACAACAGTGAAAACTACTAGTTTATTTTTGCTCTACCAGCTGACAAAATTTTGTTATTTATTTAAAAAAAATAATAAAAATCACATGCCTCGTGGATGGTGAAACTCAATTTTTTTCACTTGAAGTATTACTGTAAATTTATTAGCACCAGGGCATTGAGGAAGTATGTACGTACGGATGTTTTACTGATGGCAGTGGCTGTCAGATTGAAAAAGACAGCTATGGTGATGGATATGCCAACTGCACACTGCCTTCTCGCCCACACAGCAGCACAGACACACGCAGCCCTGCACGCATGCAGCTTAACATCTTCGGGCAAACACTCAGAGGTGGCTTCCAGACACAGGCTCTGTTTGCCCCATTGCTGGGATCACAGACAGATAAATCACTGGGTGAGTCCCCCGTAGCAGTGGGAATATTACTTTAGTAAAGTTTGCTAATGGGGCAAAGGACCTTGTATTGTAATCCAGTGACATTTTCAACCTTCGGAGAACTTTTGTTGACATTCCCGAGTCCCTGGCTGCCATCCCAGCATGAAATAGTTTCTGTTCACATAATTCTCGTGTTTACCAGTCATGAAAAACTCTTGCTTTTGGCTTTTTTTTTTTTTTAATAAACTTTTTTTTTTTTTCTGCAAGTGAAACTCTGTCTAAAAAAATATTGGCCCCAGGCATAGAAGGTTTTGCATAAATTCATATGTGATGAATGGCTGATTTTAATGTTATTTGGGTATTTGTCAGAACCTAACAAATATACATGGTAATGGTGGTTCATAAACTTAAACATCTCAATATCCCCTTTCTTCTAGAAATAAATTACGTTTGTTTGCCCTGCCTGGAGTCCTAAGGTAGCCGACATTAGGAATATTTTAAATGTGATCATCCATCCAGCATGTCTTTCAGGCGCCACGAAGATTAAATGAAAGAATCATAAGATGAAGGTCTTTAACTTTTAATCCTTTTACAATGAACCCTTAGATAGACATGGGGGCAGGGTGCCTTCTATGTGAGTAATAATGCCTCTGTTCCTCTTCACTAGGTTAATGAATACCCTAAATGTCCCAAGATCTGACTTTTTTCCCCCCCAAACTATTGAAATTAAAAGCAAAGAGACGGATGGTAAAACAGCACCGAGAGAGTGAGAGAGGGAATGAATATACATTTGGAGATAGGGAGCTGAGGGCTGGGCTGTCAGGGAAAGACACGCGGGTTCAGAACGATTAGCACAGATTCCCCCAAAGTTTAAAAAAAAAAAAAAAAAAAGTTTCTTGATTCCAAGATAAATAAGGAAAAGGCTTTCTGCACTGTCAGGGCGCCTCTGAAGAACACGTGGAGCGGCTGTTCTGCAGGCGGTATCTGCGAGATGCCCACCGCGGCTGTCCCGGCACGGCGCAGCCCAACGCTGCTGCAGGCGGCGCGTCCTGCCGGGGCCGCGGGACAGCTCCGCGCCCGCGGAGCCCGGAGCGGGGAGCGGGGGCGGCCGGGGCCGGG
>WBMW01000230.1:865814-1045174 GCA_013396635.1 Penelope pileata
CCCGCGGAGACCCCGCGCGGGAGGCGGCGGAGCGCGGTGCGGCCGCAGAGCAGCCCGGAGCGCACCCCGCGGCTCCCCGGCACCGCTCTGGGGCTGCTCCGTTCCGAGACGGAACGGCGGTGCCAGCCAAATCCATACAGCGAAGACAGAAAGTCTGCCACGGCACCGCGCACACGGAGCGGCTTTAAAAATTGATACTAAAGGGCTCCTTCCAGTGCAGAACTGCTGTCTCACAGAAAGCATCCGCGAGGGACAGCAGGCAGCGTGCCCTAAGGGTGGGTGTGCAGTCAGCGAGCATGTGAGGAAGATTTCCTGGAGTGCCCGAGCCCTGTTCCTGCAGGCTGGTCAGAGCCTAAGTTCAATGGGACTGAAGCAGTGCCATTTCTCCTACATAGTGCATGCATTTGGTTACATGCTACCCGTCACACCTAGGATCTCAATGAAAACAATATAGATTGCATTACCCAGGCTGAGCTGCTTTTCTAAAAATTAACTGTATTTTTCAGCACAATGTTGCTTTCAATCTCAGTTTTTATTATTCCTGAGCGTGTGAGGCATTTTATAAGCAACACATAACTGAAATAAATGACATGAAAAAGGTGGAGAACTGACCCTAGCTCCACACCGGACAAGGAGCCCGGCAGTGCCGCTGGCTGCTCCAGTGTGGGTTAGGTCTGTGCCTTCACCCAGAACCCCATAAACCTTCATTCCTTGTGTCTGGCCACGCTGCAGGCCAGAACAGAACCGTGTGTGCCGTGACAGCCAGGAGCCTGAGCCCACCCCCAGAGCCCATCGCTGCTGCACCTCTCGGCAGCATCACTGTGCTGTGTGGAGGAATGGGGATGAGGCCTCGCTGCCACCCGCTCAGCTGCACCGCTCCATCCTGCCGTGTGCTGGGGGAGCAGGGGCTGGGGAGCACGGATGGGGCTGGGACAGGCTGGGAGGAGGGCTGAGGATCCCAGCGAGGGGTCGGTGGGTTTTGGGGTGCTGTCTGTGTCTGCCTTTTTCCTCACTGTCCTCCTCTGTGCAGCATTTCTCATGCCACAATGGGAACTGGAACAGTTTGGGGATGGATTTCATTCAGGCTGTGAATTCCATGAGTTGGAAATGTGCGGTGTTAAGGGGCTGAGGAAGAGTGAAACCGCTCCTCCTTGGACTCAGGGAGTCTTTGTTGCCACACTTCTGCTTCTTCATAAAGCAGTTTTATGAAAACAGTCAAATATTGGGTTAGATCAGATCTCTTCCCCAGTGAAATTACTGGGAAAATTTGCCACTAGTGTGGGCTGGTTCCTCTTGATTGTGTACAGGCAGCTGCCAAGGGGAAGCCAGGAAAAGTAACCTGTAAGAACTGCAAATATTTCGGAATTCACTTCTAAGCCACCTTGTTTAAACACAAAGGCACAAAAACAACAACAGGTTAAAATGACTCTTTGAAGAGAAAGCAAAAATGCTGCACTTACTTCCTGATGTCTTGTATTTCTGCTTTAATAACAAATTCAGTTTTCCTCAGCTGGTACTTGAAAACAGTTTTTTTTTAACTACCAGTCTCAGAGCCTAAAAATAAAGCCCATAAAGCCAGTGTCCTGCCTGCTCCGTGCCAGGTGTGTGCTTAAGGTGCTGCACTCCAAGCCACGGTCCCGAGGAGGTGCTCAGCAGTGAGCCCCCCCACCGTGCTGCAGTGGGACGGCTGCAGGGAGAGCTGCACACAGGTGGCTCTGAGCAGGGCAGCTCCCCCAGGGCAGGTGTCTGCGTGGGGAGCACCGCGCTCCTGGCGAGGCCACGTGGGCTCGAGGAAAGCAGAAGTGACAGAAGTCACTTGTGGCCCAAGAATTTCTTGGTGGAATGGCTGATAGCAGAACGGGGGAAGAGCTGCCAGCAGCAGCTCTGCCAGAAGCCTCTAGGTCAGAGGGAAAAGAGATTTGGATTCCCATCAAACTGGTTTCGTTCAGGGTTTGCTGAAAACAGCAATAAATGAAACCCAGAGGTAAAGGGCCCCATCCAGACCCGGTGCCTGGTGCCAGCCCTGCCTGGTGTAGGGACAGAGGCCAGCAGCTCGGAGAGCCCTGAGCTGGTCACTCTACTGGCAATGGTGCATGGAGCAGAGGAGGAAGCAACTCCCTTTGCCTCAGCTTTATTGGTTCTGGAGTGCTGACAGTAGTAAAAATGTGTTTTTTCAGTAGACAAAGCAAATACAACTTTCAAGGCACACAGGAAGCCAATGTGGGCAAGGCAGAGATGCTGCTGCTGCAGGGTCACAGCGCTGAGCAGAGAGGAGGCCGCGGCCTGCCCTGCTGCAGCTCTGCAGGCACAGCTCTGAAAACACATCATGGAAGGATCTGACTGCAGTCCACAACAGCAAGGATGCACAGAGAGGATTCAGGAGGGATTTGGTTCCCGTTAGATCTGCTCAGAGAAAACGGCCGTGCTTGCTGACCCACCCAGCGCCCTGGGACATCACGCTGAACGCAGCACCCGGGGCTGAGCCTGTCTGCTCCATCAGCAAGTTTGCAGCTCTCTGAATCAGAGTGAATCCCACCTAAAGTAATAATCCACTGCAAAACTGGGAGGAGGAAGAGCTATGCCAGGTGTGCTCGGAAAAGCTGTGCCTTCCTTAGGAGAGGAGGCTTCCTCACAACTGCTCTTGTTTCCCTTTAAGATCATTTTAATGTAGATCATGAACTCATTGCCTCTAATTTTCAAAAACCTGTTGGCAGATGAGAAGATGATTGGTAAATAAAGCAAAACCAACAACACAACCAGGTGAGCCCTCTGCCCAGCTCTCCTGCAAATTTCTCATATGGCTTTGGCAGTGAATTTCACAGCTTTGTGCTTTCCTTATCTATAGAGCAGAAATGCTGGCCCTTGCCTCTTTCACACTGATGCTGGAGAGCCCAACTAGAGTAAACCTGGACCAATGCAGAGGATAGAGTCCAGTATCTCGCTAAAATTACAGAGGAAATTGCAACATTTTTTTTTAAATTGTGAATCCCTAAAAAATTTCTGAAGGAGATGCACAGATATTTCACACAGTTCACGTATGCCCTGTGACAAGGTACCCCATCTACTTTTCTAGCTATCGTAGGCCATGTGTGAGCTCACCCAGGGCTCCGTGCCCTGCAGGTGGAATCCCTGCTTACAGCTTTCAGCGACGTCCTTCAGCCTGGCACGGCCCAGGGAGCTCTCACTGAGCCTTTGGAACACAGTGCTGCATCTCAGG
The DNA here is from genome assembly GCA_013396635.1 of Penelope pileata. Classification (NCBI taxonomy): domain Eukaryota; kingdom Metazoa; phylum Chordata; class Aves; order Galliformes; family Cracidae; genus Penelope; species Penelope pileata. The sequence continues at coordinate 869,032 of WBMW01000230.1, forward strand.
GTGCCTCGCTCATCTCCCTTTCCAAATTCACACGCAGGGCCGTGGACTCTGAGTTTTAATGGACTACACCATGTTAGTAGGTGATCAGCTACTCTGAAAGAAAACAGTTACGAATCACATCCTCTGGAAGGTAAACAGTTTTTCTGAGAGCAAAGTTCTGCCTTGAAATCCCAACAGAATGGAAACAGGGATGGATGCATTTGGCCAGGAACCTGTATCTGCAGTGATAAATGATACATAAATAATGTATTTTGAAACTAAGCTCTGGGATGAATGTTTTATAGTGGAGTAAATCCTAGGACGACTGATGTATTAAAGCAATAAAAAAGCAAAAAGCAAAAAAAAAGACAGCACCCCAGTAAAAAATGTCAGTTTTTAGTCTTCCCTACGTACAGCTATATGCAGAGAACAGACTTGACACTTGCCCAATGTATCCATTGCCTTAAAAGAAGAGAAGGCTGTCAAAGGAGAGAAGGAAGCCGTGAAGGTCCTTGAAGAATTGCTCTATTTTTCTTGTTCTTACTCTTCAAATACTGTGCCTCCCTGATTCTCAGCCCGCTCCCCTCTTGCTCCTGCATTTTTCCTAAGGTATAGACTTTTGTCTTTAGAACAGGGCTTGTGCATTCATCTGCTGATAAACTGTTTATCTTAGCTTTTATGAGGGCGCCTTGCTGCAAGCCAGCCAGAGACAGGATCCTGGGTGTTTGTCTTTTTTTTTAAAAGAGGGTCCGGGAAGTGGTGGGTATTTATACCTCCCCTTGGCTCTATATATCATGGGAGGTGGAACTCCACTGTCTCTGTCTCTGGCTTTTTCTCTCTGCAGTGTTTTGTGCCATAAATCTGAATCTCTCAGAACAGTTTTCTTGGCTGCAACCCCGCCTGGAGGAATTAAACATTTTATTTACTTATTTATTCATTCCTGCAAAAGGTTTGCAACGGAGGAAAGCCAAAGCTTTTCTAATCCCCCTCTTACCCCACCTAGCCATCCTGCTTTCTGTGCCAAATATTAACATCTCAGCCGTCAAGAAAGGAGACCGGAGCAGGCGGAGTGTCTCGCAGCTTGCAGACCAATTCATTACGGAGAGAGAGGCCACTGGGAGAATTGGCAAAGATGAAACAGAAACCAAGGCATTTTTTATGTTAAAAAATGACACTTGTATTTACAAGCAATGGCTCCTGAAGGGGATTTGATTTTCCACACAGGCAACGTTGTTTATCCAAACAAACTCCCTGTAGCAGCATATATTACATAGACACACATGACAAGTAGGAATGTTTTTTTTTTTTTTCCCAGCTAGCTTATTAACATCTGTTGAGATAAACCAATTTTTACTATTCCTTTCTTTATAAAACACCACAGACAACTGAGTGACAGAGATTCAATGAAGCAAGAAATACAGCAACCCCCCAATCAAGCCCTGTGTGCATGGGAGTGATTCATTGATGGCAGCTCCTGAATAACCCTGATACATAACATTTCCCACCTCTGATATTTAAAAAGACCCTCTCGCCCTTTTAGCACCAATGGAGCCCTTGAAATGTTTTATTGCTAATTGTCTAATGCTCCGTGATGAATGGCTGCTTGACTGAAAATGACAACCCCTTTTCTCTCAACTACTTCATTTTCCTGGCTCCAGTGGGGGTGAAGAGGAAAAAATAAATCCAATTACATCATATTTAGCCTCTTGGTTATGAATGAAGGAAAATTAAACTTATTTTAAAACTACTTCTGTCAGCCCCCAGGTCCCCTGCACTCAGTAAATGTTGCCTCAGATGCTGGGGCAAAATGTTCCAGAAGACTCATGGGGTTTGTGGAACAAAAACAAAGGCAGGGTCTCGTCAGGGGGAGCAGGATCACAAACGTACCCGAGGCAGCAACCCCTGAGCACATCTAGGACGGCTGCACTCTGTGACCACAAGAAATATTTTGGCTACAGAGCGACTGAAGAGCACACTTTAGCCCAGTATAAAACAACTTCTGACTACAGCCTTGCCTCTAGAGTAAATGCAACGGAGGAAGGTTCCACAAACCGGGAATCACTGCGCTATTAGGCATTCTTTAAATCTGTTCTGGCTGGAAGATACGCAAGGATGAAGGAGGCTTAATAACTTGAAAAAGATTAAACTGCATGTCTTTCCTCAGCATTTATCACTTCTTTCCTGCTTCTTAAGCTTTTTCCCTTTAGAGACTCTGATCTTCAAAAAGTACATCGCTGTGATCAGCCAGAGTTGAGTGCATATCATTATCTTTGCAGCCACCACAAAATGTCACGAAATACAAATCCACAGTGACAGGGTTGGCTGTGAGAAGCTGCATGTTGAATAGGATAATTTTCAAAGAAACTTGTACCTTTAGTGGCAAAGAGAAGGCTTTCCATTTTCTCTCTCAAATGATGAAACAGACATACGCATGGGGTTATCTGATTAATTCAGAAACAGACACAAAAGGGACATATTCCAAACCTGCCGATGCTCAATATGAACCTCTGGGACGTGTTCATGTGGCCTGGGAGTTTCAAGTCTTTGCTTGTGAGGGCAAAGGGACCCAGGCGAGTAAAATAATGAATCTGGGCTTCCCAGACACAGATCTGACATTTGCTCTCTCCCTCTGACTCAGGCTTTGACTGGGTTCAGGGATTAATTAGGCCATGCAAACGAGTTAGGTTCTCTCTTCTGGCAACCTGGTCACGTAGGGATCCCCCACCCCTCCCCTTCCCCACACTCTCCTTCCCCATAATGAAGCATGACTGTAGTAAAACAAGTCTTTTGATGGTGCCTCTTCTCATCACTTTCAAGACAAACAATGTCTCAGAAGCCCCCCAGCTGCTTTTATTTTTCTTATATCTACAGTTACATCTTGGGTGTGTTTACTCATCCTCATTAAATATGTGTCCCCCACCATCCTTTTTAATATCCTTCTTTTATTGCAGTTTACACAACACATCAATTACAGGACAGAGTTAAAAACTTTTAGAGCCATTTTTGGGCATAGTGCAACATCCCACAACACCACCATCTCTAAAGGAGAATTGACACGAGCTGTAGTAGGAACACAAGACAAACATCTCCGCAGCAAAGAAAGTGGGGTCACAAATTACTGGTGTGCTCACAGCAAAGCATCTCTTCTGCACAGTCAAATTCCTTCAGCAAAGCTGAGGAATTTGGCTTTTTTTTTCGTTCAAAAATATTCACAAGTGACGATTACTTTCCTCTTTCTAGCACAGACACTTGGAAAGTCTAAGATGGCACCGTGGGAAGAAAGCACCCATCACCGGACTAACAGTCTGCTAGATTTTCATGCGTATAGAATGGTTCAGGTTGGAAGGGACCTTAGAGATCATCTTGTTCCAACCCCCTGCCATGGGCAAGGACACCTCCCACTAGACCAGGTTGCCCAAAGCCCCATCCAGCCTGGCCTTGAACACTGCCAGGGAGGGGGCATCAACGACTTCCCTGGGCAACCTGTTCCAGTGTCTCACCACCCTCACAGTGAAGAATTTCTTCCTTATATCCAGTCTAAATCTACCCTCTTCCAGTTTATAACCATTACCCCTTGTTCTGTCATTATCTATCCTTGTAAAAAGCCCCTCCCCAGCTTTCCTGTAGGCCCCTTCAGGTACTGGAAGGCTGCTATCAGGTCCCCCCGCAGCCTTCTCTTCTCCAGGCTGAAGAGTCCCAACTCTCTCAGCCTGTCCTCGTAGGGGAGGTGCTCCAGCCCTCTGAGCATCCTCGTGGCCTCCTCTGGACCCGCTCCAACAGCTCCACATCCTTCTTGTGTTGGGGGCCCCAGAACTGGACACAATACTCCAGGTGAGGTCTCACGAGAGCAGAGTAGAGGGGCAGAATCACCTCCCTCGTCCTGCTGGCCACGCTTCTCTTGATGCAGCCCAGGATGCGGTTGGCCTTCTGGGCTGCAAGCGCACACTGCCGGCTCATGGTGAGTTTCTCGTCAACACACACCCCCAAGTCCCTCTCCTCAGGGCTACTCTCAAGCCATTCTCCGCCCAGCCTGTATGTGTACTTGGGATTGCTCTGACCCAGGTGCAAGACCTTGCACTTGGATATGCCCTGGTCTTAAGATCATTTTCTTCCAAGCAAGATTGAAATAATGGCACTTCAGTGGAATAGCCTTGCTGTTTAGCATGCCTTCTGAAGTCACATCAACTTCTGAAGTACTTGTTTTCATAACAAACACATCAGCTGTTCAGTAAGATGCCAGACACAAAGGAGTATCCTTTAACTGCTACTTGGATTAGTTCTCTCTACACGTGTGCATGTGGGTGTGTACATGTGTATGCAATGGCTTCCCAAGCAGGAACAGCCTTCCCATTACTCCCATTCTTGACAGGATAATGCGTCTTTGGAATACTACTGTGTTTTTATTACAAAAAGATCAAAAGCACACAAAAAGCAGAGCTGCCTTGACCACATTGGAAATTTCACAAGAGTTCTCCATACTCTGAACGTGACAGTCAACTTCTGTAAGTACACTGAGCACTGCAACTCAAACATGAGGCATTGCTTTGGGCCAGTGACTTGAAGATGAGACCTACCTTAGTGCCAGAACAAGTCACACTGCTGCTTTTGACGGCTCATGGTATGGCTCACTTTTTATGCCACTTAAGATCTCCCTACTTTTCCCATCAGAACAGAACATGAGAATAACCTTGCTCTGCAGACCCTAACCTCAATCCCTCACACCAGGAGCACAACTCAGCTCCTGATGGTGGAGTTTGCCTGCCATCCTTGTGAGTTAGATCTCTTAAATAAACAAACAAACACACAGCCTTCCCCGCAGCCTGGCAGGCCCTTGTGTGCTGAGGCTTTGGTCTTGCCCAGTGGCTCAGGGCTGCAGGAGCAGGGCGGGGGCGAGGTGGGGGCAATCGCCCTCCAACACCGGGAGCCGTTCGTAAATTACCCTAAGCTTCCCTTAGTCATTATTCCATTAACTGCCTCTTGGTAGATCTGTCAGTAACTAAGCTGGGTCTTATTTGTAAAGAATCAGAGGCTATTTGCTGTACTAAGTGAGCCATGAGAGCGAAAGGGTTTGGGATTTATTTGTAATTACAGTCGGGATTTTTTTCTTCTCCTTCTTGCCCGGACCCCACTGGTACTTTCATTCACATTCCCTAAGCTGAAGCTGGCGCCAGGATCACAGGCTGGCCCTGTGTTTATGTCATTGAGACTAGGACAATATTTCAGTGTGGAGCCAGACCGCAGGGATCCACTCTATAAAACCCTCACTAAAAATAGACAGCCGCCCTGCCCCCAGGCCCGCGGGCCGCCGGCACCCTGCGAGGCACACAGCCCTCGCCCGGCCGAGCTCGGCCCTCCCAGCTGGGCCACACCAGCCCCTCACTCTGCCCCGGCTGCCCCGCAGCAGCCCCCCAGGCCCCCGCTCTCCGCCAGCTCTCTGCAGGTGGATGCAGCACCCCAGGGTGCCCGGCCTGCCCTGCTCCTGGCTGCCCCAAGCCCCCGTTCCGCAGCGATCGCTGGCAGCACGGCACGGGCTGACGCGCGGGGCCGGGGAGCATCCCGCAGGCGGGCACCGCGCCCGTGGCCGGGACAGAAAGCGGGACCTGAGCACAGCGGTGCCGGGACAGCTCCGCTCCCTCTGCAGCTCCTGGAGGCGTTCCGAGAGACCCCAGTGGGACAAAACTGGGTCAAAGAGTTCACCTCTGTCTGATAAATCTTTCCTGCAGCAAATTAAAAAAAAAAAAAAAAAAAGCAAAACAATGCCCCTGAGAAAAGCAAAAACTGAAATATGAGCTGCTNCATTTCCATCTCATAGCTGTCAATTTTATTCAGAAGCATGAACCGGGGCAAATCATTCAGCCTTTTCAATGGCAGTGGTGCGTGATCCCTCAGCTTGGGAGGACAAATGTAACTAGCAAAGTGTTTATTGATTAGTTCAGCAGCTAGCAGACAAGATAGGAGGCACTTAATGCACAGCTTCTCAAGGTAAGAGCCTGATCCTGCAGCTGAGATCCTGACTCTGGAAAGGGCTTCATTCAGGAAGCTGTGAAGGGACAGCAAAAGTTCTCATGGATTTCAATGGGCAGCAGAGCCTCCCAAAGGACAGCGGCAGGGAGCAGTCAGCCCTCTTGACTCCCTTGTGCCCACGTCTGTTCAGGCTCTGAAGATGCACGCCCGAAGGCAGCAGACACCCAGAGAAGTGATGCTGCTGCTGAGCGCTGGGGACTGCTTCCTCCCCCCAGGGGAACAGCTCAGGGAGCAGCTGCCTTCCAGGTCCGTCACCGAACCACCACCCTGCCACAGCCATGTGCACTGACCAGCAGGAGCCAGAGCCAGGGGAGCATGCTAGCTCTGAGCAGCGGAAAACAGCAGTGTGTGCAGGGGACGAGCCCGGTGCAGAGACAGAGCACTGGAAGCCACCACCGGGGTTTGGTTTGAGGAAGACTCTAGCTCGCTCTCCCCAAGGGCCGTGCTGCCCGCTGCTGTCCTGCCAGGCTCCCTCCTGGCTTGGGGCAGCCAGACAGGGCCTGAGCACAGCTGGTCACAGCAACAAACCCAAAAACTGAGCTCAGAGCTCTGAGACCCCAGGTACGGCTTTAGAACCCTTACAGACAAGGCTTGTAATGGAGCCTGACTTTGATTACAAGCAATGCCATTCACTGGGCAAACAAACAGTTTGTAAAAGGAGGTAGGACTATTGTGTTATTGACTGAGAGCACAGGAAAATAACAGCTCCTTGCTGAAAGGCTGCTTTCAAAATCTTCCAAACTTCATGAACATGTGGAGTGCTTGCAAGGACAGCTGTGATTTCATAAAGAGATTTATTAGAGCCTCTGGGAAGAGGTTTCATACAAACTGGTACACGCTTTCTGCACTGTGATTTTTTGTAAGCATACTTGACACCTGCTCAGTGACTGCTCCGTCCTGTTCAGCTTCCTCTGTCCCTTGTTCCCTTTGCTTTCTCAGCTACAGGTGTTACTGAACGGTCGTGCTGTGCTCAGGATCCCTTTGCAGCAGGCACTGCGCATGCACTGAAGGGCAGCTCAGGTCCATCTCCATAGACAACAGAGATAGAACAGGGAGAAGATAGACAACAGCACACAGAGTACAGAACTGTCTAGCCCAAGGTCACAAAACAGCAAAACTGAGGACTCCCTGCTTAGGACAAGTTCTTCTCTTCTACAGCAGTAAAATATTGGCAGACAGGCTGCATGGCCTCATGGACTTGATGGCATCTCCCAATTCCACTGGAGTGGATGTTACCCACCAGTTAGAAAGGCAGATCCCAACCACAGCTGCAGGAAAGGCAATGACAGAACTCCACAGGGCTGCTGGCAGTGGCCTTATCCACTGGCAATGAATACGAAGGACTAAGAATGCAGCCCCAGAGAACAGTTGTGCAGTGTGAAATACCGGTTGCTCTCTGCACAACTTCTCAAAGTAATCCTCACAGCAAGGAAATACTGCGCAGACAAAAATCAGCTGGGAAGCAGCCTTCTAAATTTAGCCTAACTGCTGCTTTTGCAGGGCTTCTCACTTGTTGTCTGAACAGTCACTGCTCCTCAGACACCAGCCCTGGGACAGCCCCTCCCTGGGGCACGAGGGTGACACCTACAGCAGTGCAGCTGAGGGGCCACCTGGGAGCCTGGAGGAAACACATCTGTGCTAAGGAACCAGGTTGCAGCAGGTGCCCTTAGTGTCTGAGAAACACCCCTGCCCAGCCCTGGCCTCACACTTCATGCTGCAGCTCTCTGCTGCCTGAGCCAGGGCCATTCGTCCCCCACGTGCATCTCTGTCACCGTGCAGACGTGCTCTGCCCTCTCTGGAGCTCGCTGATCACAACCTGACAGTGGGTACACAGGAAAGGAGACTTGCACAAATAAGACTGCAACTTTTTATAGTAACTGGATGCAAAGCAGTGCAGGAACTGAACATCATCCCAGCAAAACGAACTCTCTCCCTGTGTTCTGCCGAAGAATCCCAGTGCATGTAAGCCACTGAAAACTTCCCACAGGTGGCCACTTGATGTACAGGCCTCACTTTCTACAATGCTTAAGCTATGCAGCCTCAGTTGAGACTCCATTCATAGCAGAGCGTGCATTCACAACAGCTGCAGTTCAGGCCAACTGGAACTGTGCTTTGAACATACAAAGTTCTGATATGAAATATTAGCTCTTAGGTGGCTTGAATAAGCACACCCACAATTAGGGGATACTCAGTAATTCTGTCCGTAGATCATCTGTGTCTTAGCTCTCCAACCATAACAATGACATCACAGCAATGATGGCACTATTAAGATAACACACATATATATCTCATTTCAAAGATTTATTGTCCTACCTAAGAGCTTGGACACGGACCGACCATGTTTGGTATTGCACAAATGCACAGGAAAAAGGCAGTCCCTGCCCCTGCCAAAGGCTGCAGCCCGATTCAAGCCCAAGAGGTAACAGACAGAAGAAAGGCAGTGTAACAGCACAGTCTGGTGGTTTGCTTCAGCTCACCTATGCTGGGCTCAAGTGTTTTGCAGGTAAGAAGAGCTTTAGAAGAATGTTTCAAAAGCTTCAGGTGTTGTAACAAGATACAGGAACTGTGCAGCCCATGCAGGATGCTACACAGCCTGTGCTCCACGAACACATCTCTTTCCAAAGGTCACTGCTGTGAGCTGCTGGTGAATCTACACGTTGCACAACGTGCTCAGTGATGGAGACGTTGCCTTCCAACAGAAATGAGCGTGTATTAAGAGGCAAAAAACCTGTCTTACACACACTACAGAAAGGCATGGCGATTTGAGATCTCCACATCAAACAAAGCAGCCTCCAGTTATTTATTCGTTGCACTGCTACCTGGACAGCCCAGGCAGACGTTGGAGCCCCCCATCTCTCCAGCCCTAGGAATGCATTCTGTAAGGGCTGCTTCCCCAAGTACCTTCTGTGATGCCTTTCATAGCTAATTTGAAAGGTAAGCATTTATCTTAATGTTAAAAGAAAAAAAAAAGTTGTTCTGAATCTGCAGATCTCTGCATTCTCTTCAAGAGAACAAGACCTGAGAATTCAGTATTCAGAGAATTCGGCTGGATTTCACACCTATTTTCAAAGTACTTCAGGAATCTGTTGTGGGAGCGATCTGTGGACTCCCTTCAAACGTTTATGGAAATGTATTCTTCCAAGTCCTTACCCAGCCTTTCTCCCTACCCTCTCCCCTTTCAGAACAGGAGCACATATACAGCTCTCTCTTTTCCTTGGCATCTGGACAACTCTTCTACTGTCACTGCTCTGTAGTCCTCAGCTGGCAGAAGAATTCCAAAATAAATGAGCGTGTTGTAATCAGCAGAAAAATATTGTGTCCTTGTGGTGTTGATGTTTTTGCAGCTCAGCTTCTCAATGGCCACCACAAGTCGAGCTGAATATTTCTTTACAAAAATATGCTTGCATTGCTAACTTGGCAGGCCAGGCATTGAATAGCCATTTAGCTACTTGACTGCTTACTGTGGCCAACAAAGTTCTGTTGAAGAACTTGAAATAGGGAAGAAGCAGCAGCTACATGGTTAGTAAGCAGGCAGCCTTTATGGCAAGCAGTGAAGAAGTTTCTATGAGTTTCTGCAAAAGCCAAAGGCGACTAGAGAGAGCAATATATTATAGCAAATGTCTCTGAGAAAGACAGTGACTAAATATCTTCTAAGTCTAAGCATGTTTAAAGAAATCACATAAGCAAGATAAACCTCAGCAGATAATTTATAAATCTGCCTACAGACAAATAAAGAAGAGCATCCGAGGAAGAGCATGAGTCAATATTCCAACCCAGCATGGAAGTACTTAGAGGTGTGCTGCTATGTAAACTCACACAGCCTCAGGGAATGCATTACCCAGAGAACTAACAAGGCCAGGTTGGGATTTTTGAAGCACTCAGTGCCAGCTTAGCTCTGCCAGCCTCTGCCTCTGCCGAACTGACTCCCAACAGGCAGCTCGTACCGGCGCGTGGCTCCCAGCACCAGCACTCTTACTGGGGCCATTCACCTTCCAGTGTCCTTCACTCCTCTCAGAAAGCGACCTTCTGTCTCAACTTCATTTCCAAACACAGAGTTCCAATTTATTTATTCTGTAGCCTGAGTGCTCCTGTAAGTGTTTTTGCCTGTCCCCCATCATTTCACACCAAAGTATCATCAAACTCTGCTTATTTGCACTTTCAACCTGCGCCTTCTCGCCGGGCTGGAGAGCATGGGCAGAGCCAGAGCTGCCTATTTGCTCAGGCTGGACGGTTTCAGCCAGGATCACCCAGACTGCCAGTAGCTTTCCGGTGTCCTGCTCACAGGTCTGGTGGGACGATGCTGCCTGGGGCACCACGAGCTGAAGGTTTGCTGCACACACAGGTGGGCGAGCGTGGAGGCAGCGAGGTACTCGCTCCTGGCAGAACAGAACCCAGCCCATCACAGTCCCCGCTCCTTCCCCACACTGTCAGGCTTCGGGCTACTTGCAGCATTTTCCTCAGGACTCAGTGGACTGGGACGGGGCAGAAAGGACAGATGAGGTACAGCCCAGCTGCACCAGTTTTCCCTCAGCTGTTGCTTTTTATTACAAGAGGGCTGTTACTATGTGTTATGAAAGTCCAGAAAATATCATGTTAGCAATGAACTGCTCAGCATCACGTGGCAGGGTTTGTGGAGTCCAGAAGCAGTAAGGGAGAAGCATGGCTCACTGCAGTGGCTGCCAGCACACAGGCTAGTTAGCCTAGTTAACAATGTCTACTGAAATGGTTTCTGTGTGAATTACAGCACGGACACAACTGTTACATCATCGAGACCAGCTCGACATATGCTGAGAACACACCAAATGCACACAGTGAGCTTATAAGGGAACGGGTTCTGTTTCCACAGATTTCATACTAAAGTGGGGAACCACTACATAGAATCATCCAGGACAAAGAACTATTCAACAGGTATTTTCAAACATAACGAATGCCCCAACACAAGAAACATTTTCCAGGGGCAAAGTTTGCCACTTCAAATGAGATTTTTCACATGAAAGCTGAAAACCAGGTTTTTGCCTACTGGGAATGTAGTCAGGCAGCTGATGCTCGAGACGGCTGGCTGCTCCCGAGCTCTCATGGCTTCAGTGGATGCTGAAGTGAATCCTCAGTTTGCTTTAAAATTAATTGCCAAAACTAAAATATTTTTTTCTCAGCATTGGTTCAACTGATTTAGCAAATAATGTACAACATGTTGGAAGTAAAATAATAAATCTGCCTGTCATAAAAGCAACAGACCTCTCATCAGCTTGCTCATTAGTGGGCCCACAAGCATGGATCTCACCGACTTCATCCTTGCTCCAACGTTACTATCAAGTGCATGAAGAATATTCTGTTCTAACTTTCATATTATTTTATTCGATGGATCTTAAAAATACAGTACTGAACACTGGATGAAATGGCTGCAGAACACAGGAGGCCCATGCATGAGACAGCCTTCCTCTGAAATGCTCCTTTTCCTGATACTGTTGGAGTTTGCTTAGATTTACTTGAGGAAAAATATTACCATACAACTCCAGCTGAGTAAACGTGGTTTTAAAAGCTGGTTGCACTAAGCCTTTTATTTCACATTATTTTACCTAAACTCTTACCCAAACCCTCTCTTCACAGGTGTAGATATTGTACCAGCTGTGGTCTTTGAGGAAGTCCAGAACTTACATTCTGTATATCGCCTATTCCAACAAATAATGCAGATTCCGTAGCCTCGTCCTTCGAAAACCTGTAGCACTCAGCGCCAGCCCGAAGCTCAGCACAGCAGTAGTTACCATCCGAGCTCGAACAGGAAGGAAAGCTCCAGCTTCTTTCAAGTACAACGGATTAATGCAGAGGGAAGTCAACAGTGCTAAATTCACCCTGAATGCTAAAACCACAGATTGTACTGGCATTACGGTCAGCGATGAGTTTGACCTGCTGCGGCCACAGCTATTTAATTTAATTAACATTTACATTCTAAAAAAATCCAACCCATTTGCAGGTACTAAGTCATACGGTAAATATGGAGCAAATTATCAGCAACAGCAGGGGAGATTTAAAATATGCATCTTGAGTTTGGAGCCACTCAGAAACCTGTGGTGATGCAATCAAACAGAGTAATCTTTAGGAGTTTAACTTTGCCAGGAATGCATGTGCGGACGGTGTTCAGAGCCCTGCTCAACGCAGATGACACACGAACTGCCCTGGACTGTCCACATACCTCATGCGTGTGGGCCCGTGCCTGAGTATTTTTGCACTTCAGGTGCTTCCTAATGACTCAGAGCAGTGTTCTGCAATCTCTTTTGACTTGAAAACCCGTGCAATTGTTCTAAGGCAAGTCGCAGGTACCGGCATGGTGAGGTTAAGGCCGACGGCCACAGCCTGGGGAGGCTCAGCGTGCCAGGACCCCACGCTGGTGAGCTGAGGGCACGCCCGCCCACCGCCATCTCTGTCACAGCTCGCTTTGTCGCCAGGGCCACCACAGCCCACCTCTCCCCAGAGTCCCCCCACGATAGGTACCTGAGAGGCAGCGGCGGTGGCCATGGCAGCTGACGGTGAGGGAGTGATCCACGCAGGCCGAGCTGTTGTGATGCGACGCCATGTACAGAGCCCAGAGCAGCACCACAGCTAAGGGCCCAGGCTGTGGGAAACACCAGAGGGCCTTCTTCATCCCCTGTTTTATGGCTGCTCACATTAGCCCTCCCGCGAAGCCAGAGAGCACAGTAGCCCAAAATCCCGTGCCCGGTGCCCCAGGCCGGGCCCGGCGCCGCCATTACCTCACACCGCCCAGGAGAGGGCGCNAGCCGAGGGCCGGGCAGAGCAGCGTGCCCCGAAACGGGGTTCGGGCAGCAACGGAGAGAGGTGACGCATTCCTGTGTTGCCGTGGGCCTGTGTTAGTGTGTGGTCAGTGCCCAAGAGCCCCCGACCATCCACACAAAAATCCTTTATCCCGCCATGCATACATCGCCACAGCAGCAGCGGAAGGTTTGGGCTGCAGAGATGTGAACCTGAGTAGCTGTGTAGAGCCAACCCAGTGGGTGTATTTAGTCACAAACCAGATAAGGTAATAAGGTCATAGTGACTTAGGTGGTAAAAATACATTCCTCTTTGAAGAAAAGGCACTCCATAGCATTGCAATGTGTATTAAATTGGCATGGAGGGTGATTTGGTTATCTGTGGTACACAAAAAATGTAAAAACATAAGGCAGGGGCTGGTGTGTAAAATTAGAGGCTGTGGCTGCTGCCTGTACCGAAGCAGAACTCTGCAGAGCTGGGCAGCAGATCCAGCTCGGCTTCAGCTAACTGCTCACCTCAGTGCTTGTGCACAGTGCACAGCTCTGGGCAGCCAGGACAGGGTGAGGCATACACTGCCTCCACTGCTCCCTGGGCTCAGTGCAGTGTCATCTTCACCTAATTACTGTCTGTGGGTACAAAGTCACGAGCTGTTGCCAGGCTAAAATCAGTGGCAGCACTGTGGATTCAGGCTCGGACCATCCGTGCTAAAGTGTTCATTACACACTTCTGCCCAAATAAAAAGTCACATCACAGCTGAAAATTGTGCAGGGGTCCGTCCGCCTCTGTGAGACGCATTGAGGAGTCAGTGGTGCTCCATGGCTGCTTTCAAACGGTGCCTGCAGCAGCCGCCTCCAGCTGAGCCTGTGGTGCACGCGCGTACGCGCGGTGCATCCTACATCTGGAGACAAGCAGCGTGCAGCTCGTGCGTTGGATCGGAGCCAGGGTTAAGCCCCCAGTAGTCGAAGCTGGATCCTTGGTAGCACTCGTGATGGGAGGTCAGACGCAATGAAAGAGCCCTAGTAGTTTGAGAAGGAACACAGCAGCACCTCTCCTGATGGGAGGTCAGGCGCAGTGAGCAGGAGGGCCCCCCTCGTGCTGGCAGCTCCGTTCCAGTGCTTGGCTGGGCTCCAGAAGATTAAAATAGAGCCTTAGACTGTCCCCTCGGCAGCACTGCCAGCCAGAGCCCTGACAATCCTGGGGTTGTACTCAAACGTGAGTCCCGTGGGAGCGTGGGCTTTACCCTAACAGCTGAGGCACTGACGAGGCCGAAGCAGGCAGGGTTATTGCTCTTGTGACTCAGACTCGAGGAAGAGAGGGATCAATCGGGATGGAGCCACGAGAGAGAAGGGGATCAGAACGAGCCCACAGGGCACACAAAGGGGAAGGAACAAGTGTGCCCCAGAAGAAAGCTTGAAAAAATCCTTGATCTGGGGCTGGGTTCAAAGCATATGTAGCCATGAGAATACATAGGAAACTATTCAAGCCCAAATTCTGATTTAGCTCCTTTCTGTCACCATTTCAGGGGAAAAAAAAAAAAAAGGCAAGAAAAAAGCAACATTTTCATTTCTCAAGCATTTTAAAAGCAGTGTGGGAAAAGGTAAAGGCCATGCAGGTTCTCATGAAGAATCTCTATGTAGGTGGCAAAATCTTTCATGGTCCAGAAATGATCGCAGCCGAGGGGAACCAGAGCCACAGTCTCATACTCATGTGACCAATACTAAGCGCTACTTGAACAAAATGCCTGATTGTCAGAAGCAAGGAGAGCTCCCAGGTACTGCTAAAAGCAACAGCAGTGGCAGATGTCACAGTTCTTACAAAAGGATGTTTCAAATCAGATCTATTACGGATTTATTTATCATCCCTTAATGTGGGCATCCACACTTGAAATGTTTTGCTTTAGTATTTTCAGAAAGTGATTACAAACAGCGCTGGACAAACCATTTTGGCATTGCCTTTTTTTTCTGAGAAGTCAAGTTTTGGTTGGCTGAAATTCTAAAATCATTCATTTTGGAAATACCACATTGCTTCAGTCAAAGGAATGCCCACCTCACCAAACTCAAAGATCTTATTTTGACATTTCCAAGACAAAGCGTTAATATTTACTGGTAAAAGAGGGTGTTTTGTCTTTAAATTTACTTCAAATATTAGTTTATAAAGCTCAAAAGTTGCCGTTCAGTTTAGCGTTTTTTTCTCTGTAAGCAGTAGCATGTGAGTAGCAGAGGGGAGAATTGATGATTTTTTTCCTGCGTGTTGGCTGTAATAACAACAGACTTGAAAATCAGAATAATTAGATCTGTTGTTCACACAGATAAGGAGCAGCAGTCCTACTGATTAATTAGGGCTAATTAATTAACATTTATTAATAAAAATACAAACTAAGACAAAAGAATTAAGTATTCCTTTCAAAATGAACGTGTATTTGAAATGAGCAGTCTGGGGAAGAGAACAGTGAAGCTTATTAGCGAAGATTTTTTGTGTGTTTGCAAAGCAAGCAAGCAAAAAAAATCCAAATGAAACCCCAAACATTTATTTAAAGACAGAATTAAAAAATACATTAATAGTTTGTTCAGAGAGATGACAGTTTATATAAGTTAATACATTTGTATGGAACAACAAAGTGGTTATCTTTTGCTGTCAGAAGAACAAGTCAAAAACATGCCTGTAAGAGTTTGTTAACTTCTTTCCAGTTGGCTTAAAAGCATTTCAGCAAAACAGCATACAACACAGAGGCAATTATAAAACAGCACTGTCCTTCAAGAGACCATGGCAGACTTGTTATAAAGGTCTGTAGGAATTGCAGTGTTCACCTACGTATCTTCTTAAGTGAAGAAAAAGTCTTAGCTCTGGGCAAGCAAAACAGGTGAACAACCAGGCCCTGAAAAATGCATGGTACATGCAAAAGTGCATCTAAGTAATTTAAGTACATGCACACAAAAAATCCTTTATCTTGTGGTGTTTCATCTAGTTCATTTCTTATTATTACTGCTCATGACTAAATACTTGCATTTGTTTTCTTTTAACTAACTTTGTAAATGTGGTAACAATCTTAATGTTCTGAAATTGAAAATCAAGGAAGCAGAAACGACCAACATTTTAAGAATTACTTTGCTCTGTTGTTTAACTCCACTTTGGCTGCATTTTGGTTAAGATATTTTCCATGTGTGAAAGCATCCACAGATCCCCAATAGGATGCTGCTGTTCTGAAGCTTGCACTGAGCTGGCATGTCATGGCTGAAACACAGACGCTCATCAACATCTACATTACCATATATACTTGTGCACAGGCTATGGATAATAGACTGACTGTGCAGTAAGGATGCTGGCCAGAAAATTGTGTCCCTGTTCTGTCACAAGCTCTCTGTGACCTTGGGCATGTCATTTATTCCAATTGCAGCATTATCTGTACAAAAGGGAGAACTGCATGAGTGTTGAGAGGCTCAGACAGTATGGCAGCTAAAATAAACTTAGCAACCTGTCCATGTTTGAAACAAAGTAAACCCTTACCCAAAGCAGAATCCATCCAATTTCCCTTCAGCATTCAAAATGTGATTGTTCTTATTTGTCCTGCTTAAATACAGTAACCCAGTTTTATACTAAATTAGACATTTTGCAGTGCTTTTCTTTTCCTCATATAAGAATATGTGAAAAACAGAATCATAACAGAAGAGTGTGTTTCACTTTATAAGGTAATTCCCTCAGTCAGCAATATCTGGGGTGTTTCTCGACTACATCCAGATTATATATACCCTCAGTACAGCATGTTTACAACGTGCCTTGAAAGCACAGATTCACACCAGAAATACACAGCAGATTCTGTCTGGCTGTCATTGTAAATACACAGCTGAAAGCTCCAGAGCCTGTAGGGCAGCCCCAGGCTCGGAGAAAGAGGGCTCAGTGTGTCGGCCCACGAGACTGTGGTGCTGCCCACTGCTTCGATGCGAAGATGCTTGTATGGCAGCAGCTTCTGCAGGTACAGCACACAGATGAGAAAGATGCCACTGCGGATGTGGCTACCCAGATATCACTCCTGTACTAAGGCATTTACATTTATATAAAATGATTTTCAAGTTCTGTTGATTTTGATGGGAGATTACTTTCATATACAAAGTCTGGAAACCATGCCCATTTCATTTAGATTTCTGACAATGCTGACCAAAATAAAGGTTTGGAGACCATATTTGAAAGCTTGGCCTTAGAAAAAATCCCTTTCCAATAAAAAGAAAAGAATTCAGAGAACACAAACTGCAGCCAGATTTCCATTGATTGTAAAGCTCACATACGTGGATGCCTGGTGATGGTCAGGTAGAACCTGTTTCAAAAAATGCATTTTAAAGATTATACACAAGTACACGTGGTATTTAGGATTACATGAATGCATACACTAGAATCTTTTTTGTTAATGAGGGAGAAGACTAGAAGTACATGATTTTAGAAGATCAGAGGAGCAAGAGCGCTTCAGATCTTCTGAAGTTTACAAGAGTTAGGTTTCCATGATGTTTGATCAAACAAAAAATTCTGTTAAGAACATTTTTATGACAATGATTCGCTTGAATAAACCCAAGATTTCTTTTACCAACCAATCTTTTTTCTAAAATAGTATTTAATATCTGCAGTTATAAAAAATATTTGTAGTCTTGAAAATTATTTTTATTGTCTACTTTATGTACTATACATGCCTCTTTCAGGAATTATTAAAGAAGCATGAGTCATACGGCACTCATTTACTCTTGGCTCATTGCCATCCTCAATATATATTTTGCTATTTTCAAACCATTTGTAGGTACATATGCATGAAAATATTGTTGTGTCAAGTCCCAAGATGACAGTTAGCACAGCATACATTGTTCATCTAGATATTTACAAAGTTTTAAAGCACATAAAATTGTGCATTATTATGTACCAAAGTTTAAACTTTAACATACGCTTGGTTGCATATATAGCAACAAGTTACAATAAAAATCTGAACAAAGACAACCAATAAACAGCCAAATTGCTATGTACAAACAAGGCAGGAAGCAATTAAACACTGCCTTGCACATTTCACTTAAATTACTTTTTCTCTGAGGGGAAAAAAGCAAACAACCCCTCTTGCCCTCCCTCAGGTCCCCAATAACCCTAAACAGTCTTCATTTTTTTTTCAGTGAAATAACTGGAACTCCCATTGCATTCAGTAAGGGATTCGTTTGCATAATATGGGAGAGAAATTTGGTCCGTATTATAAAATGTAGCAATACCTCACGCCGTATGTGTTTCCCTCCCAGTACCACACAACAGCAGGGTGGGCCGGCTCTCTGAGCCCTCCTTCGACAACAGTCCTTTCGGCATCTAGGGGAATATTCCATGAGCTAAAAACCCTTTTCTCATCCTCCCACGTATCAGTTTTTACACCAGCGTAACTGTGTTGTTTTCACGATGACTCCACCGATCCAGATCCTTGGCTGGTGGTGAGCCAGCCTTGGGAGCGAGGGGAGCTGTCCCCGCTTACCCACGTTGGTGGATACCTGACTCAGCTTCAGTGGAACTGCTCCTGATTTACACTGGTGCAAAAGACCCTGGAATGAGGTCCAAGGAAAGCAGGATTGGGCCAAAATTGACCTTTCTATAAAGTAAAACACAAGAACTCTTGTGCATTTAGGTAAAAATCTGCTTAATAGATCACTGCAACTCACAGTTTGAAGGTAGATTAGTGCTACACCAGTTACTTTCTCTTGTTTTAGATCAATTTCATATAACTTTTCAAAAAAGAAAATAACAAACTCTAGTCTTACTATTTGACAAAATCAGAGGTTTTCTGTAGCCTAGTGACAGATAAGCTTCGTGACACTTTACCCTACTATGGGATGACTGTTTTAAAGGCTAAATCTTGCCCAAGATTTGTTACAAAAAGGCTGAGGAAGATATTCTAGTGTGGCTCTTATTTCATCCCAGAAGCACAGTGTGAGAGACAGCCAGCTGGGTAAGAGCTCATAGGCATCAACATGGAGGAGAGATGATCTCTGTGCCAGTAGGATCTATACAGCTTTCAACAGGGTATGGGGCCTGCTCCAAAGCCCAGTCCAATCAACAAAAAGACTGCTAATGACTCTGCATACACTTAGCAGAAGAGACAGCTGTAGTTGTGCCTGCACAGAAGAGGGACAAACTACTGGCCAAAGCACATTTCCAGAGCATAACTCTCAGCCCAGCTTGGGGAATGTTGCCCTTGGTTTTTGCAGTGAATTTACTGGCCAACAGCTCTGCTTCACACTTCTGGACATGATTTAGCCTTATGAATTCTCCTTCATGGAATCAAAAGATAAATTATACTTACAAATAAAGTATTCTAGTTATTTAATGTTTTGCTGTAGTGGAAAAATTAGAGACCCACCTTGATGAAGTCTCTGTTGTCTGAAAATTCAAGGCCTCTTTTCTAAAAATACTTTTTGCTGATGGCAAAGTTCAACACCTCAGAGAAATTCAGAGTAGGTTTCCAAGTTGTGTACCATATTTCCAAATACACTATACCCTTGTTGTTAGTAAGGCTGTATTGAAGTTTTACGTAACAGTCGTGAGCCGTGTGTTTAAACACCTTAAAAGAGTTGACCAGCAACTTAATGCATTTCTTTATACTGTAGGAATGTAAAGATGCACCATTTCTTTCCAAAACACTCTAAACATAAATGTTCAGGATAGAATATTACATCTTCCTCCTCTCCCCTTAATGTCTCTATTTAAAAATATTTATGCTTCAGCAATGAAGTATTAATTATATATTTCTCTGTGTGTGCCCTTATTGTGTAGAAAATCTATTTATTCATATCTAGGCAAAGCAAAAGCACATGCAAGCAGGGGAGATAAATGCTTTTGAACCACGTGTTTCTTTAGGCAAACTGTCCACAATTGGATTGTCTTCTTGCAGATGCAAAGAATTGTTAGTGTCAATTTTGCAGTTTCCCTGTATCTAGCTATGTACTAGCAGAAACGGGAATGTTTTAGACCACAGGAGGTGATGGGTCTGCTGCTTTTTTGTGGGGTCATAATATTAGAGCAGTAATTCTATTCTGGCCAGTCCAAGTCTAGAAATTAGGAGGGACTGGGTTCAGCCCAGGTGAAAAACCCTGCAAAACACAGGACAAAAGTTCTGTGCCAAGATGTTAGAATAAGAAAGACAGATATCCAGAAGTTTGCAAAGCCTAAGTACTGGCTTTAGGGCTGAGCTTCAGCTGATGTAAGTGGGTATGGACTCATTTGAATGAGCTGTCTGCTGACTCAAGACTTAATTCTAGCATGCTCTGGGCTCTGAGCCTCAGTATTTCCTGTGTCTGTGCAAGAATCCTCAGAGAGGGACCCTAGCTCTCGCTGGAGAAAGAGTTCCTAGTGATTAAAGCTAGGGTCTGGGTTCTTAATTTTAATTTAATTCATTACTGTGAGGTCTGCTCGGAACAGTTGCTCAATCCAGTGCCTCTACGAAGTGGGGATAACAGTGCTGTATTTCACAGGATTTTTCTGAATTGCTGTAGTTGCTTGAGAAACATCAGTGATCTTCCGAAGAGAACCACAGAAGTATTTTGATTAGTATTATGACTGTGCTTGAAAGGCATCTCTTTCTACTGTTTGTTTATTTCTGGGATATCAGTTTAGAACAAAGAACAGATATGGCTTCTAAAAGATAACTCAGTGCTTATAACCAGAAATACTTAACGTCAGAACTATCATTTACTGTTTTGACCGTTAGAGTTGTGGAAGAACCTCAGTGTAGAGGCAATGGGACCAAGGAGGTATGCCCTGTAGGACATCATGTAAATGTCACTTCCATATATCAAGATGAAAATCAAGATGCGGTAGATTGTGGCTGGTGTTTGCACTCTCAGAGTCACACTCTGTCTTAGCACACACAGTTAGGCAAAATGATGATAAAGTCAAGCCCCTTCTACCAGCAGAGAAGCCAGCTCTTTATTAGAGCCATGACTACTTCTGGAAAAGCCCGGCAGCAGGAGTAAATAACAGAGATTTTGCATCCTTATCTAACAGCACTGTGTACCTTTTCTTCTGCTGTTGATTTTGCTACTTCTTGCCCTCACTGTTCTGTTTGTCCTGAAAGGCCAAAGAAAAGAAAGGTGGGTTTCATTTTAGGAACATCTTGTTTTATCTCATCACTTTTCTACAAAAGCATGGTCTCAGCTACTGTTGTTTTTATTCTTTAAGAAGCGGTTTCATGGCAGTCTTGCTTAGAGGCTACAAAGGTTAGGGGAGCCTGGGCTAGCTGCTGTATGCTAGAGAACAATGTCAATTATTTTGACTCCTGAATATAACATTTTTCTGGCTTCCCCTGATAATCAGTCTTCTGCTAATGAACATAATCTAATGTAAGAAGATGTTGCTGCTTTCAGCGACAGTAAAACATCACTGTTTGGTTCCGTGGTGTGAGTCAGGTTTTCCCCATGCAATTCCATGTGGCATAAAACATACAATGTATGTCCTTCTAGCTGCAAATTGGCACTGGGACTTCTGCTTCCCCATCTTCTCACCCACAGGAATTTTCAGTATGGGTCTCGTTCAAAGCGTTTGGAAGTGAATGGAAGTCTTTCCATCCTCACTGAGGACTGGATCACATAATGAATATTTTTGGTGCAAAAAGTTAACTTCCCTCTCCCCAGAAAAGAGAATTTACAAATGTAAATATCTTATAGAAAGTTTTTGCCCTGGTATCACTGCAAAGACTCTTCTTGGCTTCTGCGTACTGACCAAGCACGAAATAGTGAATAACATTTATTTTTGAATTTATGGATTGAGTTCACAGGGATTTTAATAGCACTGGGGTTATGGAAGTGCTATTTTAATAAGGACCACAGATCATGGGCCCAAATCCTTACCTTCACCTCAAGGACTTGTAAACTCAACTATTTAACTCAAATCTCTTTATTGGAGGCCTTAGAATGTATCCACCTGGAGGCTGAAAAATTGAAAGGTAGAAGGCTGCGCAAACATGGAGTGAGGGAATTTAACCAGCAGGAATGTGGCCTATAAAATTAAACTTCAAGAACTGTTTAAGAAAAATTAAAGCTTGTGCAACAGCTGGGGTTTCTCTCCACATTAGTTCATTTCTCAGTGACTCAAATGTTATGGTTCTCATAAATGTAGGTTTCATTTTTGAGATCATCTTCCATAGTACTGTAAGACTTATTCTGGTTGCAAAGGACAAAATCGTGACTCGTTGTGATCTGCCTTTATACAAAGACAGCATGCTAAAATGCCCTCTTCCACTCTTGTAACGATACTAATATTTATTGGTGGAACAAACAAAAAAGCTGAGCTTCAAACTGCACCCCAAATATTTCCCTAATCAGAATTTGTCAGAATATCCCAGATCCCATAGTGATCTAATACCCCTGAACATACACGGAATATTCAGGAACAAAAGTAGGTGCATTTCTTTCCAGTGGATGCCTGAGAGTCCCTGCAACATAAAGAAATGCACTCTGGTGTGGTGGGTCAAACACCAGTCTTTACCTCAGCCTTACTGAGACCCTGCGTATTATCCATTCAGAGACTGGCCTCAGGCTGGCTGCTCCTGACCTCCAAGGTTGACTCCTGTTGAAGCCTTTAAAATAACCTGCTGCTTCTGTCATTTGAAATCTGAGCTTCTGAAAAAACCCCTCAAAAACTGTGGTAATTTTGTCAGGCTCTGGCAGCATTCAGAGATAGTGCATGCAATGCCAATGATGACTGGATTTTGTAGATATTGAAAGAATTTTCAGTTCTCTATGAGTGGCTAGATACCCAGGGATAACTGATATTAAACCAGTTAGCAGTTTAGTTACATGCAACCTGAATCTGTTCAAGAGGGCTGAGAAGTAGAAAAAATTACAGGAAATGGTGGAAAACAGGGTTATTAGAGGCATAGGACACAGTCCTAACCTGAGGACACCAAGGATGTTACAATTCCTGCTACATTGCAGTCAGAACCACTCATGCTTAAAATTTTGCATGCTTAGAGATCTCAGGAAATCAAGAGAACTGCAAAACCCGATGACTAGATTTGCAGCCACAAAGTGTTCTGTTATGTGCGACCCCGCTTGCAGAAGTGCTGATGCAAGGCCCAATGCTTGCATCATGGCAGGTGCTGCTGTAAGACCAGAAATCCGGTGATGAAGTCAAATGCTCAGGATTCTTCTGAGTGACACAAATTGTCATTTCACGAGCTGGACTTTTTGAAGTAGTTTTGAAAGTATGGCCCTCTATGCATAATGTTCACTATCTCCTTGTGGAGCAATGGGAAGCAATGCAGAAGTCTGGGGTTAAAGTGTGCTGCTGAACACCTCTGAGACAGCAGAACCCAGGGGATCATCTGGACCCGTTTTCTGTTGCATAGCATTGTGCGCATCCTTATGTTCTACAGACTGTGTGCTCATTGCCCAGGACTTGCCCTCTTCACTCAGAAATGTTGTTTTATAAGGTTCCATGTGTGTCCTATGGACATTTTGCCTTGATTCCTCATACTTGCCTTTTCCATCTTCTGGAAGGCTGCATGTATGAGGTAAGAAAGTGCTTCGAGACTCATCGATGGGGATCTGTAACTGCTCGCTGGAGGTAGGTTCTTGAGATAGATCTGAAGATCTCATGAGGTGCTGAGTATACACACCTTCAGACAGAGAGGCAGACTGTGTCTCGCTGTGCACACGCAGCCAACGATGATGCCTGCTGAAGTAGTTGTAATGTTGATGTTTCCCTAGCATTTTTTTCCCTAAAAAGCTCAGTGGCTGCCTGGAGCTAGAGGATTTGTCTATGGTTTTTGCTGTAATCCCTGACATTGTTAGATTGCTCATATATTCTGTGCAATATTCAGCATTAGTATCAAAGGCACTACACTCTGTCAGGCCTTCTTTCAGTGTTAGGCAAGGCTTCACATCATGGACTTGGAGAACATCAGGTGCACTACCACCCAGGCCGCTGCCTGCCTGCTGGGATATGTCATGTGAGGAGGAGTAAATCAAGTCTAATTCTCTGGGGCTTAACGCATCACTGGAATCGTAGTCACTGTCAGTTGGAAGGAATACTTCAGAACAGCCTTCTTCATCTGAGCAGGGCTGGGAATCTGCAAGGAGAACTGATTAATAGCAAGACAAGCACAACACAGAAACTGCCTAACTGTTGTTTCTGCTTTTTTTTTCCTCTTAATTTAGAATAATATGAATTTGAATTGGGATTAAGTTCTGAAAGGACCTGTTTTCTTCACCTTGCTTTCACCAAATTTCATAGAGGTGTAGATTTGGGAGATGAAGGAAATCTAATCCTGGTTCTGTTTTTGTTAAAGATGTTGGCTGCGTTACTACAGGTTGATAGCTCTGTAAGTAGGGTGCAACTGCATATGTGTACCAGAGGCTTGAGGCGAGGCATGGAGGCAGGTGAGCAAAACTACCCTTTTCCTTGTTGGCCACATTATGTATGTTCAAATCCAAAACAGACAGACTTCATTCAAATGTGAATTTGTTGACCAAAATGCACACTGGCACTGAAATCACTGCTGCCTTTTGGCTACTGAAGGATCAGTAGCATAGATAGAATGGATCGATGCTCCACGACTGTTTATATTAGTTTATATTAGGCAAAAGGAAAAAAAAATGGAGATTTTATACAGTGCTGGCTATTCACTTTGACCTAGTGTAAATTACAGTATAGTGCAACGATAATGAATTGAGCCCATGCAGGGCAAGATAATGCTCTAGGTTACATGGTGCCAGAGCTAAGGATTATTCTGCATTCATGGTCTGTAGTGTGGGGAAAGTTTAGCTCAGGGAGAGGTACTGAGAAAGCACACCCCTGTGTAAGGGACTGAAGCAAAGCACAATCATCTTCGTGCTTCTTCTTCTTTAATTTTTTAATTTAATCAGAGTAGATTTATGATTTTTTCTGAACTGTAAAAAAACGCCAGTTTGAAAAAAAAAATTATTATTGCCAAAGCGGTCATGTTTGTTGCATAATGCAGCAGCTATTGCTTTTGTTTCTACTGTTTCATTTGTTGCTTAAAAACAGCACAGCAGAATGAAGGCTTACATTTTTAACTGAAGTCCTTATTCTGCTGGCAGATTAGGTGTTACTGTTTAATTTGCTTCATCTTTATTTGTTATCATCTATTTTTTTCATCAGTTTAATTTTCCAGCTGTTCAGAGTAGCAGTGGACTTATTTGTGTGATTTTGTGTTTTAAAGTTTCTGTCTAAAGCACTGAGAACATTGAGGTATGTGAGAATGACTGTTGAATCGAACTGGACTACTGGCACTCAAATTTGCTCTGTTAAAACAAAGCAAGAAAAACGTAAGAAAGAATTGCTCCAAAGCAGAGGAATAGTCAAAGCATGGAAGGAAAATGGCTTTAATATCACAGAAACAGAAGGTGATAAATGGATATTGTGGGAAAGTCTGACTTAGATTCTGGACAAATTGTTAGAAACCATGGCAAGGAATTGCCAAATATGTGAGTGATGAGAAAGAGTCAGTAGCTGTTGTTTAGTAACTCGTGTCTCACCAATCTAGTAAAAATGAAACGTGTGCACAATATAATAATAATATACAGGCATCCTTACATTTCTGAAGAACTTTTTGAGAATGTTCTTTACCAAAGATTCCTAAGAAAAGCTGTAATTGAGATCAAGGGAAAGCACCTTCTGTGTATTAACAGAGGTTGTTGGTGCAGACAACAAATGGAGTGGTCAGCTTTCAGTATGGATGGACTTCAGTAATTCTGGAGGTCATGGAGAAGTCAGTGATATGACTTTTCCCTTCTAGCCTGTTCATTAAATGATCTGGAACAGTGAGGTGACAAAGATGGCTGAAGATGACCAAGTATTCTGAGTAGGTGAAAGCAAAGCATTATTGTAAAGATTGTAGAAGGATCTCAGGATATTGACTGGGAAATGATTGGTAAAATGATTGTTAAGTACCTCGGCAGGAATGGGAAAAAATTACTCCTTTTATAAAATGAAATTCAAGAACTGTTATAATTAAAAGTGAGTTCAAGGATTTTGCACAATAAACAAACAAAGCTTTTCTTACCACTCATAGCTTTTCTCCTCTGGGTTCTGGCCTCAGGTGAGGGAGGAGGTGAAGGAAGACAATCTAGATGTGAAGATGTTGAACTGATTTTCTTTTGAGAGTACTCTTCTGAAAGATTCACAAGCTTCTCTATTGGTAGGCCAGCTGTGGGCTGCTTGTATCGCGCATACTGCAGTGCTTCTGTGATCCATCTCATTTCCCTCCAGATCTCATCAACTTGCTTTTGAGAAAAAAAAATGGTGAAAAACTACAATCAATATTGTAGTTTATTAATTCTACCTGCATATTAATTCTACCTGTGTACTTTCAAGTGCCTAAGTAGGTGAGTAGTCACTGCCAGCAAAGAGAAGCAGGCTTTAGTCTGAACGGCCTTTGGGTAGGTGCTTTTTCCCCTCCACCACTGCAGAGTCCTCTTTTAAATTAGGTATCTCAGTTAAAAATCTGTAATTAGGAAGGATGAATCTAGGCCTAAGCTCTGACATGGAAGAAAATTGTCTTGTGATGGAGGGTAAAGTTTAATCAGTTTTGTAGCACGCTTGAAAGTTGGTTTCACTCTGTGCTGGAATGAAATCAAGATGTCTCAAAGATTCCTGTGAACCCAGGATTATGTTCAAGAGTGAAGTGCTCAGATCAGACCCAGTTTTTGAACAGCAGAGTGGATGTGCATGTGTATATGCATGGGGGATTGCAGCAAATCTATGAGCCGAACTGCAGGCTTTCTCCCTTACTATTTTGGTCTGTATGCATTTTAACAGTATAAATCTACACTAGGACAGTTCTAATTCATGCCTGTTGATGGCAATAAGAGACAAGTACCTAAATCAATAGCAGGATATGGCTTTAAGCATCTACAGAGAGAAAAGCCACTATTTAATGTGGGTCATGCAAGTCTTTTGATAATGAAACACTTTGAACGTCTTCAAGCAATTCAGGATCTTTGATGACTGAGTTAATGTTGCTGCAATCAGTGAATGAGATGTAGCTGTGAATATAATATGCATCTCCTGCAGTATCCTTAATAGAGTTTCCCTTGTGCCTCTCTTCTTGCAGAATTTTCTGCATTTAAAGCAGTGAACCTTCATACTAATATTACAGTGTTTAAGGGAAACCACTTTGCAGTTATATAAGCTCCATTCTGCAAGGGCAAACAGCCTTGGGTCAGTGCATAGGTAGACAGCAGTGAGTGGTACTTTGTGCAGTGAGTATTATCAAATAGGGAAATAAAAGGGATCCGTGAGAAGGAGACTGTATACTGATACATTCTAAGACAAGTAGCCCAGCACACCCTCCTAGCTGGAGATACTTTTTCACAAAAAGCATATTCAGACTGTGGAATTTATTGCCAAAAGGTGCTGTAGAAGAGCCAGGTAAGCTAGGGTAGTGCTTGCAGAGCCATGCTGGAGAGACAGGATAGCTGCATAGCTGGATCTCTGCTTTGACCTAAGGTGTCCATTTTTATGT
The DNA here is from genome assembly GCA_013396635.1 of Penelope pileata. Lineage (NCBI taxonomy): Eukaryota > Metazoa > Chordata > Aves > Galliformes > Cracidae > Penelope > Penelope pileata. The sequence goes on from WBMW01000230.1 coordinate 896,291, forward strand.
AAAGATGAACTCCTAGTTCCAATGGTGTCAGTGCAAGCCTTGCCAGTGAGTTAATTTGGGCTAAGAATGTGTACGGATAACAACTGCAAATGGTTCAGGTATTCATTCATAATCCAACTTGAAGTCTTAAGTGCAGCTCCACAAATAGAATACAATGACTGGACCAGTCAGCCAACTGCTCACATATTTGATTTTTGAGATATTCTGTTTTCTTTCTGTGATCCTCCTTCAGCCCCAAACAAAAATCACACTGCGTGCAGTTTATGAAAATGCAAATCTTGTTAGTTTTCCCTGTGATGCCATTCTGCAGTGTCTCACAGGACGGTGAATCAGTCATTCTAATGAACTGTAGTTCTTAAATAATTTAGGAACACTTGAAGCGTTACGCTATATAAATTAAATAATTTAGGCACATTTGAAGCGTTACACTATATAAATAACAGTTTAACTTCAATTTTAGTCTTAGTGATTGTAGATTTCTTGCCTTGCTGTCTAACATTCTGGTAAAGATGCTGAATACCTTATCTGCTGTTGTGTTGGGTTTTAAAAAATATATTATTTTTACTTTTTAGTTGCCCTCTGACTCCTTTTCAGAACTGCATTTATATAGACTCCCTTGCTCTTTACAATGTTTGGTTTGTGTAGTAACTTCAACACTGTCTTAGATCTAGGATCACACAACTGCTCTCGCGGTTTTGTGGTCACCACTGAAGATTGCGGCATGTGGTGGGCTGAGATATTTTTGCCAATAGGTGGAATACAGCTGGTTTTCATTTAAGAGGAAACCTGACAAGGCTAATATACTGTCACAATAATTCAGCACAAAACATTGAAGTTTAAAATATTCTCCTATATTTTCCCAGCATATATATGTGACTCAGAGACTTTGGAGGAAAGGAACATAGAACTGTCCATAGAGTATATATGTATCAGTGTACATGTATTTGTTTTTGATGTGAAAGGTAAAAATTTCCCAGATGCTCCTGAATGCAGGGGAGAAGCTAGATTTTCTGAGTGTGAGAACAGGAAGATGAGGAGGAAGATGATGGAGGTGTGAAAGTACAATGGTATTCCTCTCTGCCCCCTTTCAGGTTACTAACAGCTCTAAAGTGGGCTATGCAAAGGGGAGCTGAATTCAGAACAAGGAAGAACAGAAATATTATCATCTTGTTCATAATTATGAAGGGGCAAATATGTTATCAATGAGATAAGTGGTTGCCTTGGCCCCTCTTCCAGTACAAAGTGTCTTGAAAATTAAGAATATGGAGCTGTAAACTGCTCTGTGCCTCACTTGCAGAAAGACAGATCAGCCATGTCCATAGATGCCTTCTGTAGAGCTCAAGAGTTTTACCTATAAACACTCAGTTAACAAAATGGTTTGCAAAAGTTCAGGCCTTGCTATGCTGCATTTAGGGATGTAGTTCAAAGACCCCTGAGTTGAGCAGGTTAATATTGATCTGTGAACAGTACTGGAAAACCGATGTGAGGGACAGAGAGTAAATAACTTAGACAAGTATGTTAACATCTGTGATCCTTCTGCACTGGGGGACTGAGGCAGTATTTATGCCTGGTGCTGGAAAGGCTTATGAATGCTGTTAGGGCTACCTTGCCATCTTAAACACAGAGCTACTTTCTGCCCTGTGATGTTGATGGACATTGTTTCTACAGCCTAGTCTGAATTTTCATTTTTATTTTTTTAATTGACAATTTATCATGGTGAAAAATATCCTCCATCCACAAAGACAGAGAAAAACTACTACCCAAGTGAGTACCTAGGCATGGCACTAGCTTACCTCACATTCGATGGGAGTGAGTTTTACAAGCAGACCAACACATTTCTTTATAACAGTCTAGTATGACTGTCATTTGATTTTACCCATAAAAATCCTTGTATAAAAGCAACAACTAAGGAAATCATGTTCTGGGCTTGAATTTCATAAAAGCAGAATTGCACTTTTGATACAACTACTCTTTTTATGATGTCTGTGAATAATTCTCCATTTAGATTTCAAATTACAGCCTTATGCAGTTTTTAAGAAAGCCACCTTAAAATCTCCTTGGAATAGCCAGAAACAGACTATTACCTGTATGTAGTCCATAACTTGCTGGTGTCTTTGTTTGGCTGCAGCGACTTCACTGTCTGAAATTGCTTCCCTTAGGGACTGCTGGGTTTTCAGAGAGTCCAGCTCTATGACAGCAGAAAGGCGGCAATACAGGCTTATAAATTTTTCCTTGTAACAGCAAAAATGAACTGTGAAAAGACCAAGTGCAAAGGAAACACTGTTATATTCTGGTTATGAAAAATGAAATCCTTAGCTTTCAGAACACAAATTTTATTAAATGTAATTATTAACTCTCTGGATGGGTTACTTTAAGCTAGAAATAAATAATACAGGCTCTGATTCTCCTCTCATTTACACTGGATTTACTGTGTTACTTCATCAGTTTCAAAAGAGTCATTTCTAATTTATATCTGTGTGAAGGGATAATCAGGCCCTTAGTATGCAGCTCCTGAGGCTGCTTTGCCCTTGATAGCTTTAATCAGAAAGGCTCTTTTTCTGAGGCTCATCATTTCTTTTATCAAGCAAGTAGTGACATGACTGAAAAATGGAACCTTTTTTTTTTTGTTTAATTGGGTGTTTCAGAGAGAAAGTATCATTTTGGAGAAGGATAACTTTCTTCTGGCCTAGGTTAACACAAGTCAGTAACTCCAGTGTAAATGACAGCATTAAAAGCATTTCAATGATATCACAGCTTGGGTAAAACAATTAAAACTTTGTTGGTTGTTCTCATGTACTATCCTCTGAACTCTTGTGCAGAAGAGTAAGACAGAAAGCCCTGGATTGACATCTTGCTGAAATCTGACTTCAGAGTAGCACAGAGCTATGTGAGCTGCCTCTAAAAGAGCAAAGAGACAGAAGAGCTACAACACTGCGGAGCTTCACAAATGTGAATTTACCTGGCCTCTTCAGGCTGTATTCTTCCAGAACCTGCATGTACTCAGGCAAAACTTGCCACTTTTGTCTGCAAGCTGCAGTACAGACACACGGAACTTGCTGAGGGAGAGCAAGTTCCAGAAATACTTCCCCATTCACTGCAAGCGTACAGCGTGATCTTGTGAGAGCAGTGGAAGGCAGCTGGCTTAGTACTGCTGCATTTCTAGACTGGGGCATGCTATCTTTCAGGGTGTTTCAAGTGTAAAATGCATACTTTCTTCTTACCATAAATATTAAATAAAAACTGTAACAGATCTATTTTTCCCTTGCAAAGAACATGATAAGAAAAATTAATACTTTCTCAAGAAATCCGATCACAGAAACATCATTAACATAACAATAAAGGCCAAACGTGAACACAAATCCCACCAAAAAAGGAGAGTGAAAAAGAATTCTACCTTCTGGCTTCCCAATGATGCCTAGATATTGCAGGGATCTCGTCTGAATAGTGTGTGGTCTTACAGTATATATGCCATATGTGGTGGACTCTTGAGTGAATTACAGCCGCGGTTTCAGCTCCAGTGCTGAAGTTTCTAGCCTTTGTGGTTTTAAGTCAGACCTTTAATGTTACTTTAACAAACGTTACTTCAACATAGTCTTTTGTGGTTATGCAATTATATAGTTGGTAGCCACCAGCTAATGGGGAATGGAAGCTTCTAATATTTGAGATGTGAATCACAGTCACTTTATAGAACATCAGGGATACATATATAATAAGTCATATAGAAAATGTCATCTGCCCTTGGCCAGATGATTGCTTACTTAAATAAAAAAAAATAAAATTCAGCTTTCCATTCTGACACAAACTGCTTCCCCAGTGCAGCAACACTGCTAAACAGAGGTCTGCACCCAAACTGCTGTTTTAGAAATTACTCTTTGCATGTTTATCTGCACCACATCATCCCACTCTGTCTATGGATTTGTCAGCCCAATGCAGACTACGTTCCAGAAGTGAGCATGGCTCCTGCCCACGGTCTGTGTACCACATGATGAGAGCTAAATAGTTTGCAAGACCTCTAGTACAGAGATGAATTTCAGCAGAGATGAATATACTTCATGCATTAATTTGCACAGTGAATGCAGCAGTCACCTCTCATAGGGAGAAATAATATGCTGAATACACAGAGTCTAACTGTAGACCTCAAGGTTGCACGTCAAGAAGACAGTAAATCTGGCTTTAGGGCACCACAGCCACATCAAATGCCACAGCCATGTGACCCAAAGCACTGAACTAACACTTCTAGTTCAATTACGTTAGTTTTCTGTTGAAGGGGTAACTCTGCCTTGGCAGAATATAGAGCAGCTCACGTATTGTCTGTCTGTACCACTCATAATTCTATGGCAGCTCAGCTGTCATCTGTCATCTCAGTACCAGCACAATGACCAGAGTTGTCCTGGGCACCTCCATGTGTGCTCTGGCTGATGTGACAAACACAGTTGTATGCTCCTGCCTGATTCAAATCAAATCTGGGCTGCTCAGTGATGGTAAGTCACAGATCTACTGTGAGTGCAGAACCACAGCCTTAGCTAACAGACCCTGCATTAACATCCAGTCACCATTCTCCTCCAGTAGTGACTCTAAGGGCACCCAGCAATGACATACAGGAAACAGGATGGCGATAGCAGTGGTGTCACACAAACACCTGAGGGAGGTCTGTCTCTGAGGACCCACTTGCCACCAGAGACTTATTCTGTAGTGGCTCCTTGTGTACTGTCCCCATCAGTTCTGGCTCTTAGCTTTCTCTCTCCTCTAAGGTAGAGGCAAGAAGTAACGACAAGCACTTTTACAGGCCAGAAGGAAACAGCAGAGAATAATGTGTAAGGCTCAGCAGTCCCCTTACTCATCATATTCTTTCTAAAAAAAACTGTGAAGACTTTGTGAACTGCTTTTATGTGAAGCCTTTCTTTATGCTGTGGATCAAAGAGAAAGAAATGGGAAGCACAGGACCTAGGAGCTGAAGCATCTTCTGCATTCTGTTAGGCAGCTGTAAAACCCTGTCTTGGGGGATTCTTACCTTGTCAGCAATTGATCAGGAGGACTGAATCTGCTATAGCACAGCATGTGCTCCCTGAAGAAGTAGATTCAAGTCTGGTGCTTTAGCATTTTTCACAATAACAGGCTTTTCCTGCACCACAGCAGTAGGACTGAGTCTCCCATATTTTTTAGGAATTAGAAAGAAAAAGTTGACCGTGACCTGGGAAACTCCACTTAGACCTTTAACAAATTTTTATGTGTCTGTAGAAGCAGGAGCTGCAAAAATTACCCTCTTCAAAACTGATGGCTCCTGTGACAATTTGGAGCGTTTTTTTTGTTTGTTTTTTGCATCTGCTTTTACACTCTAACCTTGCCATGTTGTGATTTTGTGATTCTGATTTTCAAAGAGCATCACTTTCCAAGTGAGTTTGAAGACACACTGGATAACTGCGGGCTTTGCTCTATGCTTTGCATTTCAATAATGATGGCTACAGTATACGCTTTAACCGCTCTGCTCCCTCTATAACTTGTACACAGTTATAGGGAGTGTTGTTGCCAAAGCCATCATGTGATTTATTGACTCTCCACTGGGACAAGGGGGAAAACAGATACAACTTTGTGATTTTATTATAAGGAGACTGGGTTAATATTTCTAGGTGAAGCAAGCTACTATACCGAGTTCAAACATCTGAAGAGGGAGGTTAAGAAATCCTGAGTGTGGGGTGTAAGGATTATTCTGTCCTGGGGCAGTGCAGACGTCGTCTGAGGCGGGGAGCAGGAGAAGAAAGGAGACATTGTGACCCAATTCCAACACCTCCTGTGTATACAGACGGAAGTGCTTAGCCTGTAGAGGGACACGCGCGGGGGAAGAAATAGGAGAGAATTACAACATGGCACTTATATAAACAACACCCCAAATGATATAAAACATTAAAGAAAATTTGCACAACATCAAGCTCGGAATTTTTATAAAACATAAATATTTGGGGGGGGCTCTAAATGTGGGTTCATGTCACTACATAAAATAAAGATTTAAAGCTGCAATGTTCCACATTAAAACAACACACACAGGCACAGCCCCCCTGAAAACAACATTTATGTTTCTTATTAGGCAGAAAATGATCACATGCCATGTGCTTTTCAAGATTATGATTGCATAATTATGTGAAAACATGAAAATGGATTCAATTAAAAACCTTTAAGATTCAATTTAGGGTTGGTTAAGAGAAATATGCAGCTCTCCCTCAACACAGCACTGGAAAGGTTTAACAAGTGCTGCAGCAGGAGAAAATGGCACATGCAGCGTTTGGCCTGAGGCTGCCGGAGAGCTGCTGTGTGCAGTGCTGCATTTTGCTCTGGGAATGCAACAGTGCCACTGTCCATGAGTCTGTTTACCACAAAAATAATAAAAATACGTAAGTACATCTGTTGAATAAAAAAATTCATTAACACAGAAGTTTGATCCTGAGCCATCAAAACATTAATAACAGCGTTTAACTGCAAGGTCATGTTTATGTCTATCTCTCGTGCACAACAGATGAGCTTAAATGCTTGGCTGAACTGCAGCCTATAGAACAAATTGCACATTGATTTCAATATTTTATTCCCAAGGAAAAAAAAAAAGCATGTACAAAAGCTCTAACCTCCAAGAAAAGACACTAGTATAGAGACCTGTACAAAGCCCTATTGAATTAGTGACTGACCACAAGGCAGCACACCATCTGTCTTCATTTTGGATTTACTTGAGTCTTACTTGGCTCTTCCTAGGCTAGAAGGTGCAGCACTGATGGATTCCTTTTTAAAAGCAAAGCCTAACCCTTTCAAAATCAAGAAATGTGGAACCAGATTAATTTATTTTAAGGCCAGATCTTTCTAGCTGCACAAACAGATCTTGAAGTGAATATAAAGATGATTTACTTCTACTGTAAGCCCTCTTTACCCTTGCCGACCAAAATAAAGTGGAATTCATGTAAACAAGAAACAAACTCCTTAGCTTATTTTTTCATGAACCTTTCACATCATAGATTATCCTCTCTGACTTCTTTATTTATTCACATACACATTTCTTGCACCTAAACGTAAAGCCAGAAGCCAGATACCTCTCCTCACCCACAGCAATCTGGAGGTCTGAATCTATGTGTTTTTTAAGTCTTATATTTATCTGTGTGTGAAAGAATTGCAAAATGCTGTGTATTCAGTAGCCTTTTATACACCTCTGTGTTACCTCCAAGAAACAGTCATTTGCCCTGGGAAAATACCGAGCTTTCTTTGCCAGTGGGTGAAGGTGCTCACAGCTACCAGAGTTTCATGCAAATGTGCTTATTTGCACCTGCTCAAAGTTGCATGCTAGCAGATAGAAAAATAGAAGCCTTTGAAAATTAGTCTCTAAATCCTTTTATGTTCAAATATCCAGGAAAATAATTGTTTACTTGAAGGTGACCCCCTCCCCCCCCAGTTAGAGTAATTGGATAGAAAGCTTCTCTGCTTTTCTTCTCTTACATCATTTAATTCCTACTTTAAAGTTACATTGTTTGTAGCTTTAGTTGTGTTCTTAAGAATCAGTTTTAAAACGGGTGATAAATACCACAAAGGAAAATACCTGATGCAGAGGTAGATTGATCTGTTTAAGGAGAGCTTTCACTGCCATCTGGAGCTCATACAAGAACAATTGAGTAGGGCAGTCTGAAGTATGATCCATACTTTCCACAGATTCTGAGCCAGAAAGTGTTTGGATCCATTCCCACTCATCTCTGTATGTTGAGTTGAGTTAAAATTAGAAATATAACAAAAGTTCAGTGCACAAGCAGGAATTCAGTGTATGTGCATTTGGGATCTGTTGATAGTTTAATCCTCATATAGCAAAACATTCTAAAATCGTGCAATCCTGATTGTTTGTGGTTAAAAATCTAAGTTAGAAAAGTTTAATTTTTCTAGCACATGTACATCAGGCTGAACATTCCTTGCTGACATCTGAAAGTCCAACTGCCTTTGAAATATTTCACTAAGGCTTCTCACTCCAGGTTTTCTTTTCCACATATTTAATTCCATATCTACCACAATCTTCTAGAAAGCATGCATAGGAAATGACAACAGTGACAATTAGCAGAAGGTTTAATTTCCATGACAGGCTCTCTTGTACTTACTGGAGCCAAAGAACTTCCTGGTTTGGTTTTGTTTTGCTTGACATATATCCATTCTAGACCTGATAAACATAGGAATCATCTTTTTAGATCAAATCCTTAATTCACCCTGCCCATTATTCAGTCTTGAAAGGCATCCAGCACTAAACAGTCAAGAAAAAAAATAAAAGAAACTCCACTGCAATATGAGTAATAGATGTGGAACAGTCTGCTCCCAAGTCAAGATCTGATCTTAAACCTCAAGAGTCAGAGATTGCTAGAAACCTTGAAGCAGTAGGCTTCATATTCCTTCCAAAATTCTTGTAGTATTAACTTCTGCATTCTGGATACCCTTGTTATCCATTTAGATATCCAGTTCCTCTTTGAATCATTAAAAATTCTGAGCTTGTTGCTGAAATGATAAGAGATTAAAAAACTCCAGAAAAAGAACTACAAAACAAACAGATAAAATGTGTTGCCCATTAGGCAAGGACTAGGCAGTGTGAATAAATGCACTTGTCCAATAGAAAAGTGAAGCAATGGACAAAAGGAAAAATGTCTTTTCTGTACGCAGTAGGTAAATGTCTGATGGCATTTGTCTGAATACGCTGTATGTTTGCTGTGGATTAGAGTGAAAAACCACATATTACACAAGAGAACACACTGAAAAATCACCAACACCCTGCAGTCAGTGGAAATCAATGGAAAGGGGAACACTGAATTCACTGGAGGCTGAGTCAGGGCTGCAGGCTATCATCTTCCTAAAAGACACATGGAAGATCATTCTCATCATGGAGAATGTGAGTGACCACAGAATGCTATCCTTAGAAACTAATGGGCTCCTAAGTGTCTGTTTTGGATAGGACTCCAGAGTTACTGGAAACACGCAGGTGCACCTGCTTAGTTCAGCACTTGTCTCTATGGTCCACACCTGAGACCAACTTAGCTACAATTCTGCAATGACAAAATTGCATTAGACTTAAAACAAATGTTCTCACAGATGGAGATCTATGAGTGTTAATATGTGTGTATTTACTTACTTGGAAACATTGCTGTTGTCTCGGATTTTGACATGACACAGGACATTGGGCAACTTCTGCAACACGAGAACTTTGATTTGATCCACAGAACTGCAGAGTTTAAGGTAACCCAGATACAATCCGGGAGGGAGGCGTTGCTGACTTCGTTTGTGATAGGAAAGTATGTCCTGTTTTAAAAGAAACAGTCCTACGTAAAAAATCTTTTTTATTTTTATTTTTTTCCACATAAGCCAAGAGTTCTGGATCAAAAAGCAACAAATGTTTTTATAGTTGTCTTTTTGTTTCAACAGTGTTCCCAATTCACAGAGTATTTAAGCACATGTTTAAGCATGCAAATAATCTCTGGTAGTTTGGATGCACTTGGACAACTTCCTACTTAAAGTCACACACAGGTTCTCAAAGCTCTGCACATCATGCAGGCACTGGCACTAAAAACCTGTGATTTCAGCCTTCTACAACTGTTGTACTTAAACTAGCTTAAATAGCACCCACCTCTGCACTCTTGTCTGATCATTTCAGCAGTAAGCTGGGTCAGACAACTGTTTCAGCTGAAAAACAACTCAGGAAAAAAAGCAGTTGTTTTTTAGCCAGGTCAGTTCCCTGCTTCACTTCTGGTGCATAGCTACATAGATGGAGAAGGGAGGCATTGGGAAAAAGCCATCATCAGCTGGGGAAGGTAAGACAGAGGGGCTGCATAAACCACAACTGTCACCAAAGAAATGTATGTGGATCTCTTGAAAACCTGTTCTGTATCACCTGCTATCAATAAGAAGATCTCCGTAAGCATGGGAGCTGGTGGTTTGCAAAGTGTAATTAATGGCTGTGTTTTCTGAGAAAATATCGACAAATAGAAGGAATTAATACTGATGGCATATTTGCCGAAACCAGGAGACATTTTTAAGAGTACATATAGCTGTCCCCAAAACTACTCTAAAAATGATGTCTGCTGCCATCCTGAGAAATGTGTGACTCTGCAGTGGGTGAGGATTAAGATACCTGGCTTTATGCCTTTACTCTTGGAACCATCAAATTATCTGCCAGTGCTATGCTTGGCTCTCACCAATGCAATTAGACCCTCATTTTCACAGGCACTTCATGAACAAAATACCCATTCGATGATTAAACAAGTAATACAAGAAAGGGTGGGCATTAGATAGGAATGTGTAAACCATTAGGGGAACATTTTTTCCACTAGGATCTCTGTGGAAATTTGATCAGGCCTGTATTTTGGGTTTCCTAATATAAAACTTTTGCCCAGATTGACATTTTTCTACACCTTTAACACATTTTAATGCAGTAAATCTAACATAGATCAGGTAAGTTTTATTGTCTTTTGGAAATTTTTTAATGTTCCTAAAACCTGGTAATGTATATTTTAATTGCCTGTCAGTTTCTGGTACCAAAAGCAGAGTCTCTGCCCCAGAAAGTTCCTCAAAATCAAAAAGTAACCATGACAGTCATTGTCTAGCTGAAGTGATGAAGAGACTGCAACAATATTTGTCTTGTAGTATTTTGGGTAACTACGCCACTCAGCTGTAGAGAAGAGAGAGATTGGCTACAGATATCTTGTGAGAAATAAGTTGTTACCTACAGAAAACATGTATGAATCTTACTTTGAACTATGCAGATTTAACAAGAGTTTACTCACTCTTGAAGGGCTGAAACCCCATGGCTCTCAGTGATGTTAACTGAACTGACAATGCGAGCACCTTCTAGGATCAATCCTTGCCTTGGTATTGTTCTAAATGTGAAGTCTAGGGGCATGATGTGCAGAAATTAAAGGAGGGTTTTGGTCAGTAAAGATTTCTGTAGCAACGACACCAGGCTCCAAGGAACTCTGAACCCCAAAGAACAAGTTTATTAAAGTAGAACAGTAAGGTTTTAATCATAGATGCAGTGTTTAGGGTTATATGGAAAAATCTTACGGGGTGTAGAAATTTTAAGTGTCTGTATAGGTGCTTAAGAACATCCTAGAGAATTTTAAATGTTTATATCCCTTGCTAAGGAATGCTGTAGCATGGCTTCCCAAAACTGATAGAAACTGCACCATTCTCTGCTAGGACTTTGAAATAATTTCTTTCTAATCTCATGGATATTTTACATATTAAGGATCTGATCCCAGCCCCACTGGAAGTAATATAAGTTTTTTCTTTCAGTGGGAGCCTTGCCATTAGTTTTATTGGGCACTGGATTAAGGCCTAAAATTCTACAACTCTTCCAAAATCAGAGCTCTGGCACAGGCTTTACAAAAGCAAATAACATACAGTAAGAGAAGCAAAGCACTACCTGGATTGTTATAAGCAAAATGTCTAACGCTGTTGGCTCCTCTGGAGTTGACAGGGATTTCCTCTGGCTTTGTAGTTTGGATACCTGCATCCATTTGCCGTTAAAAAATGAATAAAGACTCTCCACTTCTCTTATAGTAACTATCAGTATATTACCATGTCGATCCTTGATTGGCTCATAAAAAACTCTGCCTAAGTTGTGAGTTCCCAGCAAATTCTAGAAAAGAGGAAAATTATAAAATGAAAGTTATTTATCGCATATCAGGAAGGTATGGATCTTCCAGTGTATTTAGTCCAGTAGTGTTTAGTCTAGCATTTAACAGAAACCATTGGATAGACTGTTACCACCCAATGTCTTTGTAATGGGGCACACTGCAAATTCACCTGTGCTTCCTGTTTGTACCCAGTTGTGTAAAGGATGCAGTTTTCAAAAGCACTCAGTGTTGATCTAGTGGTGATTCACAGAATCACAGAATCACAGAATTGCAGGGGTTGGATTCCTTGATTTGATTCCTTTGGTATCAGTGAAGTCTTTCTGGTTTGAGCTTCCTGAAGAGCTAGATGCATGTCCAAGTGAGAGATGCAGTGCATATCAGAGATACAAAATTCTTCCTCTATGCCTAAGTCATTCCTATTGGAGACTTCAAATGTTTTCCGTTAGGGTCATTAACTATAATTTCCATTTTCTGTTCTCTGTTTTAGGATTATGCTGATTATTTTCAGCTACAAAAGCAAGAGGCCTTCATATCTGTACTGAATGTAAATATTTCTGGAGCTGAACTGTGGGATGTGTTTGTGAAGGAACACAAAGGAATTTGAAAGGACGGATGCTTTTTCTTTGCTTCAGATACCAAGAATGTGCTAGACAAACCAGCAGAAACTAACAAACTACCAAGGCAGAGCTCTCCAGGAAAATATGTGAGGATTAAAGAAAAGTAATTTTAAAAGACTCCACATGAAATACATATTTTGGTCAAAATCCCTTTCCTCACACAGTAAGGCATCTGCTTATAGGTGCAAACACACTCAATCCAGTGACCAGCCACTGAAGAGATTCCCAGATGTCTTAAAGAAAAATGCCTAACCTTTAAAATATGCTCATTACTTTGGGGCTTTTCAAGAGATCTACAGTAAGCTGGAAAGGGATGGGGGTTGTTTAAAATGACAACTTGAATTCACAATGTAGCACACTGTACCTTTAGGGAAGTGCTGCAACAATAACATTTTAAACTGATAGACTGTCCTGAATGTATTTATCTGTGGGTAGCAGACAATATTTACTTATAAACTTTATTATTAAATTGTTTATAAACTCCAGGTAGGCAGCACAGTGGCTGTCCTTTATGTGACATAGCTTAGCTATTTCAGCATTGTGTATCCCCCTTCAGAGCATGCTGTTGATGTCTATATCCCACATTCTTTTTCCTAGCTGTTCTGCCCGTTGAGGTAAGCCTCCACCACTGATTAACACTGCATGGTTTGGCTACGCATTTTGTGTTAATTCATGTATCCACAGATGTGGCAAATCGTTGCAGGTAGATGTTTAGCCATCTAGCTGTGATGTTAATTTAATCAGTGCAATACAGGAATGTGTCTGGATGGAAGCAAATAGATCTTTACTGCCACTGATGACTGTATATAGTGAATGATGTTCCAGCACAGAGGACAGGAGCACCTACTGATAGGAATTATGGCTAATTCATACACTAAAAAAGTTTTGTGTCTGCCTAGCTTGGCATCCCATCACTTCTGTTTTGTTTGCTTAGTTGTCTAGTGGTAACTGCAGGCAAAATTACAGTCCCTGCTGTCTCTGAATCCACTGATCCAGTCCCTTAGCAGCTGTGTTATCACTGATCTTTTCCATTCTGTCCTAAATTCCTGTGGAGTCAGACTGTTAACTGCCTCAATAAAAAGTATTCAACCATATAAACTTTATTGAGATCCTTCTATTGGTGGATCCCACTAGGCCACACACTGTTGAAGGCTGGCATATCTGTGACAGTCCTTGTGTTCATCAGGAGACCAAACTAACAGAACAAATGATAGGATATTAAATTTGCCACAAATTCAACAGAGCAATGTACCTTCTGGGCACATTTGCTGCATGTCTGTGCTTTGAGCTCTGCTCTTACCATCTCTGGTAGCAAATAATAGCACAATGTAATCTTGGTTATCTCAAATCTGTGCATACTAACAATGCCCTGTTAGGGAAGGAATGAAACTGAGCTAACCAAAGGAGTATGTGCTACCTAGGCTGAGCTAACCACACCAGAGGGACCTTTCAGCAGATATAGTTAAAACTGTCTCTAGTGAGAGCTCAAAGGACTGGCAAGCAGCTGCTGCTTAACACAGGTGGTCCTCCAATAAAGGTACAGCAGGCTGGCATTCCATATATTTCGGGATACTTTGGGGAAATCAGTGAAGACAGGTGGTTGCCCAGGAAGGCTACTCTCCTTTACAGCTTGCTTTGCCAAAAGATGTAAAACAAACCCCACACGGATATTCTTAATAATGGCCACAAAGTATCTGGCTCTCACAGCTGCTGTAAACCATACTTATTGCATGGACTGGCAATAAGAAGAGGGATGGCCGTATGGCCAATGCATGAACCAAGCAGTATGAAGATCTTCATTAATTCCATGACTGTACCACAGAATCTTCTGGGCAGTTTTGGTGACTTCATTCAAACAAAAGGTAGGAGAGTGAGGTCTTGATATACTTCTTCTGTAAGAGTTGTGCCCGCATCTTTATGAAAATGTGTTTATTTCATAAAAGTAAATATTTAATGCAAGTGGTTGTCTTCCTGCTAGAAATTTCATGTTACCATGAAACCTGTTCTTTAAAAGTTTTACAATACATGTGAAAACATTCTTTTCTTTTTCTAGAGAAATGTTGTAATAAGGTATTATTACCACTTGCATAACAAATAGTGGACCAAGGCACAGAAGGTTTAAGGATGAAGTGGGTTGCTCAGTACCACTCACATTATATCAGTAGCACAGGCTGGAAGGGAACTGGGTCTCCTGAGAGTCACTGCCATGCCATAGCAACACGACATGAATAGTGCATGTAGTGCTGCTATCCTTATCACTCTGCTGAGGGGTCAGCACCAGATCTATGCAACATTGAACCTTCCTTAGTCTGTGTTTTTAAGGATCTAAACTGGTGTCTGGTTGGTTCTTTACACAAAGGTAGATTTCAGATTAATGAATCTGAAATCTGACGAACCACAATAGTGTTTGTCAAACAGAACAGTGTAGCTCTGGCCTAGGAGCTGCACTCAAGCATTCTGTAAGCTGCAGATGAATCAAGAGCAGTGTTTTGGCAACTTCAGCAGTCTGCGTGTCCTTCCTGTTGGGGAACAGAAGCTACCTACTGTTGCAGGTGCCCATACAACACAAAAGTGTGCTAAATCTTACTGAGAGTTTAAACGCTTCGCTAATATATTAATAATCAATGATAAATAGACCTTCTAACAGCAGTGAATATTCAGATTGCAACCCTTGAACTCCCCATCTGCAAACTCTGAGGGTTATCTGTGGTCACTCTTTACTGGTTCATATCTGTTTCTTCCTCTGCCACTATTGTTTCTTTATTTTTCTTACTGTTTACTTCCAATATAAATCCTCCTAGCTGGTAAGACAGACTTGGTAGCTCACTTTACTGTAGATGGTAGCACTGCTCCAAAGAATAGGTCAGAGGGGAGTGGTCAATTAAATGACAGCTGGCAATACCTTTCCTTAGAGGTCAGAAAGCCACTAAGTTAATAGCTGGAAATATGCAATGCAACCAACCTGTAGCTGTGCTGCTGCAGAAAGCATCTTTTGCCTGGCTTGAAGTGTTGTTGATGAGGACACAGATACAGCCATATTCTGTCTCAGCCATCTGATATCATCCCACATACAAGACAACTGCAAAAACACGTCTAGTTCAGTCAGTTTTTGTTCTCAGCATTTACAAAAGCAGAAATGAAACTGAAAACATTTTGGACTTGGAAAAATCAGTAGATATAATTCATTTTGAGTTTCTGTGGGTGACAATAAGTTGCCTAGATAAACATGAAACGTATCAAATCACACATAAGTGGTTCTGTAAACATCATGCACCTATTTCAGTAACTTATACTATTGTGTAAAATGTATTTGCTGTTTCTTAGGGAAGAAAAAATAGTGTGAAGATATATTTAATGATGGCATAACCATAATACCAACTTCAAAACATCTAATTACTTTTTTTAGCCTCTTCCTCTAAATGTCCCTAAAACCTTTATGTTCCTAGTTAACAATCCTCAATGTAGGATCATACATTTAAAAGAGTTAAATGTGCTATGGTCAGTGGCCCAATCAGGATGTATCACATAAAATGACATGAATATTCACGAGTGAAAGGTGAAACAATCATTTAGCTTTTAATATGTTCAGAATGATCACATAAGGTTTATGCACAGCTAGCAACAAATTTTTAGAAGCAATATATGAAATTAAGCTCCCATTACCTTTGTGAACCACAGGAAATCCTGCATAATTGAACTACTGTGAGAGTCATCAATTTCCACAATTGGGATCTGATCTTCGTTGGTTACTAATAAATTGTCTTTGTAAAAAAATATAACAGATAAGTAGAGTCCCCTGGAGAAAAAAAAAATCATTGTCAAGCAGCTCTCATCTGTTAATTACCTATGCCAAATTTTTGCCAAAGAATCGTAAATTTTACATTCTGAGGAGACAAAACAAATCATCTGATCTTAACTTCTGTGTTATATAGGTCATACAACTTCAAGCAGTGAATTCTGAAAAATATTTGAGAAGGCTATCACTTCAGATGATGTGAGACTACAAGAATTTAAGGAATTATGAATCTGTGCAAGCCACTGACATAACTTTAGTAAGAGTTTTGCCAGAGTAAATAGTATACAATGGAGGGTTTATGCTCTCTGGAAATCAAAAATTTTACCAAAACTTTTTATCTTAATGGGCTTAGTTTTGCCCTCATTTACTTCAGAGTAAATCTGAAATAACTCAATTGAAATCAGGAGGGTTATTATGGATTTACGTTAGTGTAATTGAGTGTAATTTGGCCAGCATATCTGCAAAACTGTTTATAGAGATCATTCCTTTCAATATTTACCCTTGCAATTAGTTGCATACATTAAGTAGTTGCCTTAGGGAATTTAAAGACTCTGGAGAGCTCTTCTAAAAGAATCAAACTCTTATCAAAATACAAAGAAGAAAAAGCAAACTGAATACTCCTGGCAATGAAAGAAGTAATCCAGTCTAAGAAACTTTCATTTGCTAAAGTAAACTATCAAGGCAAAGGGTTGTTTGGGTCGTGCTGGGCTGCAAACCTAGCTAAAAACATTAGAGAATTCTTGATGTGCTGCTTGTTGCCAGTGAGATATTAGTATCTATTACCCCATGTCATCTGAGCTCTGCATTTTTTATTATGAATGAAATAAATTCCATAGTTTCCTTACTGAGCAGCGACAGAGGCTGCACTTAACAATACCTCAGTAACTGCACTGTTGTGTTTGCACACAATATTTTGCTCTGTTACAACTCAAATACATTTCAGTAGTAACAATCAAAGATTTCAGTAGTAACTGGAACATTATTTTCCTATCAGATGCATCAATCTCACATGCATGTAATTGTATCACGTTTACTCTGATTGCTGTTTCATTGGAAGTTGAATTTGCTTGCATCTATTTGTAAGGTGCTGTTCAAAGAACAACTGAGAAAGCTTGGGAGATAAAATGAATGACAAACCGTTTCAGAGTCTTCACAAACTTGTTTGATGAATGAAAAAGGTGCTTCAGGCTTCTAGAGACTGATTGCTTGCGACCAGCATTCTGTAGTTTGGAACTTTCTATAATGGAAAATAAAAACAAAACCAAACCCAGCACTTACATTTCAGGTAATAAATCATAAAGAACCTTTGTCTCATGAACCACGATACCAATACTGATCAGTCAGTGCCCAATTTATTCCTTTCAAAAGACAACATTTAGAAACATGCTCATTTACAACCTTTTGCTTGGATTTTCATTCTCTTAACAATATGGTTCATCAAACAATTTCCTTAATTGCAGCAAACCCAAACTTGGTGAAACTGTATATGACACGTATAGCTTGAACTACATGTTCAGGGTAGGCACAAATTTTACAAGTGTTCTCAAAAACACAAGAGGAAAATCAAACCACCAGTCAACATTTTAGGATGAAATAATCCCTCAACATACGTTCATGAGACCTGCTTTGTGCCTACAGGGATTTCAGGACCAGCTCTCACAATAGAAGAACAGCCTCAAAATTCAAATATTTGCCCAATATTCTTAAAAAAAAAAAAAANAGTTCTTATAGATTGTATTATTTTTCATTGTAACGATTTTGACAGTGTTTTTACTTCTCTGATGTAACGTCTGAGATTTCTTTTAAGTCAAAGAAATGTGTTCCAGTAGGCACTGAAACTCTCAAGCTCTATGAAACAGCTGTGTCCACCTGTATACCTGTTAGCAGTTTTTAGAAGGTATGCCAATATATGGTGGTCAGCAAGGGCTGTGTAATGATTTTGGTATTGTCAGAAGTTGTTGCCTACATATGGCTTGTTAAAGGAATGGGTGTTTAAAACTTTCTAAAAAAAAATAGCTTAGGTATTTACTGTGATCTGAAAACAAAGACAGAAAGGAAAATGTAACTGAAATTACATCTTCGTCTTCCAGGATCTGACTGTTTTCTCTTGATCTGAATGAACTACAGATACCCATCCAGATTGAATTACCAAACATTTTGAGGGACAATCCTCTCCAGTGGGGAAAAAATATGACTCATGAAAGATCTTACAAGAAAACTGTTTGCTGAAAGCTGCTAATCAGTCTGCTTAGGTGTTTTCAGAGTAACATATTTCCCACTTACCTCCAGTGCAAAATAGGAGGTGTCTGCCTGTGTCTCCCTAGCAAGTTCTAAGTTTGAACATTTAAAGAACATCTAAATTTTCTCTTGTCAAAACCCCATCTGTGAAAGCACTCAACATATTTTTAAATGATGAATAAATTTGCACTGTAATTTGCACAATGAAAAACACAAAAAGAAGACACATTGTTAGCATAATTACCACTCTGCTGAACAGCAAGTACAAAGAGAACAAGGTTCTATTGAGGGTGAAATCATACAATTTAGAAGTATGAGAATTATTAGATCATCAAATCCATTGTCTTTTCAGTGCTAACTTGGTCTGCATGGCATATTCTCCAATGCAGTGTTCAGTTTAGTTTAAATAGACTTATCCAAATCCGTGGCTCCTTCGATGCAACTGGTCTTTGATTTATCCTTTTGGAAAAATTCATTTGTTTTTCTATCCATATCTCCTCAGATCATTGTTATTTTACTCTGAGCTTTTTTTTCAGTATATCACAGTAATGTAAACCAAATGCTACATGAAAACTCTTTTCTTACTACTTCCTTCTTTCAAGGTTAAGACCAATTTAGGAATATAAATTTCATCCTAATTACGCAATTCTCATTTTCTTCTATACTTGCAATGGAGAGAATGGGAGAGGAAATTGCTAAAAGCAAAGCAACATAATTCTGCATAAAACACCCAGAGACTGTAGCAGAGGGCATATTACAAGTGAAATATATGTTATTGGGCTATTCAGTGGTTTGGGTTTGGTCCACAGATTTTTTGAAGCCAACAGCAAAAGACATAATGTAAAACTAGATGTTGCTGTTTGCTTTCATTATACATTATAGCATGTCTAGAAGCCAAAAAACATGGATCTGAGATTAGGGGATAGTTTGGATCTACAGCAAATGGAACTTTAACAGTCTGTTATTTAATTAACTAATAAATAACACAGAGTAACCTTTATACAACAGCACCAGTACCAACAAAATAAGTTGATACTAATAAACGATGCTATAGAGCGGTGGCTCTTGTAACAGCTTGGGAGCAAACATAGATTGGCCAAGATTAGAGAATTTCCAGTGAATAGATTTAGATCATAAGCATTCACACTTGGTCAGAACTAGGCAATTAAATCTATTTACAACATTAGCAGTTCTTCTCTCCTTAGGTAGGATATATAAACGTGTCTATGCAGTTCACTTAATTATGACTTAGTTAAAAGTTGGTTGTGGAGGAATAAGAACAAAGCGGCATACTCATACTGCTAGTATGCATCTGGGGTCTCTGCTCTAGAGGAATGTCTGTTATGCCATGCCATTTCTCTGAAGAGGAAGATCATCTGGAATTCTTTGTCCTATCACTAGACAAGTGGGTGCCGCTCCTCAAGTGGGGCAGATGTCAAGTGAGTGGAATTACCTCAGTGCAAGATTATCTGAGGAGAAATCTTAGCCCCACAGATCAGACAGCCTGTGGAACAGCTAAACATCATTAATGGTAACACTGAATAATGAAGCAAATTAGCACAAGAGGAGCTAAATCCCACTGAAATCCTAGCAGAGGGCATGAAATTGGGGTTAGAGTTGTTACTAACAATGGATGAAAATGCATCAAATAACTGGAAACTTCCAGAAAAAAATCATACTCACTTCAATGTTGCACAATTTTAGCAGTTCAGAGAACCAACATTGGAATAATGTGCACAGAGGCATAACACCATGCAGAATTTAAAGGCATACATAGCAGGCAGATACTTCCATAGCCTCAGACCATTACAGACTCCATATTACCTGAGCTCACGAGGGGATGTGTTTCGAAAGAAAACTCTGTATCTTTTGAATAAGCTATAGTTGTGACAGTCCTATTACTGGCTGATGTATTTTGGAGTACAAAGTCAGGCTCAACAGTTGAGATTGTAACTTCTTAAATTTCCTATCTCAACTTCTCAGTCCATGGCCAGACTCTCCAGCCTGTTTTTGTATATTTTTATAAAAAGTTAAAATCTAAACTTTTAAAATGCCCTGTGGAATCAGAGTTCCTTCTCTTTGTTAAACGCAATGAAAACATGATCTCGGATGTGAATCAAATTATGATTAGAACATTTTTATTTCAGTGACTTGTTTAGTAAAATACATTTCAATCAAATTTCAGAAAGAAAATATCTGGTAAGCATTTTACTAAAGAATTGGGTTCCTTTCTTAATGAAGCATCACACAATTGCTTAATCCACTCAGAACTGTTTAGAAAGAATGATCTACAAAAAAAAAATACTTAACAAATACATTTGAAGTGTTGCCAGAACATACAATTGTAGTAATACAGTTATGATACTCTGTGGCATGGTATTATGAAGACAAATGGATGACTGTTGTTTGTAATCATCAGGGTTTTCCAGAAGATTAAACATATGAAAGCAAAGCTTCCTAAGTAATTCCCTAGGAGATTTCATCATATCACAGAGCAGGTTCAAAAGCAACAGCTGATCTAATTCCAAAAGCTCTTAAACTCACTGTACATTCCAATGTATTCTTCCTGGTATTTTTGTAAGCTTGTTTTCTTCAGGCCCTGAAATGCAAAGCATAGGGCAAAATGCAGACTTCATTGCAAAGCCTGAATGACCAGACTTGAGCAAGAGATGTGTGGAATCTGGGCGATTTAACCTTCCCAGATCACACTGGAGCAGTAGCATACAACCTTGTCACTCCTTTGTATTCTGAGGCTTTTACCTATATTATCCAAATAATCTCAGACCTTTTAGATTGATTACTCTTTCCACTTTTTTCACCTGCTTTACGCTCCTCCTCCATTCTGCTGCAGCCAGCCTGAGCAGCATGCATGTGATATCCTGCAGAGGAATCACTTAGTGAAAAGCCAAGGACTCAAGGCTTCAGATCTGAATCTGTCTCTGTCTTCACCTAGTCTTAATTCACTGCAAATCAGAGGTTGTAAGCAGACCACGTCCTCAGCTTATATATAAAAGCATGTCCATGCTGATTTCTACCCATGGCAGTTGAACCAGCCTTCTGTATTGTGTACATGAAGTGAAAAACTTTATTGGGGTTTTTCAGTTATACACAATAGCTTATCTCAGGTCCTTGATCAAACTTCTCAGATTTCACTGAGACTGACAAATAACAGAGTCAAATTTCAGAGTCAAAGTAATGTCATAATTCTTATTTTTCTGCAATTATTTTGTCTTGATTCTTTATCAAATTACTGAAATATGAGGGAATGACACTAGTCATATATTTAAGGTAAGTTCCAAAGGCTCTTCTATTATGTTATAAACCTGATTTATCCAAAGTGTACTGCTGTGTAATGTTAACATTACAAGCAATTCTGAGATTCTTATTTGGTTGGAGGCAAAGGTGTTGCTTAAGCTGACTCCACAGTGTAGTACTGCCATATGTAAGTTCCCACATCCTCTTTCTGGCACACAAGAAAATGTTCTGAGCTAAACAGGTTTTCTATGTTGTTATTTATAATTTAAGGATAAGAAGTTTGGAAATCAGTAACAGAATTGTCTGTGCTTTGCTTTGAGACTGGAGTTAATTTCTGAAGCAGTGGAATTTTATGAGAACCAGGTACTGGTGTCAAATTCTTAAAAGAAGGGATTTTCTGCATGTTTATAACTGCTTCTTTTCTGCGCTGGTATGTCAATGAAACAATTTATTCTAAGAATATTTTCAGATGTTCTATCACTTATTCCCTATTGACTAGGAAGGTGGCCTGAAAGACCTGAGATATGTACCAACTTCAGAAGAGAAAAACTGTATCATGGAAAAGGACTTCTTTAACTGCATGAAAAAGCTGTGTAAGAGATAGAATACATCATTTGTATTTTCACTACCAAGGCCACCTGCAAGCGATAATGTTTGCATGAATTTTAATTAGAGAAACAACATTTTCTTGCAGTATTTCCTTTCCCTTTCCAAGCAACATAGCTGAATAGTTTTAGTTGCTATGGCTACAATGGCTTGTGGCAGAGCGTGGATCATCACGATTGTGACATTTTTGCACATAAAGAACAAAGGCCACATCTTTCCATTTCAGCCAGATGATTTTAGCCCTAAGTATTTCTATGATTTTAAATCAATTGATGCAGCTTGAAATAACAGTCATACTAGGTGATGAAAAATGAAAACTTCATGGTAGTTCAACTTTTCAGTTCAAAATAAGTTCCTTTGCAACGAAGCATTATTCCAGTTAGAAGTTTATTTTAAGAAAATAAATAGCACTTTTCAACAACCCATATAGAACTGGAGTTTTTATATATTCTTTAAAAAGAATGCCAAGCTGTTGCCTTGGCTCTTGAGCTATTAAAGGCACAGTCTGTTTCTCATGAATGAAGAGCAAAGAGCTGGCTGAGATTCGAACTCTCTCCCAGTTTTGATCCCTTCTATCCGAAAATGTAGCAATCTTATCTTCCCACTGCATTGTGCAACTATTTTTCATTATAGATTGGCATCACATCCAGTAGAGCACTTAGTGTCTTCCATTTGGAGGCAGCCAAGTCTCTTTTTTGATCCAAAACAGTTGTTAACTCTCTAAAGTATTTCTTTATATTAAAAAGAGAAACCCTTAAAACATTTTAGCAAAATCCTGTGTAAAACATATTTGTAGGAAAAAAACAAATCAAAGGCTGCGCAGGGTACAGAGGGAGAATGGGTGTGTCTGTGCTTGTGTGCATTCTAGCTTTCAGATGTTTCCATCCAACTAATTTCAAGGGTTAAGAGCAAGATAGTACGCTAAAGTGATTCCAGATGGGCCAATATTAATATCTTTCTTTTCCTGATGAATGAGAAGGTATGACCTAGTTAGAAAACTGCTAAAATTACAGGCGCCACAGAGGCTTCAGCCGGTGCCCTACCACATAGATATTTATCCTTACCTCTGCAATTATAATGCTGATGAGCTGCTCGAACCTGCTGAAGGAGACGTTCCAGGGCCTCAGTGTGTCCCCTGTGCCGAAGTTCTCTTCCACTGCAGTCTTTCCAGTCTATTGAACAAAGGAAATAAACACAAATGAAACACAAAGTAGCAGGAGAAGGTTTTAAAATATTTTCTTGCCTCTGATATTTCTTGGCTTTAGAGGAGGCTTACATCTGGGCATGCAGGATAAAAATGGCAGTTGTTTTTAAGTCTGGTGTTGTAACTTGTACAATAAGCTTCCTTTGCTTTGTGCCAGTGAGGTAATTAATCATAATGATGATTAACAAAGAGCTCACAATCAGCTCCCAGAAGCTCCTGTAGTGACTGACTAGACAATGGCTGTTTCTCTTCTGTACATGAATGGCTGCTGTTGCTGTAGTGTCAGAGCTACTCTCAGCCTGTACCGACCCTCTCAGTGCCTCCCTAAGATCCCACTGCTGCTCCTCCTGCATTCTGTTGAGGCTAAATGACTTTCCTACAGTTATATAGGAAACCGACTGCAAAGCAGAGAATGAACATTTTCCTACACCCAGGGGTAGCTCTATGGCCACAGAAACGCAGTCTGAGCAAAAGCACTTCTGAAAACCTACTCCCAGCAAAGAGGCCTGAATGAACACTGGTGGTTCCTGCCATGGTGTCTGCAGTCTGCTCAGCACTGCACTCATGAGGCAAGAAGCTGTGATTTCTGTCCCACATCCCTCAAACCTATACAAGACTTTGTTTTTACTCTTATTCGCTGCTAGCTACAATCTCGATCTTGATTTTGAAAAGCAGACAACCCCTTCATAAACAAGAGGATGAAACTGTGTCTGTCAGAGAGAAGCTTTTTGATTCCAGATTGGACTCTTTTCATACCTTCAGTATAATAAAAAATTATCACACCACAGTTTCCTGAATCAAAGTAATGGTGGATCGGGGTATGAAGAGATCTGTCTCCAAGGGAGACATGCTTCCACCTTGCAAGCACAGAGGCCACATACTCACAGCTACCAGCAAACAGTTTGCTCACTCACTAAATATACAGTTCTAGTTTCTAGTGCAAGTTCAGAGTCAAGCATTCCTTCCAAAGGGCTCACTATGCCAGGGATATAAATATATATTTGCTGCCATTTAGTATAGCAGCTAGAGTGGTGGTAAGCCCCATAAAAGGGTGGGAAGAGAAGACAATTGTTATCCTGATAGCCTGTGGGCAGTTGTAACAGCTGCAGGGTGGCTATCCTGCATGTATGCTTTTGCAGAGATCAAGAGCCAGCTGCATTTATAGCTCTGTGTTGGGAAGTCAGTTCTCAGATCCCCTGTGGGCAGCTAAGAGGAAGCAACTGGAATTCATCAATACCAAAATGCTCTAGGCTCATCAAACTGGTAAGGCTTAGAACAACCTCATCGTTTCTCTGTCTAGGTGGTTCCCAAACATTCTGACCCTTCAGACAGCTGACTTACCTTCAAAATGGTGTGGAAATCAGACCAGCTTCCCTCACAGTCTGTGAATCACATGCCAATCAATAAGCCCAGACACGCTACCATCTACCGTGGTTTCACAGACCAGTGGCAGAATGCCAGCCACAGCTTTCCAGGCTGTTACTGTTTGTGAAGGGGAAACAGGACAGGGCAAGGATGCTACAATGATGGTTCTCCAAGGATATCACCGACTTTTGATGCTCTGGGATTGGAACAGATGCAGATTAACCCTGGAGCTTTCATTTACCTAGCATATTCTGGCTGCCATTACAAACAACTTTGTACTTAATGCATTCACATTGAATTTTTACCTTAGAGCCATATTCCTTAGTATAACACTGGTGTCATTTCAGGTTGCTGCCTTCTTGCCAAGCACAAATCTGCTAGCTTTCAAAACTAATGGTGAATGCAGCCACACAGATAAAGAGAAGTTCTGTCCCTGGTAACTGCACCAGTATCTTGTCTCTCAAGCTAAAATTATGATATTAGTATTACTCAGTGAAAAGATTTTACACCTGGGCTCTGAGGATCTCACTTGCTGGAAAACTTGAGCATGTGTCACTAAGGGTATTTGATGGAAATACCACATTCTTGCCAGCTGTCTATGCACAGTGCGCTGAGCCTGTCTAATGCTTCAGCGTTACCAACAAAGAAAACATACATGCATAGCCGTGAAGAAACATTCCTCTTTGCCGCAAACCCACAAATAAAACCCCATACGTATCAAGTGATGCTCCTCCCACAGGGAAATTGAAGTATCTTTTTATTACCTTGGTTGCATTTAAGAAAAAAAAACACATATAGATGGTCTCAGACACTTCAGTAGTACTCCCACGGATGGCATTGCTGTCCCTGTTGGAAGTGGGGACTTCACTGCGCCCTGAGCAGCTGCACATGACAGTGTGGCCCTAATGCCAGCAAGTCTGGGATTTTCTGCTATTCCAAAGACCAAGAGAATGAACATTCTCTGCAGTATTTTTTTTTTTTAACGGAACCACTGAAATCTGAAGCAAAACTTTTGTTGCATCCCAAAGCTTTGGAGCTGTCACACATTGTCAGAAGGTTAATAACAGTGGACAAGAAATAGACAGGGAAGATAATGCAATACGCTATGTTCATATCACACAAAGCTACAGTTTTAGATACAACCAATGTTGCCAGGAGTGCCCTGTTCTTTGGGGAGATTTAGCTGAAAAACTGCCAGCTACTGCAAAAGAGTCTTGTTTCTCAGTTTATGTAAGTTCTAGATTTGTGGGACTAAACCTTGTGTACCTACACCTGGGTATAGTCAAAGTAATTGCATGTCACTAAATTATTCAAAATAACTCCATAGTAGTTAGTTATCCACACAGCCAAGAGTAGAATTTTCTCCCACTATTGTAGCACATCTTTGTTTGCAAACAGAATATTTCTTTAGCCTAGAGCCTGGCTTTATTCTGTGGTAAGCAAGAACAAAATTGTAGCAAAAAAGGACAATGATACTGCAACAGCCTTGCTTATCCAACACTCTCCATTACCACCATTGTTCTATTTTCTCACATTAGCATTCAAGGTTATTAAATTGTTACATTAGCCTAATAAAAACAAGTGCTAATGTAATAAAATGAAAAGTCCCACTTTACTGCACTGATCAATACAAGGGAGTCTGTAATATGCTGAGGCAGTTCAGCAGTGAACACCAAGTCTGCAGAAGTGACTAACAATAGAATGTGATTATAATAGATTAAAAACCACAGGTGGAAATTTGTAGTCCTTATGGACATGGTAATTAAATCATGAACTCCAACATACTTGTCTTCTTGTTTTTTTTTGAAGAGTGAGGAATTCTGAAAAAGCAACATGAATAACGAAACTGGGAGTATAAACAAGCTCAACTTACTTGAAGGAGAAGCATATGCAGGAGTAGATTTACGTGGAGGTCCCCATCCTCTCATATTGTATGCTGAAACATGAATGTAATACCTCTGGCCCTGGAAATGGAAACAACCGGAATCAAAACTTGCACTTGAATCAAAATCTTGGCTGTAATAACTGGAGAGCAGTCCCTCCAAAATTGCTTTATTTGAAAATCTTTTAAGTAGCTTTCATGCATGTCCACTGATGCACTATGACAGACTGAAAAATAGCACAAAGATTCCAGAGCAAGTGATTTGCAGGGAGTTAACAGAACACATCAATTCTGATTGACAAATTGTGATTTCTTCTACCAAAGCAGAGCCCTGGGAACTCTACAATCAGACTTCAAGTATAAGGAGTTGGTTTTCAGTGAATTCAGTAGAAAGACTGCAGTTCAGTGGATGCTGGGTTGGGCCCCTGATGGTGTTTCCAGAGGAAACAGTTGTGTGTATTTTGAACAAGTTTTATTTTCATCAAGTATTTTGTGAATCAAAATTTTCTTGAACAAATGGTCCTGAACAGTAGGAAGAAGGTGTTCAGACACATAGTCAAAACTATTCTGCTTAAGAATACATGCAAACATTCATCAATCTTCTCCATTGCTGACCCAGTTCTTAACAGTGTAAAACGTGTATGAAAATAAAACAAAAATGAAGATGACTGCCATTAACTACTTCCTCCTGAAATAAGTAGAAGAGCAGTTATTTTAGTGATCTGTCATCAGAGTCAGGACTAGAACTTTCATGAGCCTTTGATCTGCACTAAGATTATCCTGTGATCCAGAAAACAGCAGCTTTCATTCCAGTCTTTTTGGATCTATCCTAAGCATGACAACTTATAAAACAGTTCATGCTGTCTGCCTATTCCTTTGTGAATTGCAGATCGTGGATACCAGACATATTCTGCTTAATGACTGGAACTTGTTAGAAGAAAGGCACTCTGCAGTTGTTACCAACAGGCACCGATGCAAATTATCAGTGTCTTTTTATCACTGGGGCAGCAGGGGGCATCCAGATCTAAACGAATCGTTTGGCACTTACTGTTCTGAGACCTGTGATGGTGCACCTCAAAGACTGAAGATTATCCATAATTATTTCACCAACCAAAGGAGAAAAGTCTTCTGAACAACTCCATTCCACTAGGAAACAAATAGCAGAAGCAAATCGAATCAGATAGCGGTCCAAGAAAAGGAATAAAAGTACTTTAATCACTTCACAGGTTAACTTTTCTCCTAGCAGTTTACCATTCCATGTAGATACTAGAAGTCATGTTTAGCAATAATGTTTAGGAAAACTTTACACAATAATTAAATTATAACTCTGTGTATGAGAGAGAAAAGCAAAATATCGCTCAAAAGCTTTTCAGGAAAGAATGCTTAAAAATACACTGCAATACAAATTGCATTCAGTCAACATTTGCCCTCAGTTAAACATTTTCCTTTTAAAGAAAGGGAAGCAGTGGAAAAGAGTAGGTAGAGGATTTGCACCTGCTAATTCCATTAGGCAGTTCATCTATCCAAACCAACAAAAAGCACTGTTTTGTAATTGTATCTGCATATATAGGCATAGGAAGAGCATCCTTTGGGCTCCACAGGACCACAAAACTCTAATCACCTGGCCTTGGTACTCTGTATAGAAATATCCTCCTTGGACTAGGCTCACAAGAGTCTCTTCATTGATTTCAGTGGGCTCTGGCTCTCTTGTCTAAGCCTGGTTCTGCTGTGGTCACTGAAATTACAAAGCTCCACAAGGGCCTGTTAAGCTTTATCCACTTTTGAAGTCAATTAAGCGGTGCTGGGCCAGCACATCCCTTCCAGCCTGTCCTGCACCTGAATTACAAAGGGTACCTTCACCAGCGTGTTCCCATCAGTTTGTACTGACCATTCGTATTCCTACTTAAGGGGTAAGAAATCAGCAATCCTGCTGCGAGTATTCTTCTTCATTCCTTGCAAAAATGAATGTGACTTGAAAATAGTATCAAACAGACCATGAAAAACAACCACATGGTTTTAGAAAAAGAATATGTGCAAGCGGGAGACTGATGGCTGCAGCTAAAAGAGCAACCTCAAATAATATTTGAGTAATGACAAGTACCAGGACTAGAGTTAAGGTTAATCTCAGAGTCACACCTCTGGGTTTTAATAACTTGTACCTTCAGACTCAAACTTTCAGGAAAACTTACCAAAAATACAGTGAAATTCATCTCTAAATAATAATGGAAAAATCCCATCAATTTTCTGGATTTGCAACCAAGCAGAGAATTCAAACCAAAGGTCCCTTCCTACTCTAAGGATTCTATGATTTTCCCTTAGGATTCAAAAAATAGCTTATGGATACTTGATTTACCTATTTATTGGAGTTGGACTCAATAATTTTAAGTAAATCAGAAGGTATAGGTATTTTAAATTCAGCATGTGGATGTTTCCTCTTCTGTGTCACATTGGCATTTTCACATTAATAGCAAAGATTTTTTTGCTCAGCAGATACAACATTTAACTGCCAACACATTTTTATAAATTAGCCAAGTATCAATAGCACAACTAATTTTTCCTTTCTCTCCCAAACCACTCCTTTCCTGTGACTGCAGTTTGTGAATGCACAGTATGTTCAGCAGCATTTTTGTATTTGCTGAAATGAAAAGGATATTGGTTTTGTCTACTGTATTTGAACTTTTTCAGTGTATATTTTTCTAGCTCTCCTCAGGTTTTAAAAATCTAATTACTGCCACCCTTAATGGGAGCTATCTCTGTACATTAGTATGAAAATGTAGAGACTGTTACTGTACCATGTTGTAGGTTTTTGTTGACGACTTAATTATAGCAGTGCTTGTATAAGTGCCATTAAACTTGATGGCCTGTCAGAGTTTCCATTGTAAACCATGATTTTTCAGGGTTTATAACTCTGCTATATTAAATCATTGAGGACATTGTATACCTGCTGCAAACTTAGATGTTCTCTATTTTCCAGAAGG
The DNA here is from genome assembly GCA_013396635.1 of Penelope pileata. Lineage (NCBI taxonomy): Eukaryota > Metazoa > Chordata > Aves > Galliformes > Cracidae > Penelope > Penelope pileata. Next base: position 925,862 of record WBMW01000230.1, read on the forward strand.
ATAAATTAAAGAAACCCTTCTTGAATTGCGGAACATGTTACTAACAGACTTCCAGCCACTTCAGATGCCATTTTTCTCTTCAAAGGTTCATGTAAATCAAGATAGTGTCACTCAAGACAGATTCTGCCAGCAAATCCCCTCCCTGTCTTCACTGAAATCCCCAGGCACGACTGTTTCTCAGCATGAGGGGCACCGGTAAGGCTGTGCTTTAGCACAAAACAAAAGCCAAGGGTGAAATAAGCAGCTTTAAATTTCTTTGGAGCTTCTCAAACTTGTAGCTGTTCTATGGACTGCAGAGTACCCAGACATACACTGACGGTACTTCAAGGGGCACATTTAAGTTTGGGCATCTTTCACAAATAAACACTGCAGTCCTATTCTTCATGTGGGTCTCCTTCTCAACCCTTCCACTTTAATTCTGGCACTTAGAAAAATGCTTGTAATATTTAGAAAGCATAACACACTACCTGAAGAGGAATTAAACTGCCTTAATCTAAGTGGGAGTGTATGCCTTTGCACATGTAGTTACCAAGGGGAGCAGAGGGTGATGCAGCCACAGAGACATCCCTGTAACAGCTGAGGAACACAGTTTTGAAATAACAAATCCCAGTTTTGCTCTGATGTTCTACGGCAAGCTGTTGCCCCAGCTCACCTTTGTGAAACCCCGTGTGCAGGGCAAAGCTCCTCACCCACCTGGTGACACTGTAACCTCCGTGTCCCTTCAGGGTGATGGCTCTCTATGGAGAGTGACCGAGGGTGCCAGTGCTGTCCTGAGGTGCTGGCGAGAGCAGCGTGTCCCTCAGAGCCCCCAGCCAGGCTGCTGCAGGACCCTGCCCCCCAGTTTCAATACAAGTTTCCGTAAACGAAAAATATGTATTTTTAACAACTCTGTTGGAATAGTGCCTTCTTTTTCCCCCTAGTTTCAAAGTGCCACTGACAACATAACAGTGTTTTATCAGATTAAAATTTTTAAACTTTTGGACAAATTGAATGAAGCATTGCTATTTTTGACAGCATGTCATTCCCTGACTCATGATATCACGATACAGGCCATCACTGCTCACATTTTCTGGTTATGTAGGACACATATAGCTCTTTCTGGCACCAATGCAGAGCTACACATCCCTGGTCTTACCCTTGTGATGAACCTGGATCTAAAAACTGTGCAACTTTGTGCATGAGCAACCCAGCATGAAGACAGTGCTAAGTCCCTGCCTACTTTCCAAGAGACAAAGTGCTGGGAGAGACCAAGCTGGTAGTAAACAAAAAGCATCAGCTATCTGTGTAGCTGAAGTAGTTGGTACTTTAAGAAAGAACAACAGGCTGACTACCCTCAGCACTTCAGAAGTTCAATATAAAAATACGCAAGTATAAAAACCTGAAGATGAAGAGGGTCCTTTATAAGAGCCCAGGAACAAGAGCTGGGCTTGTAGACTGCACCAACTGTTCTGTAAAGGACCTGAAAGCTGTTGGGTGAATTAAGGATGGAGCATGTTCCAGTCCTGTTCTGAACACCCCAAAGGCCTGCTTTGTCGTGAACGCTGAATGTCTTCGCTGTTGCGGCTTTCCATCTGACACTTCACGTTATGTCAGAGCAGGGTTTTTTTGTGTGTTTAATATATTGGTGACTATGTGTTTTAATGAAGGTGCCCTGTATTCCAGAGCTAGCAAATGCACGATGTGTTGCTGCGGTCGCCAAGATAAGTAGTAATTTTTAAATAAACAGCAGTATAAACAGTTACATAAAACTCATGTAAATTGCTGGCACATAATTTTAGACTGGCTTAAGTTATGTAACCTACTTGTGGCCAAGTTGTGTTTTTTTTTTTTTTCTTTTTAATACTCAATTCATGCACTTTAAAATAAAGGGGCAAGTTTATTTTCACCTGTTTCTTTTCTACTCATTATACTTCTGTTATACTGAGTATACCTTAAACAGCTTATCGAAGAGATTGATAGACAGATAAGAGAAAAAGTGAAGGTACAAAACACCTCCCAGCCCTTTTGTAGAATCATTCAGGAAAACACCTTCTCCTGGCTAAAGTAAATAGCCCAAGCCACTGCAGAATTTGTCACTTCTCTTGGCATTTACTTTACTTGCACTTAAATTATTCACTGAATTGCTGAGTAGATTAATTAGACCCGGGGACATGACTTAGGCTGCTAAGTTGATAGGGTCTACTGAATAGTGTACTGAGCTGGAATTCTGGTTTTTATTCGTGCATTTGCTACTGACTCGATGTGTGACTTTGTGGAAAGCATCGTGCCACTGTGACTTTTAACCCAGACTCTTAACAGCAAGGATTCACTCTCCTTCCCTTCCTCCCTGTGTCCAGGGCCTGGGCTGAAGGACACTGTGATCTTAGCTTGTGTTCCCAAGGGCCTCCAAACAAATAATTGCATTGTTCAATAGCTTCCTTTGAAACGGAAAACTGAAAGAGAGCCCTAATGCCAGAAATCCCTTTTCACCATCTTTTTCTGCCTGCTGAACTTCATGAAATAATTATAACAATTTTCACTCATAATGTCTTAGCAAGTTGAGGCAACAAGGCAGTGAGGAGGAAGCAGTTTATTGATGTACACAGCATCACCAGCTCAGATGGAGAACATTATTCTTGATTTTTTTTTTACATTTTGAGTATTTGGCCAACTTCTCCTAGCTGCCTTGACCTAGCCTTTCCAGGCTGAATTAAAAAAAGAACCCAATTTTTGCAGATTTGGGTTCAGGCTCTCTTTATGCCTGTCACGTCTGGAAATTCTGCAAAGAATGAGAGCAGAAAGACAAGTTATACCAACTGCACAGAGTGCTCGCAGAGATCGCAGCGTAGTACTTCCATTAGGAAAAAAGAAAGGTTTGGCATTGAGGAGTTTATATGTGTTCCCATGGATCTGTTTTTTTGCATGAAGGGTGTAATCCATCCATGAATGCACATTCAGTTACAGTGTCTGGAATAGGTAGAATTCTGTTTGGTAAGAGTGTAGGCAGGGACAATATGATTTGTGTCACAACGTTTACATGACATGAAAGGACATGAAAGGAGAACTTTTCATTTTTTTGAGTGTTTACGAACTTTAACCCGGATTTTCTGCAACGCTTATGTGACTTAAGCACACTGCTGTGCAAAAAAGTAAGTTAAAACGGTGTAGTCATGGCCTTGGACTAGGATTTCCATGCATTACTTAAATTAAAAAGTGAGCTCCTAACTGCCTTAAATACTAGTGTTCATTATTTTATCTTCTCTATTTTGTTCTTTTCTTTTTATTATCTCCTGCTTTAGCAGGGGGGTTGGACTAGATGACCTCCAGAGGTCCCTTCCAATCACTGTAAGTTTGTGATTCTGTTTTATTGTGAAAAAGCTAAGGGTGAGTTTAAGGGTCTCGCATCAGAACAACAGTCAGAACAGTACCAAGAAGGGTATTCCTAGACTATTCCTAGAGAGTGCATCTTCATTTAAAACTCCCATGGCTATAAAGCTTCATGATACTTGTTTCAGAGAACTTTTTAATAATCAAATACTTTATCTGCAGTAAAGCCTCTTCCCAAACAGTTGTGGGCTTGGGCTCCTTTCCCTTTTATGCCTACTAATAATAGCAGATCATGTTGAATAACCTTTCTTGTTGCTATTTCTGAATGTCCCTTTGACCCACGCCTGAATCATATATTTTATGTCTTCGTGTTTATGGGAGGCATTATGACAGCAGACTGGGTGCCAAAGGCACATCTTTGCTTGATCATAGTTTCACTCACTCATCTTATGGCAAATACACCTTGTATAAATGGTTTAAAAGATACTATTTCTTATTGCATTGTAATATAATTTTCACCAAGAGAAGATATTAAAAAAATGATTGGTTATTTTTTCTCAGGTATTTAAATAGTGTTTTCTAAGTACTAACAGTTCCTTATCTGTTTGTAATAAAGCCAGCTATTCCAGTACAAAAAAGATTATTTTTCCTTTTTGTTAGTGAAAACAACTTTCTTAACTAACATTTTTAAAAAGTAAGAAAACATGCCACATGGGTTCATATTGCCTTCCAGTGTGGCCCGTGGTTAGAAAGCTACAATGCAACTCGGCGTTGTAATAACAATCAAGATTTGTGTCTCAGCCCTGCTATGACCAACACAGCCCACTCTGGCTGTGGAAAGTGAGAGAAAACACATACTAGAACTGTGAAAGGGGACTGGAGAATAAATGGGGTTCTTATGCAAAGACTTCATGTCCTAGGAAGGCATAGCAGGCTTGGCTCTGGTTTTGCAAATTTCCACTCCCAGTGGGTACGTTCCACTCATGTAATCAGTGTAACCAAAGCCAGTGGGGAAGTTTATGAAAGTAAGGACAACTCGTGTGTGAAGCATGCATGGGTTAGGTTCAGCTTCTTCCCAAAACATAATACATTAAAATCTAATTAATAATGAGTAGTTGGGCAAATGTAAACAAAAAAGTCATCTATCAAAATGTACAAGACAAACTGGAACACTGCATAGCACTGTTAACAAAGAAAGTAAATACAGAAACCCTAATTCAATTAATCTATTTAATGGGATACCACTGCTTTTCCTCTGGTCCTCCTGTAATAGATTTTTAAAGAGGGACATAGCTGAATAGATGTTAATTACTCATATTTAAGGCTTTTATTTCTTTGTAAACTAATTCCTACAGTAATTTAAAGACCATTCACCTCTCCCTTACGCTCAAGTCAGGTGTCATTGGCAAAACAGTCTTGTTTTCACTTAATTTAATTTATTGCCAATTAATCTGATCACCGATTCAGATTGAGAAGAAAACATAAACAATTAAACACTTAAGTGAACACCTTTCTACCCCCTTTCCCAGGCTCAACTTAAACACATATCCTCCCCCTTTCCTAGTCTCAACTTCCCTTGTTTCCACCATAGGGTGACGCTCAGCGATGGGGTTCTCCATCAGTTTTGGAGGTGGCTGGGCCAGTTGTGACCAGCACCCCTCAGTCCCTGGCCTCCTCCCACACCTGTGGACCCTGGCTACAGAGATCTGCCAATATAGGCCCAACAGAGTGTTCAGGCTCCAGCTAAGCGTGCACTGATGCATGAACTAATTGGGTACTCAGACATGAGATAATAGGGTGCTCATGCAGAAATGGATTGGGTGTTCATGTGTGAACTAATTGGGCACTCATGCATGAAAATGATAAACCCTTATGTTTATGTTCAATTTATGCAATTTATGTTCAACACACAAGCTTGAAGCAGATCCAAAGACCTGATTCCAAATTTCCATTGGACGCACAGAGCTGATAAACAAATCTAATCGCTAGAGTAGCGTCAAATTCTTGTTGGAGAGGCAAAATGACTGCATTTTAGATCCTTGTAAATGAATCAGAAAAGTCTATGATGAACCAGAGAAGACTTCAGATAAAGCAGTGAGCAAAGACACATTGCCACAGTCCCATGAAAACATTCTTTTGACTTAACTATCTTAGCAGCAACTGATGCTGGTAAGTCTCTAGTAAGGAAGTATTTCCAAACTCCTGAATCAAAAGATCTGCTAGATCAGGAACCTCCTTCAAGAGAGAAGCTGAAGGTCTTGAGTTCCAGTCCTGTCACACTACAAGAAATTCACCTCTTCTATGCCTGATATAAACTGGAAGCTTTAACACTTAGCTATGTGCAAATCATTGTTAAAATTACTTACTAATGTTACCAAGTCAAAGCAAATATAAAAGGTAAAGCAATGTCTAAAATTCAGCAACATCATGAAATGAGCCTTTTTCGTAGACACCAAAGATGGACAAAACCAGAGCCTAAATGTCTGGGTTTTCTCATAGCCATTCATCTTGAGCTGCTGTTCAAAATCCTTATAAAACACAAAGCAGGAAGAAAGAACGATTAAATTGAATAAATGGTGTCTGATCAACTACATTAGTTAAATACACCATCACTTAATATGTAATCCATGCTCAAAGGGGCTTTTAAATACGTAGCAAACTTAACATAAAAGTTAAGAACTGTTTTCTAAGTCCAACACATACTACAGACCTTAACAGGAGCTAGAAATAGAAAGGTTTGTTCTAACATTTATACATTTCTATACTTGCTAGGCATAAAAATAGAAGTTGAATTGCACAGTTCTGTTAGCTACCAAAATGTAACGTGCAAATAAAGTGCCCAGGAGACCTAATAAAATGCCATAAATGAACTACTGTAAAAAATATCAGACCACACCTATTCAGCAGAATAAATTCAAATGTCTTACAAAGGAAAGTATTCTCTCTTTCCATTTTATGGAGCAAGAACTGTTTCGGGGAAAGAAAGGAGGAGTTTCAAAATATAAAAGAAACTTTGAATAATAAGTGAAAAGGGTTTTAAGACCAAATTGAATGCAGAATGCTACTTAATTCCACTATAAACCGGAACAGGATCAAGCAGTGACGTACCATCCACTGCATGAAGATGCACAGGTATTAATGTTAAAGCAGCACATTTTCATACCTAAGGTTCACTTCTACAAGCAGTCATTTCCACAACCAGGATTCTTCTGGAAATCAAACAAAGCACAGGTTTGCTGCTTTCTGTTCTGATACTGCTATGTGAACAGTCAGTTGCCACCAAGGTGGAAAAAAAGCTGAAGATTTGTACGTACATATGCACTTAAGTCTTTGTGTAAACTCTGCCTATGAGACCAGCCAAATCTGTCTGGAGCCAAACCCACTGTGCAGTACTGGCTGGATCACTGCAGGAAGCCTGCTATGGAACAGCACCAAACTTGATCAAACACTGCAATTCAACTATTACAGACAAATCACAAAACATATCATATATGTGTGTTTGTATGTGCTCACACTGACAGAGACTCACACAAACTGATGATTTAGTTGTGAAAGTATTACTTTCAAAAGCAAAACATGCAGAATTGCACAAAAATTGTACATAGTTTTTGTAAAATCTTTGAGGTTTTTCACACCGAAATTTTCACGGAAAGACTTCCACTGACATAATGAAATGCCAGTTGAGAATCTCAGGTACCGATGTTATTGAACTACAGGCCTAACTGGGGAAGGTGCCTCATCTCAAAATCTCAGATGCTGACCCTTAATGAAAGGTGGCTCATTAAATCTTTTGGTTGAGACTTCTGATGATAACAGCAAATTGTGCCAGCCTCTCCTGGACAAAGGTACCTACCCATAGCAAACACCCTTCATGTGGCCATCCAATAGCAACACATTGAGGCTACTGCGTATCTAACCAGTGACTTGAAAACAATTTACAAGGGCTGCTCTGAAAGTAATGCCTCCTGTTATGTTGGCCCACAATGTCAGAGGCGGATGTTGGTGGAATGGCAGCAGATGTTGACCCTTCCTACCTATGCTGTTCCATGATGTTGCCGTGTGACAGATGGCAGCAGAGGGGCACTGACCAAATGGCGCCTGACATGGGAGTGTGGATGGAGCACAGGTGTGGAATTGAATTCCCCCATGCAGAAAAAATGGTGCCCACTGACATTTGTCAACGCTTGCTGAACGTTGATGGAGACTGTTGGAGACTGATGGAGGCTGTTGGCACAGTGAGGTGATGGGTGGTGCATTTCAGCAATGGCGACCGCAGCGTGAAAGACAAGCCACGTCCCAGATGGCCATGCAGGTTGTTACGAGCAGGGCATGCAGGCAAAAATGCAGAGCTAATGGTGGTGGCTATGTTGAAAAACAGTGTTTTATAGCTGAGAATTTGCTCTATCAAACAGTGTTATTGTGCTCTTTGTAGCTGTTTTAGTTTCCATGGAAATAAATAGGAGGCATTACTTCAGTGCAACCTATGCATGTTACTCTAATGAAAAAAATTCCAAAATGAGCCACAAATTGCCTGAGAGGAAAGGAGGCAGGGAGTGACTTCTAGTCAAAGTTTAAGCAAGATATAACTCCCTCTTTCCTGGTCTAGTTCTCTGTCTTTTATTTTATTAAAGAGCTACACTGACATACAAAATAAAAATAAATTATTTCCATCCAACAGAAATCCTAGAAGGCAGTTGGGCAAGCCTGACTAACATGAAATATTCTGCTAAAATAACAAACTCAATAAAAAGGTAACAAAGGCTAAAGTGGGCTAGACAGCTTAGCATCACTATCTGGAAAATAACTTGGCATCCAAGTTCACAGCTACATCCAAACAGAGAAAAGATCAGCTCTGTTTGCTACATCAAACATGGCTCAGATTTTTTCTTTCTTCCTCTCTCTTCAAACATAAATAGTTCCAGTCTCTTAAATAAATTAGCTCAACTTTGGTTATACAAGCTCTTCCATTTTTTCTCCTAAAAGGGATATAGATATTTGTTTAAAAATTGTAAATAAAATATAAGAGGAGATTTTCCATTGCACAGTGGTACTTCCCAGTAGGTGATGTTCAGCACTGTGCCCATTTTTCTTCCTTATCCTACACTTGGGGATAAGAGCACAATTACAACCACTTCTGATGGAAAACTCATGAAAAAATGGTATGCAATAAGATGGGGTTAACCTGTACTTATTCACTGTAAAAGCAAAATAAGTATCAGGTTTAAAACGCACAGAAAATAAGTATAATAAAATTACTTGCCATCATACTTCGTTCTTTTAAATAAACTGATTTCTCTATGCGCATGCATTATGTGGAACCTGTGACACTTAGAAATGCTAATTAGTGAATGACAACAGGTCTTCGAAGTCCAACCAAGCATTTACTACTCGCTTCACTGCAGCTGTTCCTAGGAGTCAAGGAGTGCCTCTGTGGATTATGTTGCTGCTGGGACTTCTTGCATCAAGATGGTGACTGTAGCGTAGCTCTAGGGTAAAAATATAGCATGCAGTAACAGCATGACAGTTTAAACAAAACAGATAAAAAGGTTCACACTCACTTCAACTGTGGTGTTATTTTGTATATTAGTGCAGAACATTTTGATTGCGTTTACAGAGATGTGGAACTAAAGCATGTCTTAAGCACTTCCATGATGGGATGTGAAGTTTGGCTTTAGGCTTTAGGGCATGATTAGCCAAGGGTATGGGTTTTTCTTCCCAAATTATGGCGATGCTTCACATCCTTCCTAAAACTGGCTGGGGTGAGGTGTCTCTGGCTTTGAATCTTTCTCTAGCACAGAACAGATTATTACTATTATTACTGATTTATGGCATGCCTGCCTGCTTCCAGCCTCAAAACACTTTACTAAGTTACAATATACATCGGAATCATTTCACATCAGCCACCACCACGTTGTAGCCTTCTCTGGAGGGAAACTGAAGGGAGCCATTAGGATGGTGCCTGCAACATTAAACAACAATCCAGGAGAGGAAGTAGAGAATACTCTGGCTCCTTAAAGCAATGGCTCCACAGAATGCAGTCACTGAACTGCCATCCAGCTGGGACACCAAAGTCAATACTCATTCACCGTGTGTGGTTAAAATTAAATCTCCTAATGAAGTGAGATGGTTTTAGTGGTTAGAAAGTGAGTGCAAAGTATTATTCTCCTGTATTATTATTTGTAAGTTATACAGCTAACAAGGGAAAAGATCACACACAGGAAAATAGCAGACAGTTAGATAATGTTCCAAGCCTAGTTTCTAAATGACATTTGAGCAAGTAAAGCTTTGGAAAAATATGTTAAAAAAAAAAAAAAAAAAGATGACACAGAAAAAAAGGAATTGGCAGCTTCTCAGTGTTTTCAGGGAATAAAACTGGACTGAACAGAAGTGATGTCAGTTTTTATCCTCTATAATTCAGATCCATATAAAAGAACATTATTAGCTTCTGTTAATGATCAGGTATTCCCTATACACTGCTACAAATGCTCCTGATCTTTTCTTAGAAAAAGAAATCGTAAAGTACTGAGGAAAATAAAACCTAACAGCTTATTTTTGTCCATGAATTAGAAAAATGCTTAGATGGTTTTCTGGATAGGAGATTTATACATCTGTCTGAAGAGATCTTCAGACAATGTTATCAAGATCTCCTTTCAGGGTAATTGCTCGCTGGTTCTGATCATTCTTACAAGTGATCATTTGAATGTATTTTTTTTTACAGACTCTAAAACTAGCATAAAAAATCTCACTCCATAATGTAATAAACAATTCTACAACCAGTGCTTAATTAATTCCCGAAAGTCACCAAAAGGAGCTATTAATGATCCTTCTTTTTATCTAACCGTAAATATTCAATTCTCCTGGGATAAAGGATTTAAAAAGAACATTCTGCCAGAACTAACTGTCAACTTGATATAGCATAAAATGATACCAGTGAGGGTAATTCAAAATATGACAGCAATGCTACCTAGTCTGATTAGAAAGTTAAGTCAAGTTGGATCAAATTTCTTTTAATGTTGTGCTTACCAAAAAGAGGACAGAACTGATATGGTGCAAACCAGACTCAACACAAATGAATAAACAAGATAAAATACTGCAACCTTTAGAATCTGGTTGTAGTATTCTGATTTAAAAATCAGTTCTGTTTGGGAATTTGTTTACTGTGAAAATATCAACATTTGCTTTAATGAGAATGCAGACAGTGTTTCAGATTTCTTTAAAACCTGCATATTACAAAGAGCAGAGTAATATTTTCAAGAGAATTAAGTGTTTTAGGAGCCCAAGTATCATTTCCACAAGTAAATCAGGCAGTAGGAAGCCCTTAAATGAAATTTAGTTTCCTGGCAACCCAACCCATTGTTGAAAATTAGATTTAGACTCCTAAAGGGCTTTGATGTTTTTGCAAATAACACTTCCTGCAGCACTGCATGGCTGACTAGGTGTAATACAGTCATTTACCCTTCTACTGAGGCTATCAGGAATGGAATCACTTTGATGGTTTTAGTGATGTCTGGGAGTTTTGTTTTTCTTCCTTACACTATGAAAAAAATATACTGGGTGTACTCAGTGATGACTGGCATCTCTAATCAGAGGTAGGGAGATAAGAATGTGCCCGTTCCAAAATAATCTCATGTGGTCCTTTGGGTGCTTGTACCTGATGCCACTGAAGCCTGTGCACTGGCATGTCCCACCTCTAGAGGAGCGTCATGAACTATTGGACATTTGCTGCACTGCAGCTCTCTGAATGTCTCCTGCTGAAGCAGTCACTGTGACACCTGCACACAAAAACATGATATACTGCCCCAGACCCAGCCATTATGGCTCCTGCTACCTGTGTCAAAATCCAATCTGAGAGGACTTTCAGGCTCTCCACTCTTTTAACTCCCCTGGAGTAGGCAAAGAAGGCCTCAGACCTTCAGGACAGTGCTTTTAGGTCCCTACTGAACCCAGGCTCCTACTGAAAGACAGAGGTTGCTGATTTTTCCGCTTAACAGTGAAGAACTTACTACTCCAAGCATTTTAGAGAACCTGCAACTTCCTTTAAAGAGGAAATTTTAAAATTTCTCATTTTTATTTCAATCTTTGAGAAAAGGTTTTTTTTTTTTTTTTGTTTTTGTTTTTTTAAGAAAAAGTTGGAATTTCCTGTGGAATAGAAATTATGTTTTGCAACCATTTTCTATTCAACAGAGCTATTCACATGGAAGCATTTTCCTATTCATTCCACTTTGCAACTAACTGGTACCACCCCATATGTATTGCTCTTCCAAGAATGATGTGGCAACCCTGGAATAGCTAATTAGTTGGGCTGTAAGATGCCTCTGCCAGAAGTTTCAGCTTCCAGAGGCATTCCTTTAAGGAATTGTGGTGTGGGTTTGGCTTTTACAAGGATACACACAGTTTCAGAAGCCCACAAGCACCCAAAGTTACCCTGTGTTTTATAGCTGGCTCATCGCAACCCAGTCACTGAGCTGATGTCCTAACTACACTAAGTCAAGCAAACTCCTTCAAAGCACTCAAGGAGAAAGTTTCTGTTTTTACTTTTTTCCTTTTTTTTTCTTGCCTTTTAATAAAACTTTGTCTTTGAGGAATCTTATAAGAAAATTCAACTTCTACAGCTATTTACTACGAAAATAACTAGATTCAAACATTTCTAATGTAAACAGCTTTTTCACTTGGCCCTCAAATTTTTGTAGATTATTAAGGTAAATGAAAGATATCTGAATCCAGTACCTTTATACTTGGTCACCACAGCTGAGTTGACACTCAGAGGTTCTTGGAAGGTGACAGTGAGTGATGTACTGCTTGTTACCATGAGACAGACGTTGGTTGGCGCCTCAGGGGCTCCTGGGAGAGAAGAGAAAACATCAGCTCCTCAGCACAACAAATCCTATTCAAACAATGTTTCTGAGTCTTCAAAGAACCCACTGAAAATCACCCTGCAATTGTGAGCTTTGGGTTGTAGGTGTTTGTGTTCTCTGCCTTTTGAGAATTTTAATTACTGCCCCTGCTAACAATATCCTGCAGACACCATTTGTTTCTATCATGGTTTTTGGCTCCTTTCAGTTAAAAATATCTTCCTGCATATATGTAACCCAATAAAACAGATTCATGCTAATTATGTCAATGAAAAGCCCCTATAAATCTCTTGGGGTGGGTAGGAGGAGAGAGAAAGGACAAAACCACAAAGAGCTAATTAAACCTTTATGGTTTCGCTAATAAACTCAAATTTATAAAATGTCAGAAAACCTTTTTACATTATTGTGATCCAGAAACTGCAGATTCCACAAATGTTTCAGTATAGTAATCCCAAAATACGTCTGTCAGTTGAGGCCTAACATTTTATCTTATTTTTTTAAAGCTTAATTCACAGAATATCAATCAGATTCAATTCAGAAATCAAACACAAAATGTCATGACTTACTGCTGGAATTGATTTAAAAAATCATTCTATTAACTTACTGCTGTATTGGCTGTATTTAATATCTAATACAAGGAGCATGACATCTGTCTTGTGGAATACAATAAATTTGAGTAAATTATTTAAAGTACACATATATGAAGGAGGCTGTAAAAATGTTAAGGGCAATGACTGTATTTCATTGGATAGGAAGGATACAGCTGGAAGATCTAAATGCGAAAGAGTTCAGCCCTGTTTACTCCTTCCCATGGGCTCAAATTCACACTTACTTTGGGCACAGACTCAATTGCAGAACTGTTTAAAGTAACCCATTTTGTGACTATGTGAATGAAACATTATAGGTAGATGCTAACAATAATATATTCATGAATATATTCAAGATTTTTATATAAAAAATTAAGTTCATTTTTATTCAAACATTAAGAACAACTCAATTCTTTTTAAGACAAATATTTTTAAAAAATAGCATACAACAACAACAAAGAAAAAAGACCACTGTTCCCCTATGACTTCCTCCATATTCATATCCTCTAATTGTCCTATTTTAAACTTAGATCATATGAAATGACATCCAGAAGTAACCACGAACAGAAAGAAGCAGGACAGAATCATTAGATCCTGAGCCAAGACTTTGTAGATCTCACCTCATCAGTTGTACGCAGCCTTTAGGAGCGGTGTGCTTGCTGCTCTCAGATATTTGGTCCTCTTTGGTACAAATAGAAATTTCCTCCTCATTTTTGGGAAGACCACTTAACTCTATGCCTTAGTTTTCCCACCCTAACGTTCACCTACTTCACAGCAGTGCTGTGAGGATCAGTTACAGCAACTTTGCTCAACCAGGGCAGTCTTCTCAGTTGTAGAGTTCTTGTCTCAAACTTTCAGCTACTTCCCTCTACTTACTGGCATGCTCGTAGCCTGCCTTCATGCGCTTGTATAGCCTGTATCTCCATTCCCACGCTTTTAGTTGCTTCTCTTTTTCTGTGTTGTCTGTAGCAAGGCATTCATTTGTCACTTGTGCAGACAATTCAGTAACTCGCTGCTGTGCTTCCCGGACCAACGTACACAGATGGACTGACCTGCTTTCCATGTTAACAACTACCAAGAAAAGGGAAAAGTAAATAATTGATAGACTCGTGATACAAGATTCTGGCCTTATTCATTCCAATATAACCCATGTAAGATCAAATCCTTGAACACTCTGACTTCCAACAGATACCTTGTCATCTACTTGATTAGAGCCACGCAAATTTATACCGCACTTAAGGATCTGTCCATTTAAATGGGATTAATGACATGGAAAACAGCAGATTTTATCTTCCAGTGTTTCTCATATGCTTGACAATGTCTTAATTAGACTGAAATTGCAGTATGTTTTAAGTTGGTAGAATACTATAAAAGAACTAAAATAATAAAGCATTTAGTCTCTGTCTAATCCCTAATTTGCCATAATATCATATGTTTTCACAGAAAAAAAAGGAGGTTGGTACTGGTTATAGCTAAAGACATACAATATATAAATCTCTACAGGTGAAGAGAGATCTAATTGGCAAAGTTAAGAACGAGAGTTTTGTTCCTAAGGGCCATGGCTGGGGGAGAACGATTCTCTTTCCAAGTTTTCTTTGTGCCTCAGTTTTGCCCATGTAATTAGCTCTCTGGCAGATTTGACAGATAGTGAGCTGTTTGACATGTGGAGATTTTGTTATTCTCCAGTGCTCAGAATAATTTTAATTCACCATTTAGCAGTTTGAATTGCCTGTATGAACTACTGTGTGCTATGTAAAGGTGAAAATGACAATCACATAGGTTACAAGCTAGAAAGTCTTTGATCTTAGCTGAAGTCCACACAACTGCCCTACACCAGCCCCTCAATTATACAGAGCAACGTGGTGAATCAAACACTGCTTTCAGAACCACTTTTAGCCTGAAATTGTTCAAACTATTAACAGTTTAGAAGATAGGACTTGTAAAGCTGTTTAGTCTGAGAAGAAATGCAACAACGGATCTGATGTTCAATATGCAGGAAATAATGTACAAGAGAAGGAATTTTGAAGTCACAGAAAACTTTTCTCTGGTGTCTGATAGCTTTGCAGAAGAGCTCTGAGATAGTTCTAATTTAAAAATCCCTATTTATCCAAAATGCTATACAAGCATTTTCATTTATCTAAAACTGGCACAAGACACTACTCTTAGCAACAACGGGGCGTTGCTGCGTAGGGCCAGCCAGGCTGCTAGTTCTCCTATGGTTTTTATAGGAACAGCAGCAGTGTTGCACAGGCTGCACCAATCATTTACTTGCATAAGCCAGCAGCAGTAAACGTTTCTGAAAGCATAAAACTGTGTCATAAGGGACCAAGACTCTGACTTGGCTTTCAACATCAGAATGCCATATGAGTGAAGATGTCTGCACATATGAATGTCTAATTCCTAAACTGGAATCACAGGATTATAGGATAAATCAGATTGGAAGGGAATTTCTAATCTTGTTCTGAACTTTCTGTCCAAACTTCTTGTTCAAAACAGAGTCAGCTATAAGGCCAGGCAAAGTCACAGAGGATATCACCCATTCTGGCCTGGAAAACATCCTAGGATGGAGCTTTATAACCGCCCTGGGCAACCTGTTCCACTGCTTTACTACCTTTGCAGTGAAAAAGGCATTTGTTTTATCCAGTTTGAACCTTATTTTAATTTTGCCACTTGTCTCTCAAAACAATATAACAACTGAAATTTATCAGAGTCAAAGTATAATGCTACATACTACTGTGAAAAGCGGCATGGGATCTTTAAAACCACAGGAGGAGAGCAAAGAATTACTCAACACCTCTGACATCCGAAAGGTTGTTTTTGAGGAACGTTTGTTTCTAAGACTTGCTTTCAGAAGCTGGCTTGTAGCCATCCTTCTTGAAGTTTGATCATTCTTCATACAGACATCAAGAGACATATGGCCAGGCTTACTGGAATCTGCTGGTATCCTCAGAACTGGCTGTTTACTGAGAGGCCAAAGGTGACGGGGTTTCCTGGCTCCATGCCTACAATAAGCATGCAACACATCTGATAGCAAAACAGGACCGGGAAAGGAGATTTTATGTGCCAGAACTTCAGGTGATTGTGAATTGGCATTCATTCAAGTTCTCACTGAGGATCTGGCTCTCTCTCTTTCATCAAGATTCTGATCTACAATTGTCAGGTCTTGGAAATGTATCAAATCAGCCACTGGAAATTTTAATCGTATTTATATTTAGGTTCACATGAACAAACCTAGCCAGACCATGAATGTGTGATGAATAAAAGTAACTGAAAAGATTAATAACGCAGTGGACTTTGACAACAGCAAACGTTTTGCCTCCTCCCCATTAAATTAATATTCTAAATTCTGTATTTTCTGATCCTATTTACTTTGTGTTTAAGAGATCCTGGGTTCCTGTTAAGATTTATGCGGTCTGAGTTCCATGTGGAAATGAAGATCATAGTTTTACTTTCTATTGCTTTGTCTGCTGTTCTGCCTATTCCAGGCCTCAGCTTCCAGCTGTATCACCTGGACTATCTGTTCTTCAGATCCTCTTTTCTACAGCACTGAGGCTATAATGAAGTTTCAACTGGATCACTGTGACTGGTATAGTAGAAGAGCAAGAGTTTTCGCTGTAGGAAGCCTTCTGTGCGCACTTGCAATGAGGAATTCATTTACCTTGCAATCTCCCAAGTCCATGCATTTGTGCTATGCAACCACTTACGATCAGGTCAGGAGATGTTTATGTCCCATCCCAATTTTGGGATGAGTCAGAATTTTACCTTGAAATCCCCTCCCCTCCCACTCAGTCTGGTGAAGTCTTGCTCAGTTGCCCACCATACAGAAAAGAAAATGCTCCTACTGTGTGCTGGGTCATATTCTTGCAGGCCTGATATCATACAAACAGAATGGGTTTAATTCTAAAAGGCTTGGCTATGTACAGAAAACAAAGCAGAACTGGAGGAAAAAACCAAAGTGACTGCTGTCAGTTCCCCGAGAATGAATCCACATGCAAAGCTGCTGGTTTAAGTGCTGAAAATGACTTTTTGCATTTTGTTCTCAAGTAGCAACCATAAACGATTAAGGTAAAAAATAAAAAAAACAATTGTTTGCTGTTTATTGAGTACGTTTCAACCATTATTTCAATCAGAAAAGCTAAAAATCAAGATAAGTGAAGTGGAAATTTGGTGGGTATATTTTGAAATGGAAATGAGGTGGTTATATATTCATATTCTCTGTGTTCATAGGCATGTTTGCATTAATTACAGGAAATGAATACTAATTTATGATTGCCCCTGCTCGCCATCAGACTGCATTTATTTACAGATGAGGTCAATGAAAAATTAGTTTAGTCTTTTTTACTGCTGTTTAGAACACTCAAGACTGTGTTTTCCTCTAGATTTGTCATGGTTAATGAATGTTGCTTCAGCAGTCAATCATGTACTCTAAATGCTGTCACACTTTTTTTTTTAAAGCCTCAGTCATGAACCATGACAGAAAAATAAACAAATAAATATAAAGCTAAAAAACTCTTTTCACTGAGCAGCTACACTATGCAAAAATCTCCAGGGAAGGTTAAAGGAGGCCAGAATAAATGATAATATAAGTGCTGTGGACATAGAAAAGCAATAAAGGTGTACCAACACTGAGGGTCTGGCAAAAAAACCTCAACATGCACACACACACATGCACACACACTCTCCAGTGAAAAAACTGGCAATGTTAGTAGCCTCAAGGTGCAATTTCCTGGAGCACTGAGATTGACATGCCAGCACTAAATGTTGTTAATTTAACTAACTTCAAATTAATGGCAGAGTCTGCAGTGGCCGAACCCCTCAAACACAGTCTCATTATAGCCTTGCTGGGAATGTCCTAAATATAGGCATTGACAGTTTAAAACAAATTCGCATACATTGGTGTATTTTTAGACATAAGTAAGGCGTCAGAGTTTGTGTCATGCTTTATGGTTGATTAATTGGTTTGGTAAGTCACCCTCCAGCCCACAAATTGTGCATTAAAATGCCCATGAAGGAATACAAAGGATAGGTCTATAACTACAATACGAAGTTACAAGCAAGAATGGTATTCCAGTGAAGCGTGAAGGTCTGTTTTGTGCTTAGATATCCTCTTGTTCTGTAGAACTTTGAAACTCTCATTTGAGTGAACACGGGTCTGAGGTAATGGAAACGCTAGATGTCAACACAGCCAGTCTCCTGAAGGCAGCATCACCAAGATCAAAATAATCAAAACACACCATAATCTAGATAACACATAATCCTTTCATTTTTGATGACAACCTCTGTATTTCAGGCCGTGATCTTTGGATCACTTAGTTCCTGTTCCCATATTTTAAAAGATTTTTTCTCACTATTGATACTAACTCAGCTGCCCCACTGTTCACTAGGTTAGAAGTTCAACCTGATTCATCAGTTAGTGTATCTGATATAGGGAACAAAAACGATCTGCTGAGCACACATTCAACAAGGAGATATTTCTGCAAATGTCCTTCCAGCACTGTGGTGCTATTTCTGGTACAGTCATCTTCATGATAAAACCAGTCAGATTTTGTAACGTAATCTAATCTCTTACAGGGAGCTATCTCCCAATCAATCTGAATACTTACAGTGTGGGCTTTCCTTTGCCCCAACATGTAGAAGAGTCCTAGCAATAGGGATGTTGTTTGTCAAAATGGCAATATCCAAAGGAGTGAGTCCTTCACTGTTTGGTGTGTTCAGGTCCAGTTCCTCTGGTGTGTATTGGTAAAGAAGAATCTGAACAGCATCCAGATCTTGTTGTTCTACGGCCTCAAACATAGCTTCATTGCACTGGAAATTCTGTGCACCAACAAAAACAGAAATTCAGTACAACTTTTAAATTGTCTGAATTTTTAAAAGTTAAGAAAAACTTTAGTGACATTCCTATAAAATACTGAACCTTCAGCTGCATCTAGTTCATCTAGAAATATGAAAATTGTTTGCAGCAGAAGAGCTTGCTCTGCCTCTAGATTTGTGTGCTTGAACTTGGTTCAGGTGAGATTCAAACCCATCATTCTTATTTGGACATTTGTCCTGTAATTGAACCATGTGAGCAACATTGTATGCTTTTGATGTGAAACTGAATGAAAAACTATGATTTTGACAGCTTCTTGTACTACTTACTTTTTCAATCTCAAAATTTAAAGTAAAAAGCTGGGGTATACAAACTCAGGTAACCAAAATCCAAATCAAACAAACCCTTCTGGAGGAAAACTTTCCCAGCTGCAGTATGAGCTAGTGCTCAGTCCAACACTTCAGTCATTTCTAGGTGCTCATATTTTTGCATTTTACATGTAACTAGAAGAAGCTTTGAAATATATAGTCCTTAAATAAAGAAGCAGAAATGAGACCGAATAGATTGACTCTCCAGTGTGCGTGTTCAGGAAAAGACACGTCTGAACAGCAGAGAACATAAGCATAGAAGCAAGTAAACAAAATCAGGAACATACAGGGCATGAACTGTCAAGCAGGGAGAACCACTGTACCTTTTATTTACCAAAGTCGAGGAGATAAAAGAACTGTATAACACAAAAAACCCTTTCATTTCTTAATTGAGCTGGGAAGAAGCAGGTGCAGGAGGATAGCATGGTCTGCAGGTTTCTCTTATGAGAACATCCTTCTAGAGCCATAATGATGTTATTTGCCAAGATTCTTTAAATTCTTTCCCAGTGTCCCATTGCCATAATTACCCAATATTTTTTTTTCCCCTTAAGAATGAATTAGTAGAAGCAAGGGGCCCAGCTAGGCAAGGAGGGCTCAGCATATGGTCTCATAAAGGAACTGAGATCTATGCAGACATATTGTGGCAACGGGTGTGCTAAAGAAACACATACATAAGAGATCAGGTGATCCAGATACATGATGTAAACTAGTTTTCAGTATCCTGAAACCCACAATGGAAGAAACATGGTGACAATTACATAATAACGTTTTCTGTACGATACAAATGAAACACTGAATTGAGGCTGTTCTCCACCATGATCAGACATTAAAATTTCAGCCACAGCAAAAAAAAAAAAAAAAAATCACTTTCCTTTTTAAAACAGATGCAATTTTAATTTGGCTTACCCCTGCCTAAGTTTTGCCTTCAGTGAAACAGTACTTTCTGATAGAGCACTGATCTGCCAGAACATCTTTCATTTCCTCCTAAAGCATATAGACTAATGGTTTGCTAGTGGTTCTGAAAACTGGAGTCCACAGCTACAAGTTGGAACTGAATCAACTCTTTCAGTTATGCTTGAATTTAAGAGTCTTCAAAAATTCTGAGACCTTACAGAGATCTTTTGGTCTACTGCTTTGCATGTAAAGTATTCATGTTACACTAAGAAATTGTGAAGATTATGTTATCTTAGAAGTTTTAATATGCTGAATATTCGGGATCAGCAGAACCAAAAGGTATACACAAGATGATCTTTACCCCAAATTTTCAATATAGAGAAATGAGATACTTAAATTAGATGATTATCTGAGGATGAGACAAACTGTGAACCAATAAAGTAGATCTAAGAGAGTAGTGCAGATTTAGAAATCTACCTTTTAGGCTATTAAATAGAAAAGATAACTCACTCTGGAGAAATATTATATGTAGATTTTCATGCAGAATAAGAGACAATACTTAAAACAGGTGTTTGTAAAAATGAGTGTCTATAAAATTACTGTTTTCAGACTCTTCACTAGATTCTGAGATTCAAATGTCACTTCACTGTCAAATCCTTAGGTCATACTTCAGTGTAAGGTGAAAGAGAAAAGTAAGCAGCTAAACTTATCATTCTCTATCCATCGCTCTTTTCAAGGCAAAACTTTGTCCATAAGGACATGTACCATTGTGAGAGAGGGCATATCTCCTGCAAAGTTTAGAAAAGATGACAGATTTCTATTATTTGAAGTTAAAAATGTCAGAAATTTTTACTGCAATGCAGCAGTATTTTCTTTTATTCTAGTAGCTCCATTTATCTGCTGCCTTGTTGACATGACATGAAGTGCTCCGGCTAGGAATGAAAAGAATTTTAATTAATTTTAATTTAATTACAAAATATTTTAATTAATGGTATGATTCGATACATGCTAAACGTCAACTCCCACTCAAGTCAATTATCTGCATTTAACAGCTGCATGTCACTGTTCCATGTACTCAAAATTAACATAAATAGACCACTGATGTTCCACCTGAAGTAGGAAAAAAGAAAAAGCTATGCTGTCTTGCTTTTTGAACTTTCATCATTACAGTTGCAGAACTGTGAAGTGGAAGACTCTTTTTTCATGACTGATTAGAAAAGGCAAATATAGTCACCATTTCACCAAAAATATTTATCTGCTTTCTAAAAAGTATTACTTTCATGTCAGCTTAATCTCATTTCAAGTTCTTTCCCCACTTATTTTGGAACTTCCCTTATACTATGGTTTAAGGAAATAAAGGGGAGTTATGCTTCAGAAGCATCTCCATGTGCATATGATCAGAAAAGAAACAGAAACGTATTACTTTTGTAAGTGATCACAGACAGGAAAAGTGACTTATTTACTGGTGAATTCAAAAACAGTTTCTCACAAAGGAGATTGGTTGAAGTAAATTGACTGACTACATTCGATCCCAGCTCTAGCAGTTAAGTTCATTTGAGGAAACACTGGCAAACACTTGGGGAGCAGAAGAAAAAGGTAGAGCTGGTGATATCAATCAACGACATGCTCGTGGTGAGGATTCAGGGCAGGAAACTGATGGTGTTTCTCAGTTCAGATTTTTACTTCTGTGTCTTTGGGTATCTGCACTGATTCTACTCATTTTGAGCTCTACATAGTCACCCTATTTTAATTGATCTTGTGATTGTGTATAAAAGTTGAATGAGTTAGCATTTGTAGAATGCGACCCTAAGTGCTGGGTACCATTATCTGGCTTTATTCTAATTCTGTGCGAAATTCAATAAATCTGTACTACATATCAGAAATTCCTTGCAGTATATAAAAACAAATGAAAAAAACTGTTACATAATAATAAAAAAGGTAGCTGAATTCAGTATTGCAGATGAAATTAACTCAGTGATATGACTGACAAAAGCATTTGGCCCCTTTCCAAATACATATACATACCTTAGCAAAAGATTTTACCTACCTGAAAGATTCCTATAGAATTACTTTCCAAACTTTGATTTGACTTGTTATTTTTGGATTCATTGTCAAGATTTAGACCTGCATAGATGTCTTTAAAAATGCATCATCAGATTTTTACTTGCCAAACTAAATACCTAAAGTATTTCTGAAATTTTCTCCTTAAGTCATTTGCTGAATAGAATATAAGCACATGCTTAAGTTAGTTCCTTATAAATACTCTGGCCAGCAAATCTATTGGCATGACTGTTTCACCAAAAATGCAAAAATACAAGTAAATTTCTATTTCTTTATTTCATTAGAAATATGATTGAAAAAGCTGCACTCATTTAATCAAGAAACAGAGCATGAAGTTTATAACCTATTTCATCCAGTCCAAATAATTTTAAGACCAAATTGCAAATATCAGGTTTTCCAAATGAACAATTCAGACACAACCAGTAGTCTAAAATATGCTGGCATTTCTAGTAACTTCAAAGATTGTAAAAGCATGGAATTATGATACGACATTTCTAACTAGGCACGTATGTGTCCCTCATCCACACAGTAGTGCACATCTAACCATAATAGACTTATTTCAGTGAAAAAACATCCTGGAGAGACAGCAAAATAACTACCACATTTTCAGCCACGCTAGTAAATTGCCCCATTTGGAAGCCTGCATTGAGCCCAGCTTTCCAAGCCCAGAAAATGTTCTATGCTCCTGACCAACTTTTCCACAACTATTTGCTTTCACATAGAAAACAGGAATATGCTTGAAGATTATATTGTTTTCCACAATAAAGCTGATCATATTCTTATATAAATGACTCTACAACTGCAGCATTGTTCAGATGTTTGCAGTCCAGGGGTAAGAAATTCAGATGGGGGTAAGATGTACTGTCTTTAGGCACACATTCGATTTCAATCCAGCCAGTATTGTCACAAATACTAACAAGAGCCTTCTGATTTCTGCCTTCATTTACATTTGTTAGATAATTTTATTCTGCTCTGAAAAGACAAAGTCATTGAAACATTCAGAGAGAAACTGAATCACATTTACAAGTGATCAGGTAAAGTTTAGGGATAATTTTCTTTTTCCTTGACACTGTCTTGCAGCCTCTAATCATTAGCTAGACAGCTGTGCTATGTGATTAATTTATTTAGGTGTTACACTAGTGCACAAATATATATACTGAAAAGAACTACAGTATTGCTTTGCAGTAAGTAATAACCATGTTCCAGTAAGTGATTCAGTGCTGTAGTGTTTAGAAATGCAATCTTATGTAGCTTAATTAAAATGAAGTACCTCTTTCAAGATATTTGCTCTAGGTTAGCCTGAAAAAGTCCACTATGTGCTACTGGAGTTGGAAAAAATCTTAAAGCAGTTTCTGCAAAGACTTGTTTTGATAAACATGAGTTCAAGAATAAAGCTATTTTGGGACATTGCTATGTCTGCAGCAAGACAACAATTTACTGAATGGAAAGTGTTGCACAGTAAGAGAGAATGGAAAGAAAACTCTTCACCAGCCAAAGCTGAAAGAAAACAAATTCTAACAAACATTTTTCACTTGTCAGGAGACATGCTTTTAGTCATCAACTTACCTCGGTAGCACAGACACTCAATGATTTGAAAATACATCAGCAAGCAACCTGACCTGGAATATTTCCACCCCTTCACTGATGGTTTCCTTGCCATTTATTTCTAGAGAAAACTGAAAAAAACCCAGGCACAATAAACAGAATAGGTTCCAAAGCCTTTTGAGTTCAATGGGAATCTATTCACTGACTTGTGGACAGATCCCAGGCTGGTAATACCTAGAGATGCTTATACTCACTGGTCCGCAGTAACAAAAGCTGTGTCACTCCCACAGCTGTGTAGTGGTTGAGGTGAAATAGTTAGCTGAAGTCTCTGTTCCATTAAAGTAGCATCAAAATAAAAATGTAAAATTGAGTCTCCTCATTATAATTACTGCTTGAATAGGCACTTCCACAACCTGATAGGTCCAGACTGAAAAGGGAGGTAAGTGAGACTGTAAGTAAATAGCCCTGTGGATAGCAGAGGATTCAACCCTCAGCAGTGTGCTGCTCTTCAGTCTTTGGGCTGTCCTCATTTACCATTCCTCATCGCTTAAGTATGTCAGAAAAATTCATATTTGAAGGAATACACAATTAGAAGTGTATATTTAGAGAAACACTGGTCAGAAGACACACTAACAGACTGGCATTCATTCACTCTACATGTCGGTCTACATGGCATAGTCTCTAGCACTAGTTTATCCATTATTTTTTATTATTATTTAACTCAGTCACAGATAAGCTTGCAATTCAAAAGAAAAGTGCAAGAAAGATAGTGTTGAGAAAAGATGACCTAAGAGATCTTTTCCCACAGTTCACATTTAAATAAAAGCCCAAATTCAAATGATCTGCAAACTGAAAGCATCTGGAAACCTGCTGCCTCAAAAGCACAGCTGTTAGCTACTATGCAAAAGCTGCTCTCCAGCTACTAAGCTTCTCCTTCCATTAAACAAGCTCCATTAGCTCCTGCAGAGCTGGGATAAAGGAGCCCCGAATCCCTGTCCTTCACAGGACAGAGACAAGTCTTGACTTTCCGATGAAAGCATGGGTCCTCTGACTTCATGAAAGGAGTGATCTTCTCTGTAAGATAGGATCGTTGAAGTGATTTTTAAATTAGTTTCAGTTCTTGCATTGAGTCAAATAGTTTCTCTCATACCTAACAAAGATTTGTGAGTGTTGAAGACATCTAGAGTGTGTTATTTTTTAATTCTGGCATAATGTAATATTTTTATTCTCTGGCTCAACAACAGTGCAGAGTCTTATCCTGCAATTTGTTGAGCATCTGCTTTAGTGTATTGGAGTAATGGTTCCAAGAGGTGTATCCTGGCACATTCACACATGCTGTCATAAGTCACTGCTCTTCAGAGGCAGAGAGGATCTCTCTCCCTCAAAATAATTCAGAAGAGAAGATGGAAGGATGTTCTTCCTAGTTACAGAAAAGGGGATTTTATTTTTTATGGCAATATTTGCAGCAGGTTTTTTTTCCTCCAGCACAAGATTCTGTTGTGCACTGAGCTTACACTGACTGTGCTATTATTTCAGGGACATCCCACTCTTCAAAACGCATATGCTGTAGGTTGTATAGCTTAACTATCTCCGGCATAAATAGGAGCACTTGGGAGTGTGAAGTCCGGCAGGGGCTTATATGCTTTCCTGTAGTAGCACTAGAATGCCTGGCTCTGTTCTGTCACTAGGGTAGAGTACTCAGACTATACTGCTACCTGTGTAATCTTTTACATGGTCTTACCTAGCGACCATCATCACAGTCTCTGACCACCCTTAATGTTGGTTAAGATCTAAGTTAAGATCTTACTCCTAAGATAAAGCAACACCACTGTAAAGTAGCTTCAGCCTTCACGAAGGTCAGACTCTACTTTGACATAGGATCAAAAATAGATTTAAGCTTGAGAAGAATGTACAGCATTGGTTGGGGAACAGACAAGGTAAGATGATGAAAACTGCATGGATTAATAAGCAGGGAATTGGAAATTTGACAAATATCAAGTAATTACCATTGAAGTCTTACGGAGACTGAGCCGGTCTGATCGTGCTCGGAAATACGCTTCGTCGAAGGATGTGTGACTCCCCTTCAGCTTCTCTGACAGGTTCCGATACAATCGCTTTGCAGCATTTGGAGAAGATGGCATACTGTTCTTTTTAGTCTGCAGGAGACTTAAGTTATGCATTTGCTGTGTCATTTTCACTTAGTATTTCTAGAAGAAAAACAACAGCTGTTTAACAAGACTTTGCTACACTAATGTCATTGATCAGAACTGTATCATTGGAACACATTGCAAGACTTCTGTGGCAAAAATCCCTTTCATGCACAGTTTTATGTATGTTTGTAAAGAAAGTTGCTATATCCCAAAGCCATTTGATTCCAAGATGAGTTACTGAACATCAAGTACCACGTGGCAAGTAGTAAACTATGTGCATTGCATTGACTGAAATAACAAATGCTGCCACTGAAAGATGCTTGACTTGAGGATGTGTGATTGTGACAAATAATATTGCTACAGCACATCAAAGACTAAAAATTCAGAAACAGGTGATGTCTGGAATGAGCCCATTTGAGATTTTCACCCATGAAATCCTCTGCACACACCTAGCATAGGTCAAAATGAATGAGAAAGGAGATCTCAGTATGGTTCAGAGCAGCCCTGAGTGAAGAACTTAGCAGGCTCTGAACAACCTGACTGAGCTGTAGATGTCCCTGTTCGTTACATGGGAGTTGAACTAGATGAACATTAAAGGTCCCTTCCAACTCTAATGAGGCTGTGATTCTATCTTACTAGCATTCTCATAGCGAGTCACGAACTACAAGCATGTTGCAAGGTTTCTCAGTAAAGGGCAAACTATACAGACTATAGTTCCAAGAATTTAAAAAAAAAAAAAAAAAGCTTATGGCAATGGTTGCAATAATAAATAACCTGAACCCCTGGGGAAACAGTTACTGCACTACTCTGTAATTAACCACCAAAACACATCTCATCTGCATTGCTAACTCTGCTGTAGCATGTGCCAAACCAGGGATAGAAGTCTTCCAAGACGCTGCACATACTGTAGCTTAATCTTAGTGACCAGTTTTGTACTTCCACTTCTAAGTACTGGAGTAACTTCTTTACTCCCTAACACAAGGGTGTTTTAAAAGTCAAATTCAAATACAAATAAATATAAATATGTTATCCTTGTAAAGATACTTTTTGGGGATTGGTAAATACCAACATAAGATCCATGTCCTTTTAAAATCATATCGCAGAGAGAAAAAAATCTGAATTATAGATCTCTGTATGTTTTGTGTGGCACAAACATGCTGCACTATATTGACAGGTAGACCAGAAGGACACAGCATATCTGTGAAAGAATTAACTCCAGATCTTAGGAGAACAAAAGCTAAGAAACCATTCAGCACTATACATGCACTTAAATATGTTTATTAATCAATTTTATACTTGAAAATATATATATTAAAAATTAAACTTGACTTACCAGCTATCCAAGGCAAAACGTAAGTTGATGGTAATTGCCCACTATCTTCATTGAATGAATCACATTGGCTTTGCTGTCTCTGCTGGCTCAGTCTCTGGGCAGAATGAGTAAACCTCTTCCTTACACTGCATGAATGATCAGAAATGAAAAAATTATTATTAGCAACAATTGAAATCCAAGATGACTGATAAGATCACAGGGTAAAATAGTATTTAAATCAAACAGTGTTGCATCACAAGTTGTATCACATTTGGTGCCTTAATGCTGTACTGTTTATCTCTGCAGCTATGACTTCTCTGTGCTTTTAGCTTGTTGAATCCCTTAAAATTGATCAGCAGCACAGCATGCAAGTAGAGCAAATAATTACTGTCAGAGTAAACAAAACTGCAATTGTAATTAATTTGCCATAAAGTGTGATAAAAAAAGCATTAACACAGCCATCTGAAAGCAGTTAGTTTCATGTTAAATCAATAAAAGGGAAAAAAAAGAATCACGGTTCTACACTGTCCACTAACGCATGTTGCATGTGATGTATTGTTTCTTCTTCCTTCAAGCAAGCTACCACTACAGCTGTCTGCAATCATAGCAACAAAAGCAGCAGCTATATCCATAGCTATGGGACATCTGCAGGATCATTTGAAAGCTTCCAGCCTAAGCAGGTTATGTTTAAAAAAGACTACGATTACCAAATGAATAAGAAAAAAACATATTTCACTGATGCCTACATTTCAGCTAAAAGAGATCCTGTAATGTTAATATCTACTTTAATATCTTCCAAAATAGTAGAAGGGTGATGTTTCAAAATATGCATTTTTTACTATAGGGCAGAAAACCCTTAACACTGGATCCCATAGAAACGCACAAAGCAGAATAAGGAATAACCATGCACAGCCTCAGAAATAGTGTAATCTAATAATAATGTAAGTGATGCACAAAGCTGAACAACAATTTACAAAATCATTAGTCTTCCTGGAATGGGCTCAAATAATAGGAACACTCCTGTTTAACATCTGGCAATAGAAAAAGGAGAGACACTCATTTCTGGGTCTGTCATAGACAATGATTGCTTATATCTACAGAAGAGATGGGGTTTTGCTTTGTTATTATTATTTACTTTTTAAAATTGGTCTTAAAGGAGTACAAGAGCTACTGTTATGTTCTGCCAGAAAAATTCACTTATTTTATTCAGACGTGATGCTTGATTTTACAAAATGGTGGAAACATTCTTCTATGCTTCAAAACTCAGTTAAAGGTTCTGAACCTCATCCAAATAGCACCCTTTTGCCAAAACAGCTGAAGCCAAAAACCGAGCCTGACACTGTCTTGTCATGGGACTTGAGCTTCCATGCTTTTTATTCTATACTATTCTATCTTATACTTTTTATTCTATACTTTTAAAATCAATATGGATATGGGCAAACCCCTTTTATGAGGGATATATTTTCTACGTACCTGAATATATATATATGTGTATATGTAAACATGCATACACACACTTCAAAGACATATGACATGAATATCAAGTCCAAGTACCTGCATGTTTTGCTGCAGCCAAGACTTACAAAGTGCTATGAAAAGATGCAATGTGCAACAGTTCTTTTCCTACACCATGGAAATCCCAAGCTATACGTGCACAGGATTCCCTCTTCTATCCCGCTGTTGCTGAGGATCATTAGTCAGCAGACTGCAGGACAGCTGACTGAGCTCACTGCTCCTTGCCAACAGGAGAAAGATTGGAAATCTTTCGAAAACCACTGAATACCTCCTTAACACTGGGATACTATATGGGGAAAGAAAAAAAAAAAAGCTGAAAATCTGAAATGTATGAGCACTAAGTAAAATTAAATGTAAGCATAAAAATTCCATGTTCAAACTGTCAAGAATAAGGATGCTTCTTCTGTGTCAAAATCTCTGATAAAGTTTTTTGGTCTGTATAGACCCATTCATGGAACTCTCTCAGGAAGGAATTCTCACTTTCCAGATGTTTTCAGTAGAAAAACCTAAAGTGAGTTAGTAGTTACTAGAACTAGTCTATTCTTAAAGACTTTATAGCAAGTTCTCATTGAATACCAATACTCCTCCCCTTCTCTCCTTTACTTTCTACTTTCAGCTTCATGGAAAGTAGACCTTTTTTGCCTTTTCTATTTTTAAGGTGCTTAGCACTTCTCTATTGCTACTCAAATAGTGTTTAGCAGATGAGTAAAAAGACAAGATGTTCTCTTGCTCAAGCTAGCTCTCTGAAAGATAATTAGTTTGTTTATATCAAGTGAACATTGTCACTAATCTTCCTGTCATATAGATTTAAGTTCACTGTTAAACTGCTCAAGAGCCAAAAGACATAAAACAACTCAGTAAGGTAAGAGAGGTAATCATAAATTTACCTAATGATAAAACGTGAAACTAATTACTAAAAGTGAAGGCTGAATGTGTGCAAGTCTGATACACACCTACACCCAGTTCTGGAAAAGGAAAAGACTAAAAGTCTCACAGAAAACAAAGCCCTGCATTTATGATAAAACGTGTAAGCAGAGCTGTTAGTCTGACCTTGTACAGAAACCTGCATGTTCCTGGCCTTTGATGACTCCCTGAGATGACTCAGGTGTCAGCCATTTATTATTTCACTTACCTATATTGCATATGTAAATATGAAATATTTACAGTTGAACAGAAAGTTGCTTGCTGTACTAAAACTACTTATTTAATCAACCTATTGTGACAGTGTTTCATTCCATGTTTGATCACTTAAGTTCACCTACCTGAAGCACACAACATGGACCGATTCCAGAAGCTGTTATTATTACTATTGCAAATTCTGCATATTTTCATGAAGATGCAAGTTTAGCAATACATTTTATTTAAAGAGGCCACCCAAACTGGCTGATTAACTGGCACGTGCCAAAACATTTACTCTGTATTAATCTCAGCTTTATAAACCATAGCTATTTTTAGCAGCCAAGCAGTACATTTTATTGGCCATTAATTCTATTTAGTAAATTGCTTGTTTCTTCTGGGCGCAGGTAATGTTTCTGGGATGAGGGAGGATGCTTTCCTGCGGATGACAAGCTCGCAGGCTGCTCGGCACAAAGCCTCAGGGTAGCTGGGAGACGTTCGTTTTCATCTCGTCAATCAATAGGTGGCAGTATTCACCCAGCTCTTCAAACGCCCGCTGTGGTCCACAGCAGCCACACGCGGGTGTTATTACGTGGTCCCAAGTAAACACCATCCAACGCTTTGCTGCAGAAGGCATTTCAGTAGGAAGCACATCCTCCCTGTACAGAACCCAACGTCCCTCCTTTCTGTCCCCTCTTTGCTCCGCTCCATGCCCACACAGCCGGTGACAGCCGCCCAGTGGGCCCAGGAACTGTGGGAAGTTTGGAGCTGAGAGACCCACACAAACACTGAGGATTTTAAAGCTTCACATGGAGCTTAATTTTGCTTCCCAGTCAATCAATGGAAAAATTGTCATCTCTAGAGACAAAGCTGTATTCTAGGCTGTTAATATTCCCCCCAAAAGAACAAACACTCCTCCAACATCCACTCTGGCTTCCCACATGCTGCAGCCAGGGTTGGCGGCACAGCCGGGCAGGCCCAGCTACCTGGAAGCGGGACCGCCGGCCTCTGCCTCAGGCAGCACGGCCAGGCCAGCACTGCCTGGCATCTGCTTGCTCTCTCATTTCAGAGATCTGTGATAAAGAAGGTGGCTCACATGCTTCTTGAAACACTATTGTGGATGTTTATGTCCCTCTCCATGCAGCCAGAGGTATGCAGTGGGGAGGATAACCTCCACCCCCAAACAGGCCGATAGATGGATCTTGTTCTGCCTCCTCGCTTACTCTTCCCTGAAGGCTTTCAAATATATAAACTACTGTAGTAAATTCCAGCTCTGGTTTTGGCAATTTCTGCCTCTCTGGCTCCATGTTTACCTATCATCTTTCACACTTACTCTTTTGCCAATTTGTTAATTCTCTGTCCTATTCCCTGGTTTCTTGCGTTTCCTCAAGGACATTGATCTGAGTCTCACTGTTTCACTAGTCCCTTTAGCCAGTGTTCTTGATCCAAATCCATAGCAAATAACCTATCATCCACAGAGACACAGAAGTATTCAGTATATTCATAAAAAAGACAAATATTTCCCAGTTCATCAGTCACAGATGTGATCAAACTCAAGAAATTCTGAAATTGTGAGCGAAGAAAAAAATAATTGTGTTTGGACTAACCTTAGAAAATTTCCCAATGAAATAATTTTCCCCTAGTGTTTTGAAATATTTGAGACACCCATGATGTCAGCGGCTACAAGAAACGGCGCTTGGCAGCCCCAGCCCCTCCAGGCTCCCTGCCTCAGCCGTGGTTCCTGATCTAGAGCCCTCACAACCCAACCTGGACTCAGCACAGCCGGGCTCTGCTGCGGGGCTGGGCCTGGCAGATCCACCCGCGTCTGAGGCTCGCAGACTCCCACTTCCACAGGAAGGGCTGTGGAGGCCAGCAGCCCTCCAGCTTTGGGGCCAGCAGTGCCTTGGAGCCGTGGATCCCGATTGCTTATATTTCAGAGTACTGTTTCAGATGAACTAGCAGGAAACCAGGACTGTTTGGTCAGAATTCTTTAAAGATGCCATGGGTTTTATTTTTTTCTAGTCTCTAATTGGAAAATTCCCAAGACACTTTAGCCCTGGTTGCAGAGGAACAGAATCAGGCCTGAAGCTTTCAGCTTCAAAACACTAAGTCAATCGGGATCATTTGCAGTGTAAATTAAAGTAAACAAAGATCCATTAGCATAAAGAGTTCATCAGATCCTTAAAGACATTGAGACTAGGAATCAAAGAGCAGCTGCTGCTGCCCTACTTGATCCAAATGCACACGAGCTCTAACATGGCTCAATGGAGTTGCTGCCCTACTGCAAAATGAGCACAGGCCAAAGTGCCTCTTGCTGATGGTTCCTGCAATTGTTCTCCATATTACAAGAAAACCGAAGTTCCATCTTCAGAAAGCTTCTAGAAGTACATGCAGGCCATCAGACAAATCTGAAGATGCTGCTGTTCCTTTGAAATAAATTACCCAGCTGAATACCACAGAAATAATGAAGTTGTCAGCAACAACAGTGCAACTGTGATGTTCTGTCAGTCTCAAGTTGATTACGCTATCTAGTCAGACACTCCATATAGAGATGATTTATGCCATGTATTGTTTGGCCATGACTACTCCCAGCTGCACTGCATTTAATTCAAGTTATAGCAGAACATTTTACAAACAGAAATTAACAAGCTTTTCATAGCCAGCAATTTCTAGATTAGGAATGAATAAAGAAAAAGTAGGATTTACCAAAATTCAGCATAGAACAAAGCTGAACAGAGGCAGACACACGATTCCAGGAAGTTTTTGTTTGTTTGTTTAAAAACAATAAAGTGATACTCCTTCCAAAGATCAGAACAATTTTAGGGTTAACACTGTCACTGGAAAGACCAAAAGGTACCAAAGTATAGACAGGTCTCCTTTCAACTTTTGTATGATTACAATAGCTAGCAATCTCATTACTAGCATAAAGCATATTGTGAAGGTGCATCTCCTTTTTCTTCAAAGCTTGATGTATAAGAGCATTGCCTACAAAGCTAAACATGGCATCTGACACAAGGACACTAAAGAAGTGCCATTATTTTTCATGCTGAGCAAAGAAACAACTTTGATAACAGAACAACCTCCTACTATTCCATGAAGCCCAAACATTGTGGATGGCATCAAACGAGAGCAGCTTGTTTGTCCTGATAAAGGCACAAATCTGTTCAGAGGCAATGATCTCTAACAAATATTTTATCGTGACAAAGTCAGGCATTTCAAAACAACAGTAAAGTACCATTTCAGAAAAACTTGGACACTGAGGACAAGGAGAGGGAACAGTGGGATTGTTTTCAAAGCTTGACTTTTACCTGTGGAGAATGATCTTTCTAGATGGTGACAGAGACAGACTATTCTAGATAACCGTTCGAAGTAAGAGCCAATTTCTCTGCATTACCAGAGAGAGAAGCACAAGGAGATCTGTCTCACTAGAGCAGCTTTTGTGAATAGCCCCACAGGCCATCTCTGCAACAGAGAAACATCACAGTTGCTGGCTCTGATAGCTTTGCACAGGCTGGAATTCATACCGCAGTCATTTGGCCTGATGTGACTGTTCATTTACGTTTTAGTTAGAATGAAAATAATTCTGAGGAGTTCCAAACCAATGTCTCACAGGAGCAATACAAAAACCTAAACAGAATAGAAATGATTGCTGTGAAGTAACTCCAAGCTTCCCAGGGCAATTCTATTTCACATTGAGTTGAAATGCACATTTAAAACATTCATTTTTCTGCTGAGCATTTATGCTAGCTTTCAAATCCTGAAGACTCGAGGTTTACTACAGAGGCAATTTACATGCACATAAAAGAGTATTTGTTAAACACTCTAGAATTTACAGAGACGAGGACATGTGATTATGTTTCCTTCACATGGGGTACAAGGCACAGCATAACCAGTGACAAAGCTCAAAATACACGACTGTTCTTTCCTGAAGTCCAACAGATCAACAGAAGTAAAATAAAAATACAGGAAACGCAACCAAATCTTTTCTGTATAGAATTTGGGAGATCTGTAACATATTACGCCAAATATCATTACTTTTTTATTGCAGCAGTGGCTTTTAAAATATGCAGCAGTTAGAATAGCAGTTCATGAAAATATCCTCTCATCACTTTCCTTAAGACCTAAAACTGACGAATCTGTTTCCTTTCAATTATTTATGTCAGCCTCTCAGTAAGCAGTACACATTATTACTAGTCCTCACTTCGTTGCCACATGAATCCAATCTACTATCACAAACCAGAACAGGAGGGAAAGAGATCATTGCTCTCTGATGACTGCACACTACTTGGATGGATTTGGTTCACAGCTTCTCTTTCCATTCCTCCATCTTCCTCACATCCTAACAAATGCATCCATCGACATCAAACATAAACATGAGAAATGAATCTGAAATAAATTCCTACTTTTCACCTTTTGTAGCAGCTTGCAACAAGCCATTACTCTGTTTTTCAGTGGGTGAAAAAGAATCTGATTCAGACTATAGCATTCTTGGGTTTATTTCCCACCTTCTCATTCATCCTTCAGCGAGAAAGAACAACGCTGGCTGATTTCAGGGCATGACGACTCCGGTGAGCACAGGGATGCACTCCAGGGGTGCAGCTGGCACAGCCTGCTCCAAGTGCCACTCTGGGCCGCTGCAGCCTTTCTTCTTCAACTTGTATTAAAATGAGGCAGTCCTAGACTACAGAGACATAGGTCTGGAAAGCCTTTGTAATGCCAGATTTACTGCATCAAGAATGTTTTGTCAGCTACATGTTCACTTCCATTTCAGTTACATGGAGCAAGTAGAAAAGAACATTAGAAATTGACTTCAAAAAGCATAGAAAAAACAACAAGCTGCTATAAATAGCTATTACTTATATTTTGTATTTATAAATGAAGTACTTGAAAGTATATCAGCCAGATATTACGTTATTTGGAGTTGTCACAGGAGACAGATGGGAGGAATAATTTGCTGTTGTATTAAAGGACTGAATATTGATTTGAAAACAAGAACTTGTGATCCAATGAAACAACATTCTCTGCAGCTAGAAGTGCTAATCTGACTTCATCTGAATAGGGTTAATAAATATTTGCAAAAGCAAGCAGCTTAGCTGGCTTAATTATGAAAACACTTGCTTTTCACCTTTAGGAATTCATTTCCTCCAAGGTCAGAGTTTGGTGGTCTTACAGCTATCGCACAAACTTCTACCCAATTTGGAATGATTAATGACCTCTGTTCAGAAAAATTATGAGGTGTTAAGGAAAAATTAACTGAATGCACACAATGTGAAAACTCTCAGTGAGTACCTTTTCTCTTAATTTTTTTAATTATTGTTATACAACCAGGGACATGTTCTATGTACATGTATTTCATAGAGAACACATATTTGAGAGACCTACAACCCTGCACAGAGGCAATCCCGTGTATGGCTGTGTCATCAGCCTCTCCTATGGGCACATGCCCAAAGTCCTACTGAAATATTAAAAGCCAGACAAAAGAATTCTGCACAGTTTCACACAATGCAGATCTTTAGAATGACTGCAGCTGAGAATACAATTCATTCCTCTGAAGACAGGCTTCTGGCCCAGCACCCACCCTGGGCCTCCATTCACATTTGCAAGCAGGCACTGATGAGACGCTTCACCCAACAGCCAGCACTGCTGCTCAGCTAGCAACAAAGCTGTGCATTTGAAATGTGACATTTGCTTTGTGCTCAGGTTTTTTGTTTTGTAGGAAAATTATTTGAGGAGTACCGGCAAATATGTCTACCCAACTCAGAAAGGGCTTATTTTTCCTCTTTTAGTGGTACATTATCTCCTCTTAAAATATGACCACAAACATGCATTATGATGCTATTAACCAAAACCACTTCTATGTGGATGACTGTCCAATAACTTAAACGTTGACAGCCTTTGACATCGAGCAACATGTTTCTGTAAGAAAACCAAGGAAGTCATGAACAAATGGAAGGTTCAAGAAACCCAAAGAGCAGTACCTGTTTTAATATGACTATGGACACCTCACTTCTGGGCACTTCATTTCCTTTCCTCTGCTACTAATATACATACCTGAATGGTAATGGTGACACTTAAACCATCAGTATTTGTAACCTAGCAGGGGATGTGCAGATGGAAGACAGTTTTATTCAATCCCCTAACAGAAAATCATAGAATCATAGAATGGTTCAGGTTGGAAGGGACCTTAGAGATCATCTTGTTCCAACCCCCCTGCCATGGGCAAGGACACCTCCCACTAGACCAGGTTGCCCAAAGCCCCATCCAGCCTGGCTTTGAATACTTCCAGGGAGGGAGCATCAACGACTTCCCTGGGCAAAAAATCTCGTGCTCTAATACCTGTGAGGAATCTGACCTATTGTCTCTACTTTATAGTAGAAGTACATGCACAGATTTTTAATTAAGGATCAACTTAGGAAAAAAAAAAAAAAGAAAAATATCCACTGTTGGTATGCAGGATGAATTTGTCTCCTCTGTAAAAACGTTGCTGATAAACAGAAGGTCAGACTGATTATTCCAGCAGCATTAAACATGAATCACGTAAGATTCTCCCTAGAACTGCTGGTGCAGATTGCTCTACTGCCCACCGTTCAATACGAGTAAGGTGAATTTTCTTGAAACAAATATTGAACTACAGAGAACAAAACTCGAATTGATAAGAACCACCTCAATCTTGAATCACAGATAATAGGCAATCATGAAAAAAAGTAAAAATCCCATCATTACTATGAATTTTATTTTTATTTTTTAAAAGGAGCGTTCCAGGATGAAGTAATCCCTTTCTCGATACTCATCAGAAAATTTGGATATACTTTCACACTCACCTTAGCACTAGTACATTCTTTTATACTGGGTGGAATTACTGCTGTAGGTACTACTGTTTTAACAGTGGGGGAAAAAAAACAGGTATAAACTTCATAGTACCAGTCCACAAAGATTGCCTCATTTTTCTTCTATTTATATTAAAAAGTTAAATTCTAGTGCAAGAAAGTAATAAAAAAAGCCTCTTGTTTTTATAGACTTCCAAGTAGTTCTAATATGTATCCAAAAATAATGTATTCATATAGTTATGCAGCATTAAAACCAGAAAAATTGATAATTTTTCCAACCGGTTATTTCTAGTTGCAATAATTTATACAGCCCTCATGAGAAGGGGCTTCAAGTTTTAAAGTAAAATGGATCTTCTCTAAGTAAAATTCCACAGCTCCAAGCAATATTCTCTTCATTCCATGGTGGGAGCTCCTATTTGTTACGAAATATTTAGCACCTCTCCAAGGCAATGCGTTTTCAGATCTGCTAAGGATTGGAGTGGTCTATAAACTTCCTTAGGCCTTTGATGGTAGGTCTGGATAGGGAGAATCTCTCATTAAAGTGCAGATATGAAACATCATTGCATATGAGATATCTACCTTCTTCAACTTTAGATCCAGCTGGTAACACAGCTAACCACCCCAGAAACACTACTCCCAGACTTCAGCAGTGCTGAGCTACTGCTGTTCTGTGCTGTCAGTCAGCTGTCAAAACGCAGAAGAAAGCTGTCTCCAAGTTCAGATAATATTTCCAATTGAGCACATGGTGCCTACATTAGATGACAGTAATAATTAACTGTCGCTTGCATACCAGAAATACGCTTGAAACGTGAAATTAAATATAAATGAGTGATTGCAAATATACAAGAAAATAAAATAGTTCAGACTGCAGTGGTAAGTTTTGAATTTGCACTAAGAATTTCAAGACATGGCTTTGAGAATGCAGGCTCCAGAGCAGAGAGTTAACTTCTTTGATTTCTTTGGTCTGTCAATCCAAAGAAGCATTTGAGTTGTGTTTCCAAGCAAAGAATAAAAGAAAAATGATTTATTGTAGATAACAACTGAACTTGTCCTTTCCTCAAAAAGGAATGCAAGACATAATTGAGCTTTACATCCATACACTCTGCTCTCCTGTTCAGAAGACATTACTGTAACAAAAAGTTACTATATTAATACCATTAATAATTGCCTGATCAAGAGAGAAATTCCTTAAAATGAGGGGAAAAAAAGTTAAATACAAACCATGAGCTGCAGAGCAACTGTATTTTCCCCAAGTGTAACTACCAGGTAAATTTTCTGTAAATAACACTTTTGAGAAAATTGCTTGCAGATAATTTCCAAATAAAGAAAGGTTAAATCCATTAAAGAATTGGCTTCAAATTATACAATCAACTAATTATGCAATGGTGTTTTTTCAATACGGAGTAATTAATACAACACAAGCAGATGGGTGAGAAAATTAAAGTTAAGAGGGAAATATGAAAGGCAGTGAAGTTTTAAAGTACTTACAAAGAAATTTTATTCCATTAGTTCTATACAAAAAGATATCTCATTTCCACCTCTGGCTCTAAGGAGACAACACAGCCTGCTGACCAGAGTTCACACATTTCAAAGAACACAGGGTTTTACGCTGTTATTAACACAGAAACAAATGGAAACAAAAAAAAATCTGAAACAAAGAAATCCTAGACAGGTCATGATTAAAAAGGGTCAAAAATTGGCATTTGCATTATCTGTGCAGTTTTGGAAAAAAAAAAATGCTATTTTAAGATGGAATGAGGCAAATAAAATGCTCTAGAAACCACAACTAATGCCAAATGAAGATGATCGTGAGCAGAAATCACGATCCAAAGCTATTGGCCACTATTAACTGCAATAGCGTTTAAGCCAACCAATTGCTTCAAGAGTGCATTTTCATTTGTTTAATTCTTTTGCTACAGTGCACAGATGTGGAAATATTTTCTTAACTACACATTGAATATTCTGCAAATTGTTCCTATTACCCACAGCTCATCCATCTATGCTCTTTTATTGGCATCTTTCATGAAATCCTAACACCAAAGCTAAAAGCTTCTTTTACTTCTACAGATATCATCCTAGCAACAACAAG
This sequence comes from Penelope pileata, assembly GCA_013396635.1. Lineage (NCBI taxonomy): Eukaryota > Metazoa > Chordata > Aves > Galliformes > Cracidae > Penelope > Penelope pileata. The sequence goes on from WBMW01000230.1 coordinate 964,293, forward strand.
CAGCTGCCAGGTGATCAGGATGTTCAGCATCTACATATCGTTGTTTTGGAAAGGGATTCTTGAAGTACATCTGATTTAAATGCAGAAACCAAGTAGGAAATTTAAAGTGAATCGATAGCATCATTCAAAGACCAAGGCAGAAAGACATGCCATAAGATAATTCAACACCAAAGGACAGATCAGAGCAAGAGTAAAATAAATGAAACAGTCACTTTGATGATGGAATGATCCCATGTCTAGTAGGTTGTTCTACTTCTAGATAACTCTCACCAGTTTGAATTGATATAATTTCAGTCAGTCAGTACAAGAAAGCTGTCCACAATTTTGCTAAAGTGTTTTGGAAAATTCCAATAGATGCACGTCTGAATCATTCAATGTGAAAACTTTAAAAGAAGAAATGGTCCAGAATGCGTCAACACATCCTTATAGATTATATTTGTGACACTGTCTGGAAAAGGGAAAACACAGACAGAATTTCTGAATTTCTGATCATGCTTCAATTACAATAGAGCATTGTAAACAGCTGAAAAAATAGGACGGTCTCCCCATTGTCATACTCCATCACAAAAGAAATAGGAATTTGCTTTTCTTAAAGCCAAACAAAATAAAATTATACAGCCTGAGAAAGTTAGTGGTGCTGATAGTCTATTTTGAGAAAAAAGTTTCAATTTTCATAAAGAGCCTTCCAGCAAAAAAGGAACAGTAAGTGTCCCTCATCAGCTCTGAGGTTGTGAATGCACCACAGTGACCACCAGCTAAAGGCATCTCAGGTGAAAATGAGAAGCTCAGAGTATTCTGCAACATTTACAGAAGTCTGGAATAGAGGAAAACACTGCTGAGATCTTTACACTGTTAAGATACGAGCAGTAACAAAAATGTAAATATACTGCATAGAGATCAACAAACATAAACCTTTCACCTCTCTTCTTGGGAAATCCTATGGAAGATGAATAAGTTCATAAAGACAGTTGCAGGAACTCATCCCATACCATTTGAGAAAGCTTTCTGTTATCCCAATAATGGGCAAATAAAGTGTACGTGTTTAGAAAAGCTTCTCCTGTGTATCTGCAGCTAACTGCAACTTCTTGAACTGTTCAGTTGTTTAAGTCCCAGGCTCAACAGGGAAAGCTGTCACTTAGAAAAATAAAATAAATCAAAACCAGTCAAATTTGTCACTGTCCTTGTTCATTCCTCCGCAATAGTCCTAACTTCTGAGTGGTTATCCTCGCCTCTCTTCAGATCATTCTCCGAGCCCTCTCATCAGGATTTCAAAGTTAGATGATCAAATGTGCAGAGAGGCACCTAATTTCTCACAGGCACTTCTGAGAGCTCCTGACTAGGCTGCAGCAAACCATTTTCTTTCTCTCTCCCCCTACCCCCGTCCTTTTTCTGGCCTTTGATCTTTAGAAAGCACAAATGCCATTACAGTGAATAAAGTCATAGCCCACAGAGTCAATCCCCTGCTATTTACTTCTTTCCTCCCTGCCCCCCCGGCACAGCCGAGGCTCCAGCACGACCCAGCCAGTTCAGCTGGGCTCGGATACAGCAGCAGGTATCATCAGCACTGTGACAAATGAGAATCTGTGTCAGGGGAGACTGTTTAAACAAACAGTTGGATGCTTGGGAACACAGACAGAAGACCTAAGATCTCGCTCTTTTTTCTTTTTCTTTCTCCCTCCGTCTTCAAAACAGAAGATTAAGTTTGCTGTGAACATGAGCTGATGAAAAGAATTCAAATAGTGCTTTGAATAGTGCCACTGGGAGCGTCACAGGAGAATTACAAATTGCTGCTGGAGACACCAGTCTCCCTTTACAGAAAGTTAACATAAAAGTACACATATCTTCTTTCTATAAGGTACTAACTTGTAAATTAACCTTTAATGGAGTATAAATGATGTCCTGAAAGAACTGCTTATGCAGCTATATTTATGATCTAGAAAATTGCAAATATTTACAAGATTATAGGTGTTAATGGTCTGTCAAAAATGTTTGTATATTGTACATACATTAAACCTCAGTTTAAGACCACCCTGCTATAAAGACCACCCCATTCCTTGTCCCATATAGAATTTCACTTTGATTCCATATTATTCCACTCCTTACGACGAGGCCAGGCCCCAGCACACACCCACACCACTCCAGACAACAACAACTCTCCCATAGCATCCACTAATTCCACCCTCCACTCCTGGGTCCTCTGTGCAGCTCTCTGCTAAACAACATTATCACTGCTGTTCACATTCAGTGAGAGGTCCAAAGAACATTCCAAGTTGCTCCTGTACTAATGACATGGGCCGAAAGCAAAGCAGGGAACATCCCAACACAGGCACAGAAGTGGATGGTACTTTGCTGTGATATGAGCACATCACCACCTTCCAACACTTATGCCTCAGTTTCCCCAGCGTGATACAAGCCGGTCACACTTTCTAATGGATCTTCTTTAGTATCACTGTATCCTCCTCTGTATTTACTGTTCAAACACAGCTCATCAGTAGAAAAAACAGATAAACCAAACGCCACCGCCTGGCCTCTCTTCAGACCTCTGTTTCCAAGGGCTTCTGCTGCTGTCGACCCAGCAGGTGTACCCAGCAAGGCTTTCATCTAGCTGGTAGAGCAAGCCCCTTTCCCTGACCCAGCACTCCTCCAGTAGCCCCTATTCCCCACCGCTCTCTCCCAGCTAAGCTGCTTGTTGTTCTTTTATCTCACCACCTGGGTGCAGCTAATTAATCACATGTGGGGCTACACACCCAGCTCCTTAGTACAATATTCTCTCCCTGTGGCTCAATAAAACTCAAACTTTTTGTTTTCTACGTTCAGGTTTGAGGTCTGAGCTTTCTTTTTCCACTAAGTTTACCATTTAAACTGTGATTTTCCTTACAACCATTTTAACTGAGATTTTCTGCCAGTGCTACAGTAAAATAAAAACATCTTTCAACCTTTTGAGCTAACAGAAAATTCTATATTTGTCTCTGACTTAATCTTTACTTAGTAAATAATTATTAATATATCTTCTCCAGATACAGCTTCACCTGTCATAGTGATAACAATTTCAATAAAAGATACTTAAAGTATTCTTTTGCTATTTCAGACTGAGAAACAAAATTGCCCTCCCATCTATTACAGTTTCTTTTCTTGTCAACTGAGTAACTTCCTATGTCAGAAATCTGATCAGAGAGTCAGAATTCTGAATTGAAATTTCTCTTTCTGCAAACGTTTTCCAATAAAACAGCTGGAATTGGTCAACTGTGGAAGTGAGACTTCAGAAAGATTGAAGTTTGAAATTTGAAAAAGGAAAAATGTTTTTTTGAAATGTGCATAACTTAAACCACCTTCTTACTCGAAAGATCACATTCTCAAATACTTGCATAAGAAACATCAGTGTTTTCAGGCATAAATACAGCTGGGAAAAAATAAATATTTTAGGAACAAATACTTGGGGCTCTGCTCACGTTTTATAACAACAGATTATTTTCTTTTGTAATTTATCATTTGCTGCATGTTACCTTGCTCAATGACCAAAAAAAAGTCAAAGGGAAACTTGAAAAAGCTCTGTCCCGACTGACCTCATGCACACTTTTATTGATATCAAATTGCTCGCATTTTTTTATCCTGCCATTTTCATTTTTATACCTGCTGGTTCAGATCTTCAGCTGATGTAACCTGGCATAGATCTAATGGTTTCAATGAAGCTACGTGAGCTGAGGGTCTGGCATTAATTATTGGGGATTTTCTGTTATCCACTGAGATAGTGGAAAAGCATTTCTTCTCCTAACTTTGATACAGGACAACCTGAAGGTAACTACTGAGATATCTCATAAGTGAATTGATATTAGGAAAAAAATAACTTATAAGGCTGTACATAGATCTTCCAATTATCTAATTGTTTTTATGCCACAATCCATACAAAGAGAATAATGAAGTTTCTCACAAATTATGACACGTAATTTTCTTAAAGAATGTGCTTGGGTATCTCAAAGAAATTCAATTTTAATGTTGTTCCATACAGAATGAGCTGGCTTGTACCTGTTTGGCTGCTAATAAGCAGCCCTGCAAACAACAAAGTTTATATATAATTTTCAGTTTACAGGTATTGTATTTGACTGTATTTTTGGCTGGCATCAAGACATATTACCAGGCTTCCAAGTATTCCTCTCAAGTACATACAGTTTCAATGAATGTGCTCTAAGTCTTCTTCTAAGATTAGTCAGTCAAAGAGGCTTTTTGTACAAGTCCCTAGATGAACTTCGGAATTTGTTTTTTATACATCTGTGAGTTATCTTCCAGTTTTGGAGCATCCGTTGAGTAGATAAAAAATCCAAGATCTTCAGCAGATCTGAGCTTTTACATTCCTGCATTTAAGTTTTTCTCTCTGTAAAAGAAGAAGAAACATTCCTTCCTTTTCTCCATGTCCGTGTTCAGACTGTAAATTCTTCAGGGTAAGAATTATGTTAATAAATGTTGGTTTAGTGCCTGCTACAATGGGTATCTGCTCTCAGTGGGGTACTACTATGCCACTACTACTAATGCTGATACAAAAAAAAGTAAATGTTACTGACAGTAAAAATACAGCTCATCGACTAAAGGTGCATGAAAAGAATTTTGTCCTGTAGGACATCAAAGTTCTTAAAAATTCATATGTCAAGTATTACCATCTGAACTAAATTAGTTTTGTAGAAGTAAGATTTCATGGCAAATAAAAATAGTATATCATCTTAATAAAAGCGTCATGTGCAAAGGGAAAATAAAAGCAAGAAAGATATAATTTTATAGTACTTGCACAGTTCTTCTTACTCTGAACTGAAATTCAAAACTACCAAAAGAAGCAGCCATCAGCAGCCACATAATCAATCTGCTGCAAAGCTGGTGCTGGTCTCCAACTCATTTGATACAAAGGACAGTGGAAACAATAGGAAAGTTTGCAGGAGCGTAGTAAATAACTCTAATGCTTTGAATTGCAAAGGGTAAGCAGCCTACCAAAAGTATTTATCAAAGTCAGATTGGAGGAAAGAAACATCACCGAACAGAACAGTGCAAGCCAGATGCTTGGAGATTAAATGGGGTCAAAAATGCAACCCTAATTTTCATAACATCCTCATAAAAATTCACAGGAAACTGCTTTCTGAACCTGTTATAGAAGATATTTTGTGAAAGCTTAAGTGGAGTTGCCGAGTGAGATTCTACTGAATAAGATCAGAATTACAGAGGAAGGGGAAAATAACCTGTTCGTGAAATAAAACTAACAACATAAAAACCAATACAGAACAATGGCTAAAGATAGTTGACAGTTATGTTTAGACTTGTGAGACCAGATTTACATCTTTCAATTTGCACTTGTATTGAAGGTTCAGATCAGAGTCAGATCTTTAACCCCTCCAATGAAGGAACTGGAATTATTGCATACAAGGGAACCAACATACTTGACTTCTGTGAACTCTCCAGACTTGCCCCTAAAAAAAAATAATAAAGGCTTTTCTAATATTTGCAGCTCCTTTCAAGTCTGTCACTCTCTCATTATTACTGCACACCATCTGCTGAGCAAGCTGAAATCACGTAATTGAAAATCAGCATTATAGAGATTAAAATGGATGGTTTTGAGAATTATTTTTATAAGCTGTTGCTTGTGTTACCCCAAGAATTTTGACGCAATTGCAGTTAGTTTTTTGCTGTATAACTAATAATAGGAGATGTCACTATTCTTATTTTCTCACTGGAACTAGTGACCATATAATTCAAAATACAAAAAATGTGGTCACCTGAATTTTATCTATAAGACCTCCCAGTCGGACAGGCTGGTCGTGCACGAAACTCAATTTCCGAGTTAATTTCTAGAAGTAAGAGCATTGGTAGGATCTTGATAGGAAATGCAGCCACGAGTGCAGCTGCACTGCTGATAACCTGTATTAGCACAGATTTGTAAAGTCTGGTAAAACATAACTGAGTAAGCAAAGAGGGGAGTAATAAATAAGGAACTGAGAGGGGAATATGGGTAGGGGATTGGATCAGACTCAGTATATAGATACCACACTTCTTCAACCTTCAGTAATGAGGTTCTTCAGCTACTTTGATATGAGCACAGATGTAAAGAGTAGGAGTAACACATTAACGCTCCTCTTTTTGGTATGTAAGAGCCAAGTCTGAAGTCCATTGAATATAACAGAAGATGTCCTCTATTGTTTCTATGGAGTATACACTGCAAAATAGAGAATTTCATTTTCTAAGAAGAAATAAGATGGAGTCTCCCCACTTGCAATGCCAACATACCAGTAGCCTCAAGAAGGAACTCAAGACCCTGTTGTTCAATATCTCCTAAATAAGAGTGCTAAAGCCCATTAGAAATGAATGGTAATAGATTTCTTAAGTCTTCATCCTGCTCTTTAGCTACCATTCAAATACTCATGAAAAAGCCATCTGACATTTCCACTTACCACTACCAGTTCCTGTGCCAGCAGGACTAGGACAATGCCCAAAGCAACAACAGCCATTTAATTTCCCAGCTTTGAAAATGCAAAACAATGCAGCAAAGAGAAATGAAAACTTAACAAATCGGTTGACAATTTTCTTTTAGACTCTTCCCTTCCATTCCTACCACTCCAATTTACCTCCTGCTGACTTGCAAAAGAAACGTTATAATTAATTTGCTTTGGTGGACAGCGAAGAAATACAGAATGAAAATATGGGAACCATAGCTCTGGCAAATTTTGGATGACAGTTTAAACTGTAATTATTATCTGTCAACTACTTGCACAAAAGTGTATTTTTTAATGCAAATGAATTCTTGGAAGAGCAGATAATGAAGTTTTAAGCAATGAATATAAAATAGCTACGTCCAAACATAATCATAGAATGGCTTAGGTTGGAAGGGACCTAAGCCATTAGAGGAACCATTCAGTGCCCTGTGTTCTGCCACACCAACTGTTTGTGATTGCAGCTGTTTTGGGTAAACATAAGACACAGCCTTCCTGGATTCCTATAATAAGTCTGGACTGAAATACTTACACATGTGCTGTGCAACACCTGTGCAGCCAGCTCAATACCTTGAAAATATCATGTCAGACCCACTGTATGGTGTGCAATTGTGCACGTGAGGAACAGAGCAAATCTTCCATGTGCAAGGAAAAAAATATACAGAGCTTGTGGAGGTCAGATGCTTCTGGAAAGACCTGACTTACTGAGTGCAGCCTGAACTGAAAGCACACATATAGCCAGGCAGGTCTGTCCAAACCTTCCAGAAAGTGTCAGGTCTGTTCTGGGCAGACAGCAACCGTGCAGGGCATGCACATGTACTCAAACATTTCTTGAAAGAGCCAATATTGGATTTTGCACCACATGATGCAGTTGCTGATGCTCCAGTGGGCTTGTTGTCTTACAGAAATACTGGGCAAATGTCTGAATATCTCAAAATCTTTGTAACTTTTTATTCAGAAAAGTTTTTATTTATTTAAGAGGAAAATCTGGAGGTGTAGTATGCCATAACTCTTCAGTAAACTGTGTGAAGAATTGTGTTCTGACAGTAATTCTTGAGTCACTGAAATGCCTATAATGTTCAGACAATTGTATCTAGTCTGACACATGACAATGTGCAAGAAGCTAAAAATTCCCCCACTGGAAGTGTGAGATGTATACATACATACAACATAGACAATGTTTGCTGCAGCTGTGGGATGCTTCGTCTCTCTCTCTCTGTATCCTTTTCTATAATAGACTCTCACTACAGCATAAATGAAATAACCTACCTCCTCCTCCCCTCACTGCAGCCTTGGTGTACCATTTCATGTTTGATTCAGAATATTGTGAATGAGTTTCTCTTTTTTTCAAAAAGCACAGCTCACTGGAAGATGAACATGGCTTTCCAGGGGAAAAAGGTCCTCAGAGGTTTTGACTTAAGTTTAAAAGCTGGTGAAAGAAGTTAATTATTCATTTCAAAACTGAAGCAGCCTGAAAAGAGGTTTCCTTTCACAATTACCCCTAAACCTAAAAACTCAGCTGCAGAGACCACTACCCTTTTGCCTGTGGAGCAACTAGAAACGCAACTTTAAACCTATCATACGTATACAGGAAACAAAGAGACGATAAACTCATTATTTGTGCCCGAGTCTTTTTGCCCAATGTGCTATTCTGATGTTAAAAGACAACGGAAAGATGCTCTCTGCAGATTCAACTAGAAAGCTGATGCTAGGCTTGCTGCATAATTTGCTGTACTCACACATTCAACTTGCTTAAAACTTTGGTGGTGCTTATTGTCATAACCAGGTAGGTGGGCTCAGATTTCAAGCAGCAGTTGAGCTTAAGAAAAAGCTAAGCATGCCGATGGAGCAGCCGTGTGGAATACTGGATAACACGCTGGGTTTCGGAGTGAGGAGACTTCGTTTCTATTCTTGTTATATGACCGTGACCAAGTCGCTTCCTGTTTCTCTGACCCCCTCCACCCTCATCCATCATCTGTCTGCACAGCAAACTTTCTTTCTTACTTGCTGTACCTAATCAAGTAGGGCCTCTAGGTGATCCTGTAACACAAAAAATATCTGTACAATACTTCTTGCCAATGTTTATTAAGGCTTCTTGACTATGTTTGTGATTCAAGAGCTGGGAACATACACCCATCAAACCAACAGAACACATTAGTTTCCTAACTCCCAGCAGCAAAGCATTCTTATAAATATGTGAACCATTAATGATCCAAAGGCATTTTGTTCCCTCAATACTTGCTAAAACATCTACAATATATTGGATGCAAAAATAATCTCAAACATTAATTAATGTATCTTATCTTACTTGTTAAAGTGTGTGGAAAAGTTGGACTGTACTTTTAAACCCACGATTTCATATACTGAAAGTATTATTCTTTTTCCCATAGGCTTTGATTTTTATTGAATAGGCCATCAGGAATTACTTGAGTGTTTAATTTTCTCAAACAATTTGTAACTTTTATTAACAATGCAAAAAGGGAACTGAAGTTATGCTCAAAGTGAATGAAGACTGAGCCAAAATTTTTATTACCACTTCCTAAGAAATCTGAACAATAAGAAAGAAGGAGAAAAGAGTATGAAAGAGCTTTTTCACCATTATCTGAAGACCAAAAATACAACTTTTATTACACACACACGTAACTATCAGCTGCCATACAGTCTTTTTTGAGCTACATGCCAGCTCTGATCAAACTGTAGAACACCATGGATAACAGCTGGTAAATGTAACACACACTCCCTGGTTAAAGTTCATGTCATCGGCAGAGTAAAATGCATAGTGCTAAACCCTAAAATGTGTTTAGCATTCTGGTCTTAACCCTGGAAAGCATTAAGCACATGATTTTCCTTAACCCCTCAGAAGTCTAAAGTAGTTCCACTGAAAACAACAAGACTGCTTAAATACTAAAAATTACGTGCAAACTCAGGTAGGCTGCTGGATTGGGACCAACATGCTGCAGATCCAAGCCCTAATTCCCATCCCTGCTTTCAGCTGAATGCACTCAGATCACCAAGCTGTGCACAGTGCCTGCTCCAGCAATCTGCAGGTAACTGTGAAAGCACCCATTCTGGGGGAGGTAAGCAATGTCACTACAAGCCGACTGGATAAACCCACCTAGCAGACTTGAGCTGGTAAGTAGTAAGACTAATTTTGGGTCATATCTCTGGTATGATAAATATGCAACATTAACAAGATCCTAATATGTTAAATCATATTAAACAATTTATAAAACAAATGCTTTTGTGAAGAGCTCTGTTCCTTCAAATATACAGCTTTGAACAGAACTGAGATCAATTATCTTTCATCTGATGATAAATGTGAGAATAAAAGAATACAAACCTAAATGAATGACAAATGTACGCTGAGTAAGAAGGAGATTATGTATGTTAAATATCCCCATGTACATAGACTGCAATAAATAACCATCAACCATCCATCTTTAAGATGGAATACCTGTATTAAAATTACTGCTAAATAGTGAGACAAGACAGTTTTTTTTTAATCAGAAAATATCTGTGCACTGCCATGTCCGTGACAGGGCTCCCTGGGGAGGGCTCTGTGTGTGTAGGTCTCCCCCCTCAGCAAGTCTGACACATCCTCAGTGCATCAAAGTCACTATGGACGTCCTGGTGAGTCCGTCTGCATATACACAGCACCTTTCCTCCAGGGCTTTGAAAGTTCAGAAGTCCTGAAAAAAAAGTAGTTCAAACTCTATTGATTCTGCTCCAATAAATTCCAAAGTGAAACTAATCCAAACTCACTGGTAAAAGTCATCACGGTTTCACATGCTGCCCATTGTGTCTTACGGTTTTTGTTTGGATAACTATATTATATGGCTTGCTAATCTCATACCTGAAATTTTAAAAAAAAGTATAATTGATCCTAAAATTTACTACTTCATACCTCATTTGAGCAAATGTCATGATTGGAAAACTCATAACAGAATCTCTTTTTAAACATGGCCTCTTTAGAATGTAAGACTATTTTACATGCTTGCATTTGAGAAGTAGAAAATAAAGCTCAGCACAGCCATTTAATGGGAACAATCTTAAGGCTTGTCCACACAGGAAGTTAAGCTAAATTAGCTGAAAGGTGTGAATTTAAAGTGCATTAAGCTAAAGTGAACTACAGCCACTTTATTTCTGAATGAGAACATTCACACCAAGCTTTAATGCACTTTAACTAATATACTTTAAAATCATATCTTTGGTTAATTTGTCTTAACTTCCTATGCAAACAACTCCTCTCTAACACTTACTGAGAGCCACAATATAGATTGATGTGGATATATTTATAAATACGCCTATTAACCTTAAGACTCCAAGTCAATAAAATTTGGGATGTTAAATAAAAATAAGAAATATATCCTTGAATGAACTTCCTAGTGCAATGAGAATCTCAAACATGTCAGGAATTTAGCCCTCAATTGTATAAAACCATATTGTCAATGCGGAGCCAGTTAAAAACAAACACTTGCGTAATTGACTATATCATGAATGTATTCCCGAAACAAAGGAAATGAAACTAAATAGAAAAGAAAGCTGTATTGTACTTACATACAGCACTTGTTTTGAGGTAGACAAAGAAGGGCTAAATATAAAAGAATTGTGTTTTAATTGGTTTAAAAAAAATAAGGAAAGAAAGCTTCAAATTTCTTTCTAAGGGATGTCTGAAAGTCATAGGTATAAAGGATGCATCAAATTATCCAGAGAAAGCAAAACAACACTTTTCTTCAGGTAACCTGAAAAATCAATACTAACCGTGTTTCTGCTGCCACTGCTCAAGCTAAACAACCTTTTCAGAACACCTCCTACAGAAAGAGCACAGGGATGTACTCAGCACCATGTGTATTTACAGAGTGACAGAGCTCCGACAAACCAAGGAACAATGGTCTGGCATAACAACCAGCATTCAGAGACTGCTGCTGTGCTCTGCAGATGAACACATCAAGTTCTGCTCCTAGGAGTCTAGCTTGGAAAAGAAAAGATGCCCTTTGCAAAAGCAGGAAAAAAAATTGTTTTCTAACCAATCTGGCAGACTGACACTGTGTGTCCTCAGCACACAGACAGCTCTGGATGCGTCCCCGAGTGTTCCCAGCACCTGTTCCAGCACCCCATCACCCTCTGAGGGAAAAAATGCACAATTTTACACAGTAGCACTAAGTGAGAGCATTGGATTAACAGAAGAGGCAAAGCTATGGCCATTTACAGCTCAGCAAAATGCAAGACTCGGATGTTCTTGCTCAGGCGTCCTGGTGCTCTGTATGGCACGTTACAAAACCTGCTTGGTGATGGAAGCATCCAGGGCCGTCTGATAACTTTTTTGGAGTGCAGGCTGTTGCTTAGACAACACTCAGCCTTATGCTTTGAATCTCAGCTACAGACGCTGATGCAATTCAATCTTCTTTAGTTCCTCTCATGTCTGATTTCACCTGACTGGGCAGCACATGCCCTATTCTGGAGCACTCCGTTTCCCATAGCTCAATTTTCTGCATTTTCTGCTGCTGAAGCTTTCAACTCAAGGTTCATTTTCAAGATGAAAGTCAGTCACAAAATTAAACTCTCCTATAGAAATAGAAAGCCTAACTATTAAGCTGAGAGTCACATTCAAATGCAGTAAGAACGTGTGTGGCAAATTGGAGCTGTCTGCTCCACAGCCATGTGCAGTATTTTGCTCCTCTCACATCTCACTCGATACCTTCTCTTCCTTTGCAACATATTCTCTTCAAAGCCCTTAATTCTATTATATGTCATAAAATAAATCCAGGACAAAAAGCAGTTGTTGCTTTTGTCAACTCTACAGCAAATGCAGATTCCCTTTTCAGGGACAGCCTCCTGCTGCTGTTCTATGTGAGCAGTGGGCACCCACCAAGCTGAGCTAACCAGATGCTTCAAGATTGTGAGCAAAAACGTATGGTTGTAATGTAATCCGCAGACAGTTGTGCAACAATCTTGATCATCCCTGGTATCACATACTAGAATACAGGAAAACCTTAAAATAGCAAAAACATGAAGGGAAAATGCACCTGAGACTGGCAGACGTATCTAATTCACACCACCAAGCCACGGGCTAGAACTTTAGCTGCAGTGATTATGCCTCAGACATTTAAATGGTTCTAAATTATAAGTCTAGCAGAAGTATTTTTCTAATAATAAGCCATTAATTCTGGCAGTTTCAGACTGTCTGAAGCTAGGTGTATAAACTGTAGCTGCATCAATCAGTGCTGTGTGTCTGGCTATTTCAGGCATTCCTTGTTAGTGTGAAGAAAGAACAGTTTGTGCACCAAGCACAACAGCAGCTGAGATTCCCGTTGATTGATAACTAAATGTGCCGTAGTGAAAATATATTCGGATGGAGCTGAAGAAGCAGGCACAGCAAAGACGTAATGGGGGCGGAGGATGGAGAGAAGAAATTGGCCACAACAGGAAATTCCTTCTCATGAGTCTTCCAACTAGCTGACAAGATGGATTCCTTTCCTGCAGGTAACAGTGCCTTTATATTTAACCTTCAACAACATCTGCAACCATGCAAATTCTTCTATATTTTATATGCAAGCCCAATTACTGAAAAATTACCCTTGCTATTTAGTACATTTCTCCTCTGTATCAGTACTGTTTCACAAACAGTATCCACTGATAAGAACAAAATGTACAAAAACATATACATAGTGGGAAGTTAAAGTTGAAGAATCCCTTGTTGGTCGTAATTAGAAAGATGGAAATCTCTGAAGTGATGTATCGAAAAGCCTGCAGTATTTATTTGCAGAGAACCAATGATTTTGCTCTTTAAAATTGTCAGAAGTTCACAGATGTCACAATATTTAAGCTGAAGAACCTTACTTTAAAAGCTTTAAAATTCTAGCTAGGAAAGGGTATTTTCTGCTGTGAACATCAGTATCAGCATTAGACACGCTGACAGGTAAAACTCAGCTCATTTGCCAGTTTGGTGAATTCAGTTTTGGATTCCCAGCCAAATGTCTCTTCAAACTTCTGAGCTTTGACAGCCTGAAAAACAAGCTAGAAGTTTCAGAGCAACAGATTTCCACCATTTGCAAACTGTGAAAACTGAAGGAAAATCTAGGCTGTAAAGCTTTGACAAAATTTGGCCCAGATCCTGATTTCACAAAGTAGGTGAGCATCACTCCAGCAGTTAGAAACACATTGCAATTTGTTATACATTAGTGCCTCTTCTAACATTCATTCAATGTCTAAAAAGACTTTTTTTCCTCCCATGCATTAAAACATTAAAGTATGCACCGAAGTTTAAACAGATGCAGTCTTTCTGTCAGTAACAAAAAGTTTAAAGTGCAACAAAAACTTACCAGAAAGGCAGATAATCCTGTCATGAAAATGCCATGTTGTTAGCACTGTTAGAACAGACTGAGGAAAAGACAACACCCTGCCTTCATTTTAGGCACCTAAATTGGTGAAAATGCTTGCTTTACTGTCAAAGGAGCCTGGCAAGTATCTCCAGAGAGATTGGCTAAATTTGGGTGTCCTCTTCCTGCACTAAGGTGAGTCTGAGCCCCCAGGTTTGCCACCTAAGCTAAGTGGTGCAAATACCATCTGTAGTGAAAGTCAGTTACAATCCAAAGGATGGAACCGCGAATTCATAACTATATCTGAAAACAAATTTGGAACAATTTTTTCCTTCTTCAATATATTTTATAAAATGCAGATGTCTTGATAATAGCTGAAGATCTTAGATGCAGTTAAATAAGATATTTGAAAGCTTGAGTCCTTCTTTATGAGTGGGAATTCACACAGCCATTTCAGCCCCACTAATTAATCTGCTTATATTTAAGCATGGGCTGAAATATTTTGGGCAATCGATACCTGAAAGAGTAAGAGCTTTATAAACAATATCAGAGATGAAATTTTTTAAATTTTCTTGTGGTAATTGCCAGACTTAGAGCCCAACTTTCCAGGGGAGAAAATTAGGAAAAGAACCATATTGAATTATTTTTTGCCCTGAAAGACAAAAGGCCAGTAGGAACACTCTCCCATCAAGACAACTTATTTCCAGATGACAGTTAAGCTTTCATTCTTATTCCAGCTCATGACTTTGAGCTTTTCTCATTTTTACTTCTCTGACATTATTTTCTCTAATCAGTCGTGAAAAGCACAAAATAAAATGATGTGGCAGAGGTTTATGCTCTTGAGAAATCAGCCTCCTGCTGTGACAGCTAAATTAAGAAAATAAATTTCTTTTTTTGTCTTTTTCTTGGCAATTTCCATATAAACTGAAGATACCATTCCCCATCCCATCAAGCCGCATCATTCTTAGGAAAAGAACCACAACATTAATTTAGACAAAAGAACTTGTCTGGAACAAACTAGGAATGAAAATCAGATTTATTTTTATTTCTTCAGCAGTTTGTTGCACGTCCTAGAAAAGGGGCACTACCCCACTCTTGGTGAACAGAGTTAACCCCAAGTTAGCTTCCCCTCTTCAACATGAAATGCTGCAAAGTGATTTCCAAGGAGTTGGAGCTGGGGATGACTACAGGGCTCAGGGTGACACGTGATGTAGAAGCTACTACTGATCACCTTGTCTTTCCTTCACTTAGAGCACTCACTGAAATACTGAGCTCCATTTGGGCACTTCAGTTGTACTTCAGTTAAGTTCCACAAAAATGGGAGAAATCACACAGACAAGAAAAATCTAGGCCAGAACGAGAAAATAGAAGCTCTAAAGAAAGATGAGGTAGAATGAATACTTAAAGGCATGAAAAGGTGCTGCAAAGAGCTGCAAAGAGAAAGGCAACATCTGATCCTGTTCATAGTGATTTGGACAAGAACTAATGGCCTTAAGCAGCATCCAGAAAGGTTCAGGTTATACATTTGTAAAGGCATGTCAGCCAAATACTTATTTGACTGTTGTACTGCAATAATGAAAATACAAAAGAACAGGCTGGATGTAAATGTCAAGAGCTACAGAAGCACAACTCATCCTGCAATGCCGTAGGCTCCAAAATATTCTGAACAATATGAGAAACAGGGCATAAGAAATATATTTAGCTAAAACTGTACAAGGAATGGGAAAAGGCACAATTTGTTAAATTAGTAGTCTAACTGTGAATTAGAATAAAAGCAAAAAAAAAGTGGATTTAAGAAGGAAAGTGCAAGTCATGCCTTCAGTGCATACAGTCTAACATAGCTTTGCATGATGTCTAGAAAGGATGCTGGCAACAGGCCTCGCCTATTTTTTTTATTTCTTTTTTTCTCTTCTGTGTCCATCTTTCCAATTTTGCAATGAAAAGCTTTCCTTTTCCCTTTGCTAGAAGAATTTCTTGCTTGCAATAAACTTGCCTGGTGCAGAAGCAGGTGCAGGTGAATAAGACAACTTTTGCTCTATTCCCTGGAGGTGAAGAGGCCGTATAAACTACGCAGTATCAACAGGTAAACCCCGGTATGTCTGTGACCAGGGCACATTTGTGAGATTACCTGTTTCTCGCAGGCCTTTAAGAATCACTGAAAGCATCAACAGCACTATGTAGGGATAAATATTTCAGCACGCTAAGATGGGATGACAAAAAAGGTCTTCTCACCTTCCCCCTACACAGTGATCGTGCTTAATTTTCACAGCAGTTAGCAAATACTTTAATTCTATCATTTCCTAAAATGTCTGACCAAATGTGCCACATAAAAGCCCTCCCAATCAGACAGGCTAGGAAAAAATAGGTAAAAATAGAATTTCCATTTTTAAACCTCCTATACAGATCAGTCAGATGAAATGGGGTAGTCTGTCTGCCACCAGTGAGTGTCTTACAGACCACAACAACAAAAGCACAACGCTGGTGACAGTCTATTTTTATATTCCTACCCATACAAGTTTGGTCATGGCTTCTCTAAGGATGCACAGCTGTCCTCATCTGAACTCGTAGGAGATCCTCAGCATCCCCTTTTATGGACTGGGTATCCTCCATATACAGACAGATGGAAACTTGTTTTTTTTTTCAGTTTTGCAGTCGGGATTGCAAATAGGGGTTTTCTCTGCTTCTGTCTGCTTGTTTATTTCTTTTTCCTTTTAATAAATGTTGCATTTGTCTACGCAGGAAATAACTGCAAATTACACTGGGACATGCATTTAACAGCACACCAATTACTTTGCAGTAATTCCCTGTGTTAATCCACTCCCAATTAAGGCAAATCCTTTGAAAGTGGAATAAACTGCCTTGTACTTACTGAGCGTTCAAAGTGACCACACGGTGTAACTGCATACGCTAATCTACATAAACTGACACCACAGCTTCCATCGCAGCATTTTTTTTCATCAGGTATTTAATATTTTAGGTGACATTTCCAAATATCTTGAGACAGGTGTCTTATGTATCTGCTGGTGCCTGACTTTGCAGGTTAAAAATCTAGTTCTTCCTATATAGATCCCAGACTCCAACCTTTATGTCTGAAGTGAATCTGATAAATACAGATTTCTAAAAGTCACTGTTTCAAAATACTTTTTGTACAAAAAAAACCAAGCTGCTATTTTTTTTTTTCAATGCCTACTGAATTCTCAGCACTCCCGAGAGATCGCTGTCACGTGTATGGTGGAAGCCATTATTCATGGCTGTTATTTCAAAAACCACCCATTCCTATTCAGATTTAGAAAACAGACCAATTAATGAAGAATTTAACCTTTAGAATCATTTACAACTGTTGATGTTTCATTACAGAAAGTACCTAATTCATCTGATTCTCTCTATTTCTGTCTGTAACCCCATGCCAATTTGCTTTGCTATCTACAAGAATTTCCCTAGTCTCACCTACCAGAAAGCTAGTAAGTCTCCTCTGCACAAAACCAAAGTCTCTCTCTCTCTCCCAGCTTTCTATATTTTCCAAATATGGTGCACATTTTGTTTAGGAACAGTCAATTACTAAAATTGACAACACAAATTTAGTAAAACTGAAAGCTTTCACCAGATAAAACTGGAACTTTGCAAACGACCAACTGTTAATAAATA
This sequence comes from Penelope pileata, assembly GCA_013396635.1. Lineage (NCBI taxonomy): Eukaryota > Metazoa > Chordata > Aves > Galliformes > Cracidae > Penelope > Penelope pileata. The sequence continues at coordinate 981,721 of WBMW01000230.1, forward strand.
TTTCAATCAATTCTACAAAACAGAGAACCATGAACAGAAAGCAGGACTTTCAGAAAGATGAAATATTCTAAATATAAAGAGAATTCTTCTTATTCTTGCAATATAGAACTATGAAGAAAATAGGAGATAAAGTGTTGAGAGCAAAGTCTGAGTTACAATGTGTGCAGATCCCTAATGTTACAGATGAGCAACAGTCAGTGTACATAGCACTTTCACAGCTCTGCTATTGTGTGCCTTGGGTGTAAATAAATAATCATATGAACACAAAAGCAGATATCACGTAGAGAAATTCTTTTGCCATTCTGTTTTGTTCCTTTAAATAGAGAACAGTACAAAATTGCTCCGGTTAAATGGAGACAATAATAAGAGAGGATGGGAGCTGTCTGCAGCAGTAGTTATCACCAAACTGTGGACAACCAGTGGCAAAATAAAGAAATTTCAACTCCTCCAAATCACTTTTTCCCTCCTTCCTATTCTTCTCTTACATTCCTCAGAATCTGGTACGCTCTCCAAACTTCATTTTCCTGTCATCTTACAGAGTTTTAAAAATGCCTAAAACATCATGCCCATAGCATGACATCATATAAAAACGTATGGCTCACTGTAAGCTGTCAAAGGTTGCAACTCTCAGCATCTTATTTATTACCTAAATGAAACGGAGTTATATTTGAATGTACTGCTGCAAAGAACAATTCTTTAGTTAATGTAAATTGGAATAGTTCAGCTGACTTTGGTCGTGTTGAAGCAAGGCCCAGATGAGGCTCCATACTTACCCCTGTAAACGCTCAGACTGCACACTCTGTTATGAATGCAAGTGGCTGTGGAACAATGTTCCAAACAGGCACAGATGATGGGATACTAACCACACTTTATGTGAGAATGTCCTGGAAAGCAGTGAATGTCTAGCTATTATGACATTTGTTTTCAATCCCAAATTGACCACAACAGTCAAGTTCAGACAGCGTTGGTCTAAGCCTCAGAACACTGTACTGGAAAACTCAAGGATCCCTTAAACACACTGAGCAGAAACACTCAGCTGCCCGGGGGCGATGTCACTTACACAGTTCCTCGGTACACAGTACCTCAGTGAACAGCAACAGGATTATACAAAAGGAATTATAAAATTGAGGCCATATTTAACAAAATCAACATTACCTAATTAGACATGGGGTATTTTATAATATGTCAGCCCATTTGGTTTAAAAAAGCTCCTAATAACCAATCATCTGGTTTAAATTCCAGCTCAAATAAAGTAAAATGCTATGTTGATTATTTTTAGAGAATAACTTTCTGGCTACTTATTAAATAAAAATTGAATGATTACCTTCACTTGTGAGCCAAAAAGCATTGTCATACAAGACAGAATCCAATAAAAATGGCCAGTTTTTTCCATATCCTTATTGCAATGACCATACATCAAATTTTCCGTATATAAAATGCCTCGTGTTATATATACTTTCCAAGAGGTACAAATGGCTAAATGGCAATTCTACTTCAACACTAACTTCTGAACAAATCTGATACGCCTCATTATAATAATTTTTGAAATACAGTTACAATTTTAAATATTATTACAGGAACTTCCTCCAGCACTATAATCACACATTCAGTAAAATATTTCAAACTTTTTCCTCTGCTTTTCAAAAGTGCACTGGCTGCATATGTCAACTTTGACAACATATTATTTTAGGCCAAGTGAAGGGCTTGAAATCCCTAATTCATTTCAAGTGACAATATGATCTAAAACTTAGTTTGGCTACAAAAATCATTGTGTTTCAGTCTGAATATCTAGCATCCTTTCCCAAAGGAATTGCTACTCCCCTGGTGATGCATGGTAGCTGTTGTATAATCTTGCACTGCCCAAAGAAGAGGCTATAGAATTCAGCCTATACAAGCAGAGATTTATGAAGTGGCAAATATTTGCTTGAGACAATTGCTGACCTCAGAGGAACATCTTCAGGAGAACAGGCATGCTGAGCGTTGCCATATGATTCACGCAAGGATTAGCTCTGAACAAAAGCAGCAGCAACTTTGTACTTAGAAGAAACTTGGATTCAGGTACATATTCTCTGCTTGACTCCATGTGAAATTTAAATCCAAAGGTCATTAATTTCAGCAATGTCAGGATGCAAAAGGAAAAGGAGACATTAGCCTTAAAAGATTTAGAAAAAGGTGTTTGAGAATCCCTCCGCAGATTTCTATCTTTCTCAGCTCACCATCTCTCTTTAGGCAGGAATCTAATCTTCAACTCAGAGCCATTGTCTATGCATTTCTGATACGTTTCTAGGGAAGGCAAGCTCAGATGTCAACTTTAAGCTCATACTGAACTTACAGGCACTCCTCCAAAATGCACTCCAAACTTCAGTGTTTGTTACTGCAGAACAAGCTTAATGTCAGTCAATCACGAGATGATCCCTAAAACATAGGTTTGAAAATGACACAAAAGAAACAGAATCAGTGAAGACTTTTTTCAGATCTTGGCTTTATCTTTTTAGATCAAAGAGAAATATTTCTAGAGATAGACAAGAAGGGACAGTGAAATTATAAAACAGTTATTTAATTTGAAGACCACGCCACTTATTTTTTTCTGCAATTGTTCCAAGCAGTAGACTAGAGTATGAAGGGCAAGGCCATGACTACACATATTCAAATACAGAATAGCTTCCACGTAGCAGACTCTATAAACACACATTTGTGAATATTTGTGATACTGTGATATTTGTGAATTTGAAAAATACTTTGAGATATAAAGGGCTTGGAGATCAATTTGAGGGCATGAAGGCACTACATTTAGTACACCTTAAAAACTAGAGTGCTCTTGGGTGGGTCCTTGGATGGTTTGTCATCTAACCAACCTGGAACAAACTAAACCCATTGCTGAAGTGTTTCCACAGCTGCCAGAATCTATGTCAACAGGAGAACACTAGAGTACGCTGCAATAACAACTGTACTTGGCTCCGTGATACAGCATGACTAAAAGGAATGGCAGGGCAATGAAAGATTTGGGGCACTTTCAGGACCTCCATCTCCATACACTAGGACATTAGTTCCATAGGCTAATCTGCATTTCACTCACAAGCATCTCTCTAGGCATGCTGCAAAGTTTGCCATGCAGGCATACCCAGAGCCAGCACTTAAATGACAGAATTCCTAGATTTTTCTAGCTTTCCCTAGAAAAGATGCTGAAAAGTTTTTACAGAAGATGATGCCCTTTGGCTACCTTCCTGCATAGCAACGTATTTCAGCAATGGATCAGATGAATGTTAACGGATTGCTACAGGCAGTATCACAGCAGACTATCACACCAGTCCTTGTTTCCAGACTACAATACAGCCACGATCCACAAACTAATATGTGATTTACTTTTTAGCCAGAGGTATCTTGGAGGAAGTTATGCCTGTAGCTATTTTAATGAATAAATCAGACTGAAAAAAGGAAATACATCGTAAGCCTTGCCTTTTACTTGGTGTTGAAAAATCTCATACAGCATATAAAACTGGTAAAATCCTGAAACTGAATCTGTGTGTGATTATCCATCTTACTAACAGCATGAAACTTATCCAACTTCTTGGCTGCCAGCTGCATAAATAAGCTTCTCTTAACTCTTCCTATGGGCCAATCATCATTCATTCGTTTAATCTTTAAAACTAACATCCACTTTTTCTTCAGTTTCAGCTTACTTTATATACGTGTCCTAAGCGTGAAGCATCGAGAAATTGACATAGGTGTTGGTAGCAATCTAACCCCCTTCTACATGAAATCCTTACTTCCTGCTGTAAGATATACAGCACTTTTTTAGATTATTAGAGCTCTTGTTATTTACTTAGTTTCTGGGTGAAGTGATCCCTTAGTATTACTTCCTTGTCTCTAGATTTCTGGGGAGGCTTCATGTACGTTTGCAGTGCACTTCAAATGCTTGGATGAAAGGCACAGTATAACTACTGCTAATAGCAGTACAAACATGAAATCTGAAGTAACAGAAAGTGCCTCTCAGTGGGTTATTCATACAAAATCACTAATAGTAGGCCTGGCAAAAGGACTGACATTTTTGTTTACTGGAATGAAAATTGTCTACCCAAAAAGATAGGGCAAATGACCAAAAAAATTGTAGAACTAGACATCAAATGGGGATGGGATATTAAGATATTAAGTCAAGAATATTAATGTCTAATTACTTAAAATCTTTTCTTAAAAAATGGAAGAGTGATACAAATGGTGCTTTTCATCTGTTACACAATATGTATAATGAATTGTAATTTGGAACTCATATACTGCCTCCTAAGTATCAAATGTTTTAATCCTGTACTTTAGTTGGTATAACTGATTCGTGCAGAAATACTATTTGAGGTGGAGCATAAAAGGAGGGAAAAAAAAAACACAGAGAGAAAAGAGGAATAATTCATTTCAATTATAATACCTTATTGCCTTCATCATTATTCAGACACAAAATGTAACTATTATTAAGGGTGGAAACATGGCAATTTTTCCTACTTTAAACTGGAGTTAAGGGACAAATTCAAAATGACCAGCAGAAGGGAGTATTATGACTGTTTGAAGCCATGATCATCTAGGAAAAGCTCAGTGGAACTGGGTGCTGTAAAAGCACCTAGCAAGTGATACATAGATGATCAGCATTGCCAAGGAAAAGTGTTGTCAGCAGTACATTATTGACATGACTGTGGATTCCTGGTGTATGATACTTCTGCAGCTATTCTGTGCATGAAATTGCAATGACGATTTTTTCCTGCAGTAATCACATTTGAAATAAGAGCAACTAAGTTGCCTGTACTGCCAAATGCATTCACTGCGACATTAGGAAACTCATCTGTAGGTGTGGAAAAAAAGGAAGTCTGCATCCAGATGATCAGTATGCAGCACTACTTGTCAAAATATGAACTCTAATGCCTGCATTTTAATTCAAATGTGATGAAAAGTTATAATCAGAAGAATATCATACGTTTAATTAGGAAGAAATGAGAGAAAATCATCCCTTATGCAATACTCCCCCCAAAAAAGCTGACTTAAAATTGGACAAATTTGGATGTTTCTTTTTAAATAAAACAATATAAACTTAGAGTTCATGTATTAAGCTTTTCAATTGAGATTGGCAAGATATATTTAAATATGTAACACCTCAGGTACAGCAGAAGTGTTTACTTCAATACAAATAAAGATGAAATTCCATTATTTTGTAATAGGCTGAATTTCACAGAAACACAGCTAGAACTTTACAAATGCTACACCTATTTTGAGGAAAACAACTGCTCTGTTTCTGTTATTTACACACCATCATACACAATTTTTTCATGCATATGCACATATCTCCTTAAGTCTGTAAATATTATACCATGAAGAAACTTGATCAATCTACAGAAAAGTTGAGTTACATTTTCAATAAAAGACAAATACTTTTTCTCAAATTCTTCATGTTATCATTAATTTCAAAAGCAGATAAAATTTTGCCAAGCAATATGGTATACTTCTGCAGTAGTTTACAGTCCTTTCAACATCCTCATGGCATATCATCTCCATTTAGTGGATGGGGAAGGAAAAAAATAGGTTAGGTGACATGTCCAGGGCTATAAAGAAAGTCAGTAGCACACTAAAGACTAGAACTCAGTTGTGCTAATGTTTCAAAGCCCTGAATTACTAAATGCAGACACACGATCGTAACAGTAAACAAGGTAAGCATCACATTAGCACCCGGGTTTCAAACATACATGCTTGCTGGTAATTGCTGGACACTTCTGGTTGCCAGCCAGTAAACTTTCCCCCTCCACAGCATGAACTCTGATTGTGTGCCAGTTCACTTACCCATGATTATCATTTTTTCTGTCTGATGAGTGTAGAACAATTGCCTTTCGAGCACCGGTTAGCTAGAGCCGGAAGAACTGTTTGCCTCCAGCCCAGCTGTCGGAGTCTCCATGCAAGATGCTGTGCAAAATGTTGAGTTAAAAGAAAACACGAGTAGGGGGAAAAGAGAGCTCTCTGAGAACCTCCACATGGTTCCTGTTGCTAAGGGAACCACTCCCTTTGTCTGCATAGGTTAAGAATGGCTGTTTCGTTTGGAATCTGTCTCTTAAGTACCGAAAACAGCACAACAATTTCAGGAAGAAAAAAACCCCTCCAGAGTATCTTATGACCAAGGAAAAAATGAAAATGCTTAGGAACTCTTACGTTCAAAACGGCTATTAATAGTTGATTTGGGGTGACTCCAGGGAGGCTGTAGAACTCATCTGTGCCATGTGATGGGATAATACACCACTGCACACAGTTTAATTTAGTTACTGTAACCTGCTATTGGGATTAAAGTAGCTGATTACAGCAAGCTATATCAAGAAACCAGAGCCAGTTTACTACAGCAAATGGAAGGAGTTCAACAACAGCGAATATAAGCTTTCAATATATACTCATGACAGACAAGACTACAGCATTTCTGCTATGCCATTACATCCATAGGCTTCTATAAAAACCCAAGCCAAAATCCCTATCTCCGTTCTCAGTGACTGCTCTCCTCTGCTGCCTCTCTTCCCGCAGCACCAGCACTGCAATGGCTGTGTTCCTGATCCCCAAATTTTTAAGAGTCTACATTCTGTACAGGCCCATTTGTCTCAGTCCAGTATAGCACATGGAGCTAGGAATCCCTCCTTCTGTGTCCATCTCTGGTTTTAAGAAATACACTAGGATGTGTGCTTCTGGGTAAGGGTGATTTCTCTGTGAGTTTGTTGCCATGTACCATTAAGGGCTAATAGAAATTGTTGCGCAGGTTAGTACATCAGGAACAGAAACCCCCTGAATCTAACCTCCAACTTTGTATTAAGAAAATCAGCCTCTATATGAAGACACACAGTAAAACACGCATTGCACAAAACAATCGTATCTCTCTGAGGCGACATGAAAAACAGCATCCCGAAATTCTGTGATTGTCTTTTTTTCTGGACAATTACTTGTTTCTACTTTAATATTATGGTGTAGAAACAGACAAAGACTTGGATCCAGATGCAAATTTTCAAGCACAGACTTAGCCCATAAAGTCTCCAGAGAACAATCAGACAAATTTGAGAGATCATGTCTGCATGAGCAGACTTAAGTTCAAAATCATAAACGATGCACTTCTGTATGGAGACCAAATTTTTCTCATTCCACCAGAGAGCAGCTGTGAGTGCCTGCAACAGTGCAGAAAGGTCAGAACTAGTTCAGTCTTACTGTAAAGAGCTGAGCTTTATGAAAGGTGGTTGCTGAGGAAAATCAGTGCCAGTGTTCCTCTATTTTCAGGAGAGTTGAGCTGACTTTTCCCCCTCAGTTAGACCGCTGCTCTTAGCGAACACGAGTCAGATAACAGCACGAAATGTCTTTGCTCACACACCACACTCCAGCACTGATTCGTTGACATAAAGGCCTGAAGAATTCAGCTGTCACTTCATTGCACATGTTGAATTGTATTTACAGCATGATACGTGTTGCCCCCCTCTCCCTTTTTCCTCTCACCCCAATGAGTCAAATAAAGCAGTCAAGATTGCTTTGTAGAGAGGCCCTTCTGCTCTCCTTTGCAAAAAGATTAGGAGGGCAACTAAGAGTTCAGTTTAGGGACATGAGAAGACAGCCATGAATACACAGGCTTCTGTTGCCTTGTTTTTAGCAATTAATGTGAAACCAGGTAAAAAGCTTATGATTTTATTAATATTTCCTGTCAGAGCATTAATTTCAATTGCTTAATCCTGTATGTATGCACACACACAAATTCTATTTTCGCCTCCTTATTGCTAGACCGATGCCAAGGTTACTGCAAGCAAAGGGTATTGGGATTCTGTGCAGCCACAGCAAGGGAGATGACAGCTTTTAGGACTGGACTATAGTTACTGCCAACACACTCTTTGCCCACTTTCTTCTGCTGATTGCAACCCATGGAGGTTTTATGAGCATTATTAGGATGGCAAGGGCAAAAACATGCCCATATTGAACTTTCAGAGTTAATTCCAAGCATAATAAAAATCTTTAATATCCCAAATTAATCTTTAGTGATTCTAAAACTGTTTTATCTAAGCAGTTTACAAATATTTGTGTATATAACACTATTATTAGTACTCAAATATTTTGCTGATCATTCCCATTTTCAGAATAAAATGGCATTGAGAGAAATTTCAGCTCACATTGAAACATTATGAAAAAGCCAAGGACAGTGTCAATCCAGCTCTACTACGCAATGCCCCTTACCGAAAAAAAGAACCAATGTTTTTTTTCCTTCATTGGACAAAAATATATTTTATCTGTTTAATAGCAATGTTGGCATCTTACACAGAAAAGATGTTCTCTTGCTTTTAAGACAATTTAACTTTTTCTTTTATTACAAAAGCAGCAGTTTTTGGTGGGCTGGTAGTGCATCTCAGTCTTAACAACCACAATGTCTAGACGAAGTGCTAAGGGATATGATTTAGTAGCTTAGTGGGTAGGGATGGTGATAGGTGGACGGTTGGACTAGATGATCTTGTAGGTCCTTTCCAACCTAGTGTTTCTGTGATTCTATGAATGTCACTTCATACAGAAGTAGAACTCGGGGACCTTTCTTTAATGTAATAAAGTTCTTACTATATATTACTATAAATCCCAGAATCTCAAAAGGTCAATTGAAAAATTAACTGCTTCCAGTGCTGATCTCATAAAGAGTCAGACTTTGTTATGTTAATTCAAGGTATTAAGAATAATCAGAAAAGGAATTCATTTATGGCTACTTGAATCAACTGCGTTTTGTCTCACACGTGAACACATCCACCTGGTCAAAAATTACCAGTGTGATTGAAGTTTACTTATGTCCTTATGTATAACAAAGAACTGAGCAGTTTGCAGTGCATGAAACGAGCCTATGGAGAAGTACACTACAGTGCTGCTGCTTCAGGGACCTCTCAGTCAGAATTTCAGCATATATGTCTATTTTCTGTTTACTGTTCAGCAAAAGACATTGAAACTCACTGCCCCCTCACAGACTAAACTTAGTGACCAAGACAAGAGTGTATGCCTTATTTGATGTGGCTCAAGAGGAATTTCTAAAATAAATATTTACAGAACTCTAAAAATATCATCTCATTTTTTTAAGGTTAGGTACGCAAACACCTTACCTGTCACAAATACACATCTTGTTATGCAATGAAAAATTGATGCAGATGGAGCTGCTGATAGCCTTAGTGACAATAGCGTAACATAGTTGCACAGGAATCAGCATTTCCCTCGTAAGGAAAATTTTTCATATTCCTCAATTTTTTTGGTTACAACTTGGAACGAAGATTCCAACACAAGAAATTTTCCATAGGACAGTCATATTTAAAAGACCCTCTATGTAAAAGAAAAAAAAAACCTTTGCTTTGAATGAACTGACATGGATTTAAATGACCTGTGAGAGTATGTGTACGGTTGTATGTGCATGTATAAGGTTTCTTGTCCATTTTCGGGAGCCCAGACTCCCATCCTTTGTGGCAGACTGCCAAACAGGCCAAGAACGTGGAGAAACTTGACTTTCTGGCACCATTCCAGGTGAGATGCCGGGGAGCTGGGAAAACGGGTGAGCTGGCAGCAAACCAAGCACATTTCCATCAAAAATTTCATTGGAATAGACATTTTCAAGCAACGTGTTAGGTTTTGGTGAACTGGCATTAGCTGAGAGAAAAATGTTCCACTGGAAAGTTTCCAACTTGTTCTAGTGCTGAGATCCTAACACTTGGACCTTCTATTTTTCATTCAACTGAAAAAAAAAATGTATTTTTATTTCCCAGTGTCAGGCATACAGATCGAATATAGTTTATTGTGCTATTGATAGTCTAAAATTATTTGTAGTGATATTGCAAAAGAAGCCATTTGCCAGATCAGAAAGCACTGATCTGCCATAGCTGTACAGTTTTCTGCAAGCCCCTACACCCAGCCAGGTACTCATCAAGGATTCTCAAAACTAGGGAAGGCCAGAAAAGAGATGCAATGTCTTGCCCTGGGATAAACCACCAGTTGCCTAAAATTTTCTATTTTATCTTACTTTTCTTTACCCAGGTAGGTTTGCATTTAAGCGTTTATAGAGAAAACACCTTTTGTACTGTTTGGACAGAATCCTAGCCTTTAATGAGAATGTCATTTTTCTATTAAAATAACTGATGAAAATCATCTAATTTAGATGCTCTGCAAACTTTTTTTTGCAGCAATACTTGAAGGAGATAAAGCCATGTAATCTGACAGATACTTTTAGATTGAAATTCTGACATTTTTCTGTTCAGACCAAATTATTCTGCTGAAATCACAAGGTAGACAAATACATTAAGGTCCTTTTAAACCTGAACAGAATTATTACAATTAAACATTTAATGAAACTTATCAAGTAAGATATTATAAAAACTTATCTTATTCTGAGTCACAAGTGTGAAGTTTTCTGAGCTTACTGGAAAACTAGGTCCAAATTCAGCTTTGTCACTGATTGGATATTGCAAAACCATACAGTCTGCATGCTTAGATTTTGAACCTGCTTCTCAGAACATTTATTCATGTTAAGCCCCATTCAGGAAGTGATCTCGCTGGAAAATCTGAGCAAACAGTAGTGCAGAACCTACTGACTCAAAAAGCTAAAGAATGTTCTTTTCTCCCTTTTCATCTTCTTTTAAATGAATTTAGCGCTTGTGAATCAGATTGACAACCCTGAAGACTGAGGGTTATTGTGCACACACAAGAACACAGCCATTTTCAGCGTCCTGACACTTATGTATGTTCACTCTGTGTTGAAAGTTTAACTTACTGTCTTGGTAGTTGGTGAGCTAAGCTTACCAACAGGAGTTCTGAAGCCTGCAGGTAAGTAAAGTTACGGAGCACTTATCATACAGACTGTAGGATGTCTGAAGCAGCAGTAGGCACTTCAGGATCCTGTGATCGGTGTCTAAGTTCCTTGTACAAATATCAAGCAAAAAATCTGGACTCTGGACAGAAAGCTATGTATAGATAGCCAGGAAAAAATAGTGAATTAAAGGAAATGTTTGATACGGCTCTTCTGTAGGGTTCCAAATTGAATCTGCAATTTGGCTGTGTTAGCTGCAACAAGTACCTCCACGTCAGTTGTAAATGGGAAACATTTAACAGAGACTTCATGAAATTACCAGGGGAATGAGCTGGAATGACAGCCTTCAACTTCACACAGTGTCTAGCCTCTCTGTTAACATTCACAAGGCATCACGCAATGCCCACAGCAGTGCTCAGCTATGTATTGTGGTGGTGGAAGGTGTCATGAAGCGTTATTTCAGAACACAGTAACAATTCTCAGTTATTTTTCATTTGGGCTGTCAGCATAGGGGGAAATGTTACTTCTCCCTTCACAGATTTGCAAAAGTAAGTAAGATCATGCCAGAGTGAATAAAACTCATTTTAGCTGATACCTGAACCCAGCTACCATACGCAGTTAATGAATATGGTAATTTATCACCTGTGATTTTAAGTTCTCATAGCAGAAAAGAAATCGAACAGTGCAATCTCAACAGAGCACTAACGGGTAATTCTTACTATTTGTACTGCAGCAGCATCCTGCAGTCACTAGTGCTATCAGTTTTGAGCCAGAGCACCAAACCTGACTCAAAGCCAGCATTAGACATATCCCTATACAATTCTATCTTGCTTTTTGGTATTAGTAATGAAATAAGTATTAGTGAAGTAACCAAATATCACCTAATCTTGTGCTCTACACAGTAGACTAAATCCCAGCCCTAGACATATTAAGCAAGTCTAAGGAAGCCTGTGAATATTCCAGCAGCTTGGCAAGGCACAGTTAATTCAGCTTAATGTCTCCATTTTTCTTCCAGCAATTTTCTTACCCTGTTTGCAAGGGTAACTCCTCTCATTCTCTAAAGTATGAAACTGCTCCATCTCCATTTTAAGTTAGTGTCAATGCTTCTGGACTGTGCAGCTACTTTCCTCGAGTACAACTGACAAAATTGGCTGCAATAATGAATATATTTCCCTTCCCAGTGCCAGTCTCTAGCAATTTCAGTATATTACTAATCCTGGAATCTTCTAAACCTCAAATGTGCTCATTGTTCTCTATTCTGAACTCTTAATTCTGCTTCTTCCAACGATAAATTTCAAAAATGCCCATGTCAGTCCCTTGGAAAAGAAACAGAATAGTTGTTTGCAATTTCTTAAAGAGCAAAGGTGGCCAGGAGACACTACGGCAGAAATGAAGGAGATTTGCTAAAGGGAAAAAAAAAGGGGGGGGGGATGCAAAACAAGTGGAACATCCAAGGAAGGCAGGCCCAGATAAACTAAATTCATTTCCACTTGTTTTTTAATGCAAGAAAATGAAGCGTACTCCAGGCCTGCTGAAACTGATGAGTCTATCAAAAAATGCATTTGCTCTGAATTACATGGGTACAGATCAGATCTGTGGATACCTCCTGATCAATATCTGAAAACGCATTTACATCAGCTACCTGCAGCAAGTTTAAATGACTAAATAACAGCAAAGTTCAGTGGTAACACCGTGAGATTGTCCTACCCTATTTAATTATTCCTTTTACAAAGAGGATGTTTCTCTTACTATATTTTTTTATATAACAACAAACTTATATTCAGAGTAAATTTACTGTGCTATGTATGATTTCTCCTCACTATATCGATTTTCTGGTATCACTGAGAGCATTTTCAATATACATATTTGCTCTGACACCTCTGGATGTCATTGTCATGTTCTCTCAATCCCTTGGGTGAGATTGGCTCATGCCCATCAGTAGCTACAAAGCTGTCAGTGAATTGGATTTCTTTTTCTTCCATCTGCATTTAATCTTTTTTATCTGTGTACCTGGGATAGTTCTTTTCTGGCATTCTACTCATGTTAATGATTTATGACAACTCTTGGTTCATTTTTGCAAAAATGTATACCTGACTTCTGTGTTCTTTTCAATTTGATTAAGCAAGATTAGCAACAAAATGACATAAGTTGACAACATTGAATCCAACAATTATGACAAATTCTACAAATGTAAAAGTTTTAGAGAAGCAAGCTTCCTTAGGGTGCTCCCATCATCAAGACCACAGAAGTAATCCTCCTCTCTGTGCCTCATGAAGGCAAGAAGAGCTCCTAAAGTTGAGCTTCATCCACACCAACCAAAATGCCACTCAGCTGCTGATTGAAATATCCTTCATTCAAATCAGAGCGAGTGCCTTTAGTGGCTACCCAAATGGCTGTCAAATTAAATAAGAAACAAAATGCAAATAAATTAGCATTCCTAGCTACTGATACACTATAAATATTTATGAGGAAAAAAAAGATGCTGTAATTTCAAATGATACCACAGGCATATTTTGTTAAAAATACGGTTAAAACAGTTATACATGCAATACTGTACTTTGCAATTTTTTTCCATTTCACATCACCATAATCACCTAATAAATATTTAAATGGACCCATTTGCTGTAACTATAAAAGAACCGTGTAAACTTGTTGTCATCTAGACACATAAGCCGCAGTGGAGTCAATGAATTTCAACAGTCACTTAATATTGCAAGCCACAAGCTACCTTAAACCTGCCAGCAACTGTCTGCCAGGAAGCTACTGTAGCACCACGGCTACCTCCTCCAACCCAGGACACGAGATTCATTATGAATGCTAGCATTGCTACTCTAATTAGGCCTGGGAGAGGTTTAACAACCATGCTACAGTCCTGCTGCTGACAAATATAAAAATAAAGCCTTGTTCAAATTAGCAATGTGAAGTGAGAAGGCCTAGAAGCAGCAACTGTCTGACCAGTAGTGAAACAGTTCTAATCTATAGTGAGGTTATTTTGCTTCATAAACTGCTAGTATGTTACCTGCAGGAGGTCTCCCTGTAAAATGAATTATAGTAAGCTATATGTGATAATTAACCGTGCATTAGCAAATATCTCGAAACAGGGGGGCTCTGTTTTCTCTGTATTTTGACTAATAAAAGCATGAATTTGTTCAACAAATGATCATTTAGGTTGTGGAATGCTAAGCATATTGGAAGAACACAGTAAGCAATAGAATATTGTAGGTGGACTAACAGTTTCCTTACAAAAACAGGCTGTTTAATAGGCTGGCTCCATACTACGTTATTCACAGTACTAAAAACCACAGTGTTGGGAAGACAAATACAATATACATTTAAAATAATATAAACCTTGTACTCCTATTTACTTTAAAAATGCCATGGATGTGACAATAAAAAAAAAATCCATAAGCAAATGTTTATTTCAGAAAGACAAAATCCCAAATGACTCCTTCCAGAATGTAAACAGACAGTGAGGCAATTGGTACGGTCATCTTCTCTACGGGGAAAAAATGTAGCTGGGTTTAAAAAGGTCTACACCATATGAATGTAAAGCAAGGCAAAGAAAAAAATCATTAATTTCTTATGTGTACTGCTTATCACAATAAAAATAAAGTGGTACTATAATTTATTTTAGTTCCATTTACATTTTTTGAAAACATATTTAACCATAATGCTTTACTGAACGGTTACTATACCAGCCATACTCTGTGAATTAGGGGTCAGAGCAACCTCAGCATCTACAGGTTGACAATCTGTGACTCTTTATTCATACTGGGTGGACTGGAGCTCAAGCTTACAAACATCACAAGCTGCAACTCTTCTTACTACAAGTAATGTATCGGCTTTAACCAGATCCATGCAGTAATGACTAACTGTAGGTTTTGCCAATATAGGAAAATATGCAGTCCCACTATTACCGGGATGGACTGCAAGAAAAAGGGAAATTAATGATCAATGATGTTTTAATTCATAAATACCAGCATTCAGAAGTCTCTCAAAACTTTAAAATGTTTCAAACATTAGAAGCGTTCTCTCATGGTAGGATAGAGCCAAGATCAGAACAGAGCTCTCAGTTGTATCTCCCCATTTCTTTCCAAATTTCAGTTGAGGTATTGGTTTCTGAGGCAGGGGGTTATCTGCAAGATGCCAGAATTATGAACATGTAGCAGACATTCAGTCTTAGAGCAAGACAGGATATTCAGAAAGGCGTTATCTGGAGAAAACTGGAAGGGAACAATTCTAGCACGCTGTGACACACAGTCAAGAGCAAGAATGCTTCTCATTAGTTCCTTGCAGGCTTCTTTTTCAATGTCAGTTCGATTCAACCAAAGGAGGTTGAAATGTTTGCATTACACCCTTCCCAAACCAATCTCAGATTTAGTATTTATCCTCAAAATGACCTAGAAAATATCTTTAGCATTTCATCCTGTAAATTAAAACATTAATATACACCAAAACCAATGGATGCCACAGAAACACTGATTTTATGACACATTGGAATTTTCCCCATAACTCCCCTCAGTTAACATCTCGATACAAGCTACATAACAACCTGTCTCTCTTGATCCAGCCCATAGGAACTACCAATAGTAACAGCTTTCCTAGTGCCTATCTCTTCATGAACTGCACAGCTACCAGTCACTCCTCGCTCACAGACTGTTTATGTAATTAACAACATTAAGTTCCATCAGAACAAGCATTGCCAATCCTTCTTTTAATCTTGAAAACAGCTATTTCAGTTTCAGATGTAACAAATGCCTTTTATAACTGAAAATGTCTTATTTCTTCTGCTCAAATTGTATCTGTTGGTCTAATAAAACACCCCATCTACTCCTTCAAACCACATGGCACTACCATTAAAGACAGGGATATAGACTTGGCTACACAATGGACTTTATTACATTACATCAGGGGCATAGACTGGAAGGGGAAGGAATGTGGATGGCATTACGCCTGCAAACTATCCACTTTCCCCAAGTGAACAGGACATGTCTGCTCTCTCCATTTTACGTGTGGTGCTTTCCACTTCTTCCTAGTATCAAAGTCAATTTTCCCAAACTCTTGCAGATGCTTTTCTACAACTAACCCATTACTTTATGTTCATGGCTTTCTTCTCCTAAGACATTTCTATACTGCTTGGAATTGGCTTTCAGATACCTATAAAAATATTATTTTTGGCAGTTTGTATATGTG
This sequence comes from Penelope pileata, assembly GCA_013396635.1. NCBI lineage: Eukaryota > Metazoa > Chordata > Aves > Galliformes > Cracidae > Penelope > Penelope pileata. The sequence goes on from WBMW01000230.1 coordinate 997,715, forward strand.
TATATCATATACATGAGACATTTTCTTATAGTAAAATTATTATTGCCATCAAATTATGAAAGATGGGTCTACAACACATTATTTAGAAAGCATATAGAAAGAAAAAACATAATAAAAAAGTTACTACTAAGGAATGGCAAGAACATTTCCTGAAGGTTTCTTTAAAAAGATTATTTCTCTCACTTATACTACAGAATGATAAAAAAAAAAAAATTGTAAAATCCAACTGGCACTAATTTGGCTCTCACTACATTTCTCCAAGATAGCACAGGGCTTTTGTCTTTAATTCATAAGTGGCAATTAGCTGGAAAAAGAGGCAAGCTTGAGATTCTATTTTTTGCCTAAATCTCCATCGTAGGTTTGTTTACATCCAAGAGCAATTTACGTTCAGATAATTTTAACCATTACACTTTGAGAGTGACCACATGTATTCATAGTATTGCAGTTGATAATGTTTAAAGACCAATAATACTTTTAAATTTTAATTTAAAAAAGCCAAATGCCTAAGAATTGTTTTTATCATTTATGCACTAACCTTCAGCTTCGTAAGGTAAGTTGAAGTACCACGCCGGATTCCTCAGTTCAATTACATTTACCGGTTTCCAGGCAGAGGGTAAGATTGCCCCCTTTTGGAATTTTTAAATCTAGCAGTCCAAATAAAGAATTGGGTGCAAAGCATTCCTAATCTGTACTCACGATATGCAACTCATCAGGGATTATTTGTGCTTCATACTGTTGTGTTCTAGTGGTATTCTGCATGTGGCTTTGCATTCCTTATTAAAGCAATAGGCATGAAAGAATTCAGCAGTTCTTGCCAGCAACCACAAAAACACAGAATCTAAAGTCAGCTAAAGGTAAACATATGGAACTTTCTAAGGAATGCAGTAGTAAAGATGGAACATATGACTTAGTTTCTCTGTTCTGTAGGACAATTGTATTGGAAATTTGCTTCAGAGACAGTAACCTATAATTACTAACTAATGTAAAGAAGTGTTCTCTGATAAAATTCACAAAGAGCTGAGCATTTTCACTAAGAACTGCAACTACTGCAGCTCTGAGAGCAACCAGGACAGCCCAGACAATCTAACAGCAAAAACATTGAGTATACTGAAATGGTTTTTTGTTTCTTTTTTTTGTAAGAAGTCAGCATTAACACCTAACTGATGGTCTAAAAACCGTAGTTTATCAAGCATACTACTCCTTTACACAAGTGTTCATGACTACCATCAGAAAAAACACAATAATCAGGAGGCTGGACTGAAATCTGTATTTTCATGACAATTTTCTTTTTCTGTACAGTGCCAAATAAACCAATTAGAATGTATTACTGAAAGCAGTTCAATTCAGTCCTTTTAAGCACACATTAATTAGAAATATTTTGTCAAATAAAACATCATTAGTCTGTTCCTTGAGCAGTATCTTCTTGTGGCATCTAATTTTAGAATGTTAATCTTTTAAAATTATATTATATAGCACATTCCTATTTTGTTTCAAAACAAAGATATTCTGAACTTGCTTCAGAGTTTGTTCCACATAACTTTGCACTATGGCCCCAGATCAATATTTCCTACTTATCTATGTATGTCCGAAATATTAAGACCCATACTGTGCCTTATGTATTAAAGCAGAGTGATATGAACACCCCCAGTCTTCAAGATACAGTACTTTTCAGGACTTTTACAATAACATAAGGCAGCCTCTGTTAATTTAAACAGTCATCTCCCAAGTATGAGCATCCACTGGTAAAATGCACTGGAAGACACATTCTCAAGGCCAAAGTTTAGAACAATAATTATTTCCCAAGAATTGTGCTTATAAAGCTATTTAGGTTACAAACCTGTTGGCTCAAAATAGCTAAAGAGTTTAATGTAAAGATGTGTATTATTACGCCTTCAAGTGGAAGCAACTTCTCAAGTAGTTGGATGGAGATCTGACAAGCAAAAGCACGGAGAGATCTCCAAATGGAGACAACCTGATAGACAGCTATCAGACAGCTGATAAAACAGCAATACAGTAGGAATTAGAGAGCTTTAGTGGGAACTACAGTGATGTATTTCTCCATAGCAGAAACAAGACTTTTATTTAAGCAAATAAGAAAAGCTGACAGTAGATTGCATTAAATGCACAAGAAAATCACAATTCAAGTTAAGCAATGAGTTCTTTGGCAGAATTGTGTAAGTGTTGTGTGCACTATTAAACAACACCATGCCACTCATCTGTTTCAGCACCCAACTCCGAGGAATAGGATGGAAATCCAGATGCTCTATCTCAATCACAATTATATCACCAAACATTATTGTTTTCCAGTAAGTTAAGCATAGCTCAGTCAGCTGAACTGACATTATATAGTACCACTGGTTTATATGAAACAGCATTCTTAAGCATCAGCACTGATCTTATACACTGAGCACAATGCTACAGAGCAAAGTTCTCATGGATACTACCAAAGACAGTCATTACTAATATTTTTCTAGTGAATAATGTTGTTAGTGAATAATGTTGTAATATTCTTACTCTCCTAAACATCAAACTTAAAGAATGTGATGAAAGTGATTCTAATCATTATGTATGCATTATCTTTGCCTCACGGTAAATAGATTATCACAATCCTGAAGATTAGGTTTTGTAAATATTTATGTTTTCATAAGAAAGCTGAAGGCCCAGCTTTACAGGGCAAAACTCAAGAGTAAAATTCACCATTACATAAAAAAAAAGAACCAAGTGAAACAAGATGAGCCATAATGTAACTTTCCAGACTGTTTGCCCAAACTGTTTAATGCCTTGTGTATTTCTGTTGAGGAAAAGTCAGAGCTTAAGTTGAATTATGTCCTTGCTGCTTTCAAAACACTTTAAACAGTTACTTAAACTGTAGCCAGTGTGTCATGCATTCCAGTACAGAATGTAAGAATCTATGCATTTAGTGTCACTATAAGACTTCTACCTAGAATTTTCCTCTCAGTGCCACAGAGTTAATCATAAGGAAGGAATGCACACTCTGATCATGCTAATTAGCTTACTAAATATGACCTCTTTAATGTGTCCTCAAGGATGCTTGAAAGACATTTTATTAAGAGAAACACTTGGTTTGCTTTACTGACACATTCATTGGATCAAAAGGTTGTCATTAAATAATCTGTAGCTATCTTGATAACTATATATGGAAGAGGAATACCACAGCAAAATATACATTCTATATTTAATAACCACAGGTTTTATTTTACAGTCCCTGAAAATGGTATGCAAGGATAAGAGCAGGAGAAATTCCACTCATTCTTTCAGAAAACTTAAATCTGGACTTTATAGGGCACACTTTTTTACAAATAAAAGGCATGATGAACCAGTGCTCTGGATCTCTCCGCTCAATTCCATGCTTTCACTTTACCTCTTTACCTTTGATGAAGGACACTGGAGTACAACCAACTGCTCTCACATCTGTGCTAGAAAACATTAGTGCAGCATGGTTCTCCCCATTACAGGACTGTGTCCTCCCTCTAATTGGGAGTATCCCACTAGAGGTTTTGGAAGCTTTACACGATAATTGTGAAATATCTGTGGCTGTAAAAGCAATTAAAGTAGATATATATATAGTTACACTTTAACTGTCATTGTATCACAATATACAAAAGATACAGGAGTTTACATATTGTGTGATTTTATCAGTAAAGCTGGTAACAGCCAGGTGATGGGGTGAGAGGGTGAAGATGCTGAGGAAACCAGTGACCAGCAGCCCCTAGTGAGCTGAATCCAGAAAAGTATGTTTTCCTACAGCTAGATTCTACACTCGAATACTGAGCAGGAAAATCAAGTAGCCTGCACTGTGCTCTACACAGCTCTAGTTAAACCAATACTGGTAAGTTTAAGCATGGTAAATTTTCCCTAACAGAAGTTAATTCAGTGAGCAGTGCTTGGCACATGACTCATGATCCTGGCTAACGATTCTCAGTTCTACTGCAACTCAAATAACATTACTTGGACAACTTACGCTAGTCATTCATTTTAGGTTGCTCAGAAGTTTATAAAGTTTGAAATAACATGGGATTTTCAGAAATGCCTATGAAATTAACGTGTTCAGTCCCTCTGACATGCAGTCAGTTGTAGGAGTTGGACAGCACAAAATAGATGTGGTGTACATGTTTTGAGTGTAACTGTCCTCACTCTATGTAAGTCCCCACTCCAATGCAGTGCTGTACAAATATACTACCTTAGGCCTCAGGAGCAGTACAATTCATTTTAAGTCATCCTTCACATCAATGGCCTTGCTAAACAGTTGCATAAAACCTCCCAGTATCCAAGCAAAAATACCAGAGCTTTATCCATTTTTCCCAGTTTTCTCTCCCATCTTGTAAGTCAAGATGAGGAAGCAAGAGCATTTTTCTGCTACTTCAGGAAGTCTTAAAGTACTATATAGACAAGCAAGGGAATTGAAGTTACCTCATCGATGCTTAATCCTCTTTTTAATTTAATACTTCATGTAATAAATAGCTTCTTCTATTAATAAGTGACGAGATTTTCATCTTTTCAAAGAAATTGAAATCTAGGTCTCTGTTTCTTAGAGTGAGACACCATATTCCAGATACATATTTTTTAAATATTAGAATTGATAAACTAATTAGCTATGTCATTTTTAGAGGAAGCTGATCTTTCCCTAAAAATATTCCATGAAAGATTTTTGGTGCAGAAACCCAATCAGATATTTTCATTGTTCTCTTGGAAGACTTGAATTTTTCACTGAATCACATGTTTGCTTCAGCTTACCATCAACCTTAAACAAGCAAATAAACAAAAAGAATAAAATCTAAAATAACGAGGAACTAACAAGGGAATCTCTATGAACAAAAAAGGCAGTTACAAGACAGCTCCTGTGGAGATCAGCAGTAAAATTTTTATCCAAATCAGCAAAATTTCAGTAAAGATGCAGTGTAATTGAATATAACATCACACTGAAAGCAAAGGAAACAGATATTAACTGCTAGGTCAAATGCTGGCTGCTCTTCTGCCATAGGTTGTATTGAACTCAGTACAAAGTTTAGGTAAGTTCTTTGGAGGCTTTCTTTGCTGTGCACATAAAACTGTTAAGCAATTTTTAATGAAAGAAAATAGTATCACACTACCAAGTATGTTGAAAGACTACAGACAAGAACGTCATGCTACTTCCAAGATAATCAATCAAATTGTAACATATATGTGCAGAGCAAGTTTTTTCCATTAGAAATAGCAGTCTCCATGAGACTATTTAGTTACATGAATCACAATTTATCTAGAGCCTCTGACAAGATACAGTCAAGTCAAATTCTCCCAGAGGAGATACATTCATGCTGTTATACCACTGTTTTTCTCTTCAAAAAAGCATCTTAATAAGTTAATGAAACACGCAACAATCTAGGCTGGTGCAGTGCTGCCGTTCCCTACAGACATTCTAAAAACAACAGTTCTTAAATCTGTTGCTATAGGAGGCTGTGAGCTTTGAATTCCTTGCTGAAGAGTATTGCTTAGAAAACATAGTGAAAAATCTTGGCAAGTTAATTTAAGAAAGCATCGTCAGGATTTTCTGAACTTATTTGTCATGGCAGTCTGAGTTTGGCAGCACAATGAAGAGCTCCTTAATCTTCTAAGGCTGAAGTTGATTTGTTGCCTTCAAAAATGGTCCCATGCAGTATATTAATAGCAAGATTTATTTATTAACTATCAGAAACACACACATACACCTTTTTGCTGAAACTCAAACTAAACAAAAACTGTTCATAAAAAAAGTTTGTTTCAGACTCACAAAAATCTATGCATATTCATTACAGGCAGCCAGTTTTAGCACTGAGTTTGCTCATGTGTGAATGCAGGTACATAACTGATATCAACGTAGCCCCATTAATTGACTCTTCAAAGGAAACAGAAGAAATGTAACTAATTCCATACATTGAAATGAAATAGCTAGTCTTAAGTACCATGACTTGTTGTTTATAAGTATGTCCCATTAAAAGACATTGACCACACAACCAAAGTATCAGTATATACTTAGATCAGAATGTCAGTATATACTTGGAGGGCAAAATAAAAGAGTTTTCTCCCCAATAAATATTTGAAATTCCTTTCTTCATATAAAATATTCCATCCATATATTTAGAGAACAGGAAAGAAATAATATGCCTATGCATCACATTTAAGGAAATGCAATTTTCATTCTTCAAAGACAAAAAAATGTGTCCAGAAACGCACACAGTAATCTGCTCATCAGATCAGTGAACTACGTAGCAAATTATTCAAAAATACTTACAGTGGCTGCAGTTCATTTTCCCCGTCACCAGATTGCTCTGCTTTTCATTTCTGCTGTTATTCAAGCCTCATCTGAAACAAACATTCTTTGACAGGGGTGCATTTCCTCAGAGCTGCTTTGTCTGTCTGCAATTCCCTAGATGAACACTGTTCCAATAATTTATATCACTATTGGAGTTCTGTTGCTCCCCTAACACAGGCAGTGCGTTGGCTCTGTCATCTCCCACTTACTGAGCTTCTGAGGGAAAGAAACAATAGATGAGAAACAGACAGCTGATAGTATCCAGCTACTCAAAGAAAAGCAACCTGAGACCATGAAGTAACACATTCTGCACTGTAATGGTAAACTATAGCATGTCATCTGTCCTCCAGTGGCATTTTGAACCCCCAGAAAAACTACCAAATATTGCTAATAAGCTTGTGAGTGCACACCAACAATGTAAAAGGACTTAAAAACAATCAGTAACATGAATATCAAGGTATTTAAAAACTATATGTTTCTTTAAAATGGTATTATATTTTAGTAAAAGAAAAAATCTCAATAACACCTTATGAGAAGAGCAAAGGTTGAAATAATCCTGACACTGTGTCTCACTTAAATAAGTTAAATCATATTAGTGATGTTAGCACCACTTGGAAACAGTAACATTGCATGAGGATCAGAAGCAGTGTAACTATTTACAGAAACCTTTTTAGAGGAGATAACAGGAAATAATTGTAATGTGCTGATGAAAGGACATCTTATGCAGCTTCCTAAATTTATTCTAGTGTACAATAGCCCTTAATTACAACAACATCTGAGGTGAAGAAACAACTGAACAGGTGAATGAAGCTGCAAGATAAGCGCTACAAAAAGAGCAGTCTGGACAAGATTTTGTTATACAAATCAATGAGTCGATAATAGATCCCAGAAGTCTACTAATTTGTACAGTGGTGAACTTTGTCCTGTGTAAAGGAGTTCATAGAAATGTTATCAGATAGCTAAGTTTAATAAAGTATTCCCATTTGGATGACAAGTTCAGATGAGAATTTAAATACCCATTAGAAAATAATCAATGCACCAACATCTATTAATAACCAAAAAACTGCTGGAAGCAGCAGTTCTCTTACTACTTTTTCTTTTAAGAGTTCAGTAAAAATCATTTTTATATGCAGGACTAAACATTTTTAACACTTACTTATGGCCTCCTCTGGGATGGTATATACTGCTGCCAACACAGCACCACTTCCTGACGCTAAGTGGGGAAAAAAAAAAAGAAACTGTGGTGGGAGAAATGTTTAAGTGCATTTGATTGCAATACTTGAGATAACACAGTTTTAATAAGGGGTAATCATTATTGAATTTAATTATGGTATGAATCCAGCAATATCATTACATTTTTAAGAGAAGATTCCTTCACGGTCTTTCTCAAAGACAGTGCTCATACACCAGAAATCCTTAAGAATGCAAGAAAGGTATTAAGGATCCAGACTAGAACCACTTATTACTATGACCTCATTCATATGCCCGTGTTGGAGAGCAAGGCAATAAAATAATTATGGTTACAAGGCCTTAAGCACAATCCTTTACAAAGAAGCCACCAGCAAGGTGGTATTCACACTCATTTGGGTAGATAGCTGAAGGAAAAGAGAAGAAAGGAATGTGATGGAAATTCATCGTACTCCATCTCCTGATCGGAAGATCTACAAATGCTATAGCCTGGTGGGTTCCTCTTTGCAGATACACATGGACAGCAAGAGAATCTCAATCACAAATCATCACCTCCTTCGTAAATTTCTTTTCATGTTTCAGCTGCAGATTTTACACCAATTTGAATAAAATATACTTTTGTGTAAAGTGTTATGATACAAAAACTACTCGGTGATCAGAGAAGAATGGAACTCCAGAATCATATGAAGCAGCACCACGGACGAAGAAATATCAGAAAATGTGATTGCAGTCAAGATATCTAGTGGACCAACACTAGATCAACGACAAGAGTACCACTAAATTGTATATTTGATTCGAAAAATAGGAATTATTCTAGGTAACATATCTCATGAGATGCTAGGGACCAAACATGGTAATTGCACGCACTATAGTAAAACAGATTACAACAGCTCTTATTGCACTCTTAACAGAACCTATTTTGCTGTAAAAGCTTTGTTTCTTTTACTTACTGTAAAGAGCTGACAGAAGACAAACCATTTCACAATTTATGTAAAGAAAACCCTCCCACAGTCGAGCTATTTACAGCTGCTAACAGAACACATCTTGCAGCTCTACATGCTGCAACATGTAGTGATGGAAAAGGCAATGGATGGGAAGAGTCTTCTATTTCAGGAGGAGAGGAAAAAGCAAAGAGAAGGCTGGAGTCATTATTACTACTATTTGGAGACCCTTTTGGAATGGGGAATGAAACTAGGTTTTGAGGCACACACAAATGTGTGGTCAAAGCCCAGAGCAAAGGCCTTGGTCACTGGAACTCACAGGAATTACCGCAGAATTCCTATGAATTGAAGAAACCTTGAGAGCCGCAGCTGAAGCGTTTTCCAACAACGTACCATTTTGTCAGAAAACTCCCAAACTGCTCCAATCATCAAGGGCAAGTCACGCAGACATCATCGTATGGGGTCAATAAATATTTTACAAATAGAATGAAATTATTCATTTAGAAGTTCACAAGGTATTTGAGACCTTCAGCTGAAAGCAGTTAAAGAAAAATATTACATTATGACATGTTTTAGCAGTAGGGCACAGATAACACTTTCAAAAATGTCAAACGTAACGTTCAGGAATGTTCTAAGTCACATAGGTGCACCTGAACATTTTGCTCAAGGTAAAGCTAATATATGGAAAGAAGGTACAACCAAGCTTTTCTTAAGCAAGCACTAAGTAATAAAATTATGCTAGAAAATAATTAACAAAGATGTGAGCATTCCTTGTGGAAAGATTAAAAATGACAGATTTAGCAGGATTTCCTATGACTTCAGACAACCCTCAGAAACAAAGGAATTATAATATTTTTAAAGCAGCTGCTGTTGATAATGCTTCCTTTCAGATCTCCACTTTCAAGTTCCAGCCCACACTGCAGCAGGGACCCTCTGCTGACACAATAAAATACCTGATTCAGTATTTTCCTTCCCAATCTTTCAGCTGACCTAAGCAGCTCCTACGGCTAAAATGACTCAGCACTGTAGCTAGATAACATTTTCTTCATTCCTTCCTAAAGTTCAAACAACACAGACAGTCTTTCAGCTCTTTCAGGCTCAGGCTTCAGCAGACTCTTTGCAGCTCTCTGGCTCTCCTGAAGCACCAACAATTCAGCTCTACTAGAGTCCAGACAAGAATGAGTCAGACATTGACATCCAAAAAAAGCAATCACCTCCTGCTGGGTCTCTCATTATCTAGGGAGAGTCTAACAGAAATTCTTCATTTCTGGCTCCCATGCCTTTGTTATCCAACCGTATTCCTAACCAAAATTCAGTTTTCCTTTTTCAGACCACTCCTGGAAGCCTATCAGATGCAGCAGGCACTCCAGAACTGCCTAAATGGGTTCCAAAACCAGACTCATTTACTGCTTCCATTAACCCTGAAATCTCAGTTCTTCAGGGCTCACCCAAAGCCTAATTTTCTCAACATATTAGCAAAATTGGTAAACAAATTAGGGAGACACTACTGAGATAAAACCCAAATGGATATTCTCCATTTTCTGAGTTGTTCTGCATGTAAATTTTTTCCAGCTGAAGACAGGAAGTTCTGCTAGAGCTTTGGTTGGTCTCACACACTCCGTTATCTAATCAACACCCTGAGATTCTTTGACAGATTAAAAAGGGAATTAGTAAAATACATCTATATATGCAGTACATTTATATCACCAGACACAACAGCCCCCATTAACCTACTATTTTGTGCAGAGGTGAATGTCATCCACCAGCAGCATCACCTTCTCCAAAAGCACATTGCCAACATTATGAAATCCCAAATCAATCCAACCGCGATATGTTCCCTGTCAAAAATAGCAATAATGGGTTTTGTTTAGAATTTAAAATTTCTAATCTTTCATTATCACAAACAACATCGTTCTGCTCCAGAGATGGGGAAATCAAGTCACAAGAAAGGTACTGGCTAAGTGAAAATAGCCAGGAGCTCCATGTCTTAAGGCAGGACCTGAACTTGAGTATCTGAAGTTGCTGCTCAGTTTCTTACTAACCATCCTGCTCAGACAGTGCTCCACGTCCTGATGTAAGTTACAACTTCAACTTCAGTGGACAAGTTGAAAGCTTCAGCCAATAGCTGTGTGTATCCTCTGCATACACTTTCACTGGCTCTCAATTATTAACTCTGCTGGAGCATCCGAACAGGACTAGCTATTTTTGGCTGGTATTCACGCTCCAACTGAGTAGGCTCTGGCGAGTACACCTGGCAACACTGGCTCAGAACAAGACTAACTCAGACACACAGCACAAACAGGAAGAAATGGAGAGAGAGCCTGGGTGTTATTGATACAAGATTGTATTTTTACTAGGCTAATGAATACAGTGTCTGCTCATTCCTGTGGGTGTGTGGAAATCTCATTTCACAATGTCACATTCCTGAAGAGCACAGTTGGCATAATCCAGATAATGCATTTTAAACACAACATGCATTACCTTGTTAATTTATAAATTAGATTTTGGCAGACTTAAGAGATAAGTAGAGGAAAGTTAATGCCATGGAAATTTGCTATCTTCAGGGCTGATGATGGTTCAGCCACCACCATTCCTCCTACCAAGTCAACCTATTTCTTTGTTTTTGTGGGCTCTTAGGGAATGACATTACTATGAGTTTGGAAAAAATAACAGCACTGACTGTGCTGACTTTTGATCAATCACCACCTACCCCAGGAACATCAGACCTTTTAAGTGTACCTTCTTTGCCAAAAATTAACAAGCCAAAAATAAGTACCAGAGATGGGAAGCAGCTCTGTCTCAGTTGTATTCTATGCCATAGTCGCACTGTAGGATGAAGAGAGAAAAGGAATGAGAAAGGAAAGCAAAGATTAGTAATAACTGCAGCATGGCTTTCTTTTTCTTTCATTTTTAAACATGCGTAACTACTAGAACCATATGAAACTCCTGGTGGCCAAAGAAAAACTAGGTCCTTTTAGGTTTTATTGAGTGGTTTCAAACAGATTCAAAATTAGGAACGAACAATAAACAGCTCGGCATTTCATCTACACATGGAGCCAAACAAAAAAAGTCAGGAAAAGGAACTAGCTTTGTATCATACAGAGTTCCAAAAAACAGTTTCTGAAAGAGCCCAAATTAGCTCTTAGTTTCCTTTTGAGTGTTTCATTTTGCAGATCCTTGTGAATTTTCATGTTGCCCAGAAGCCTTCCGCAAATTTAACTGCAGTACAATACAGCTCCAAAAGTCATAGCTTCAGATCAAATGCCTGCTCGCTTGCTTTAACAGTAGCATTGCCTCACTCACATTAAAGCTTGGTTATCTGTTATTTTACCCATTACCATCAAGCATTTTAATTATCATAAAACTAACCATCCATTCTAATGTCTAAAAATACCACAAGGAATTTTCAAAGTAACCCAAAGAAGCACGCTTCATAAAAATTGTCCAGATCATATCAAATTCCAGCAGAAACGTATAGGAATTTTTACTGTCATTTAGTAACATCACAGCCTCTTCTCCATGTATTTCCCAAGATTTTTTGCAACAATAAATCTACTTGATTTCCTTTTACAAAATGAGCAGGAGGGCTCTCAAGACAAATTAAAAGGAAACACTCGGTCTGAAGCAACGCTGTCATTTTCCTGCCAGTAAGCCCCTGCGGCCCACAGGTTGCAGTAGGAGAAAAGAATTTTAGTATGAGAAGTGATGGAATCCCACAACTTTCAAAGGGGCCAAATCAGAATAAAATTCCAAGAGGAAATTGCATCCATCAGGATTATATTCTTGACTCACGTGAAGGTCAATACTTTCAAAATAAATAAAAAGTGAAAAACCTGGTGGGTCTGAGTTTCTTAGGTAAAAGGTTTAGACCACAATCTCAGCAAGAACAGCTTAGGGTTCAAAGGCTCAAAACAGATTCGCAAAAAAAATCAGAACGTGCATTTTTTACCTACTTTCCATATTAACTGTTATGCCTTTTTCTGTTTGAAATTGTTAGATTTCCACGTTTCTTTATAAAGCAAAAACTTCACATACATTCATTCCAAGCTTCTGAACAATCACACCCTAACTGCAGTGAGGGCTGAGGCCACAGCTGCCAAGTTGTGTCAGAAAGGTATTGAAATAAATGTTTGCAGAATCGATATAGACATATGCACAAATATAATCCTGGCATGGGAGGCTGCCTAGATGGTTTTCTGATCATGTACTTCTTAGGCTCATCTCAAATGGTCTTAGAACTGCATCTCAAAATGCAAGTGGCCCTGTCTAAACCAACTAAACGATGCAAAATCGTGCCCACAAAAAAAAATTGTTGCCATGGGAAGTATAAGCAGTATTTTATATCAGGTATTTAAAAAATAATGAATGCAATAAGCCGTTTGTAGATGTCTAAACCAGAATAAAAATTAAGTAAAACAACCCCTATGTATCAAAGCAAATACCAATGAGATAAAGTAAAAAAAAAAAACCTTTCCTAATAGTCCATGGTGGAAATGTTACTCCTTCCCCCAATGTCTTTACTACTGGTCTATGAGTTACCTCAGTAAAGGCAGCATGAGAAGGTTACAAAAGCACTAAGTCTATTTTTAATGTGCTTAACTCCTCCCTATTGCAAATAGCTAATTGCTTACGTGTCTTTCTGTTCCTAGGCCTAAACCACAGAAGCGCATGCCTGATGGCTTCTCTCCTGCCCCACAGATAACAGCAATGTGAAAAAAATAGATATATATTTATAATAACAAATAAATAAGAGAGTATAATAAAGAAGGAAGACATTAGAGATCTGTCTCTACCACCCATTAATCCTTCTGCACTTAAAAATCTGACATGATGCCCAGACCTGCTAATAACTGGGGATCACAACTTCAGGCCTCAATTCTAAGTTTTCACCCTCAGAACACCACTTCATTTCAGAGGTTTCACCTCTCTCACAGCTCTGCTCAACCTCCCCTGTAGCAGGCCAGGGCCTTCCCCTGCTCTGCCACCACCCTGAGAGACACTTATTTGCACCAACCTTTGCAGAAACCAGGACCATGATCTCCTAGCAGCGTTTCCTCTGCCTGAAATCCAACACGTGCTCTGCTTAAGGGCTGAGAAGAAGCTGGGATGAAAAGCATTCCCCTGTTCCTGCTCATGGAAACAAAGCCCAGCTCCAGTCTCCCAGGAAAGCAGCCATGTTGCCCTGAGGAGACCTGGTCAGAACTGGCTGGGGAGACTTCTGGGAAGTGGGATGGAGGGAACCAGGCAGCAGGTGACGATGTGGGATGCCTCAGAGTGAATGCAGCTGCGGGGCAGGGCTTGACAGAACAGGAGCCTTCCCTCAGGTGAGAGAAGAGAAGCTTCCCCTCAGCTGGCAGGACAGGAGCCTTCCCTCAGGGAAAGCCCTGAGCAGGCTCAGGCAGCACCTCAGCATTCCTGTGCTGAGGACGAGCAGGGAGGAAAGAACCTGCTCTCCATGCTGGAAGGTGTGGTTATGAACTCTGCTTCTTTCACTTTTCAACACAGCTGAGGCAGATCCACCTCCGAGCAGCCTGGCTGAGCTGGGCTCTGGCTGCAGCAGCCTTTGTGCCCAGTGGCAGGGCCATGCTTCCTGCAGCCCCCTCATCTTGTGGTGTTCACTTTTTAAATTTTACTGCCTTGTTGCTATTGATTTTCCTGTAATTTTTTTCACTCCTCAGTTCAGGGCTAAACTAATGCTCCCAGGGAGAAAAATCAATCAGGAGGACACAGAGGACTGGGGTTATTCATGTCATATTTTATACCTATTAGCAGATGAGGAACAAGGTCACACTGCTTTCACAGGTATTATCTTTTGATTTTTATGTTTTGTGCTTTTATTGGGCGAAGAATAAACTCCACATTTTTTTTGACATTTCTGTAGCTTGGATGGGGTTAAGGAAGAAGCTGTATGCACAGTGTATCCTCACCTTCTACACAGGCTTTCTCCACATGGCAAATTAAAGTGATTTAGCATACACTGCTCAAAGGGGGGGAGGAAGGGGCTGTGGTGTGAGACATGCAGTCCTTGCCAGAGATTTCCTTTGCTGAACTGTTGTTTCGCAGATTCAGTTGCCAACATTACATGGAACAACGTTGAGGAGGAAGGAAATTGTCACGTCCAGTTTTTTCTGCCATTGCTTTTAAGCTGATTCCCTGGGGCTTTACGAGGGCAAATTCTAGTCCAGACAAGAAGAGGCAGGTGGCTAGCTGGCTACAAGCAGAGAAACCAAGGAAGAGATTTTTAGTGAATTTACTAAATACTGTAATCAAAGATAATTTATAGCTCAGAAATCAGCCTCTGATCCCCTCCCCAGTGTTCTTACCTTTCATCCCTCTTTCTGTCTTAAACACACCTACATCCAGATAAAAGCTTCTTTGTAATTTTTGTTTATTTGGAGATCTATACGTGTGATGGAAAAACTTTAAGTGGTAGAAGCAGAACCAGCATTGGATTTAGGCAAATTTTGCACTCACCAAAACAAGCTGGAGCCAAATTTAGAAGTAGTGCCATATGACATGCTCCTGGGGAGCGAGAAGCTGGCTGCGGGCCCAGATCTGACAAAGATCTTTTGCACATTTTTATCTTTATGCTCTGTGAATAGTCCCAGTGATCGTTCTGTCAACCTGAGGTTAATACCTCAGGTTAAAACATCATCAGGTTGGCCTGTAGGACTTAAAAGATGTGGTCTTTAAACCAGAAAACCTTTTTTTTTTTTTTTTTTTAAAGGGGTATTTTTTAATTTGCTTTCTGTTTACTGAGCCTTAAGGAAACATCTGTGTCATGTTTTCCAGTCTTTTTCTGTGCAATGACAGCACTAGAAACTTTTTTTCCCCCAAAATGAATTCTTCTGCAGATTTATGACTTGTAGAAATGAGGTTTTAGGCAGATGTCATGCACTGTAAGATTCTCAGTAGGAATGGAGAGAATTGGCAACATAGCCAAAGTGGCACCGAGTCACTGAAGCACTTGCTTAAGTCTTGCAGAACCAGGGCCTTGGGTCATAACTTCTTCAGGGCAAGAATTACAACTGTACTGTGGCTAAGTGATGCACATGCAGTTATCTGCGTGTATACCTTCCCTCTGCTGATGGAAGATTTATGTATCTGCTTCAGTCTTCTCATTGCACCAGTTCCAGTCCCTCATGCAGCTAGTGCTGTTCAAGCACCAGTGACTTGGAGATAATTACAGGCCAATGGCTGACACTCTTACCATGTGGAAATCACGGGGGGAGAGAGGAGGGAGGTGGCAGAGTCTGATTTTCCCTCATAAAGACTCTACATGCAGCACAGGTGTCTTTTGGAAAAAGCCAGCATACCCACAGCTCTGAAAAATATCGTGGAATATCTCCAGATAACAACCAGATAATTAAACGTTGTGTAAATGATGACATGATTAGTGTGTAGTTGGAAACAATGAGATACTGGCATTCAAAGCATAACATTGATGTATTTTAATTAAATATTAAAGCAGCTTAGGGGCTGACCTAAATTGTTGGCAATGAAATAAAGCTACGTCCAAGGATGTTTGTTTTATAAACAGCATTTAGCAGCCCCAGCTGAGATCAGCCAATACTGCTATGAGGTTGTACATGAAGCACAATTACACAGCTTCTCACCCAAAGATCTTGTCATTTTAGTCTAACAGAGGATAACAGGGATAAGTTCCCCTCTGCTGCTGGTGCTTAAATGAGCCCAGAGCAGCCCCACCCTGGGTGCACACCTTCCCAGCAGGAGGGAAGCACAGGTGTAAACAATTTCTCTGTGCTCCCCAGGCCAGCCACACCCCTTCACCAGGTGCTCAATCACAAGCTCAGGCTGTGATCAACAGTTTTCCTGCAAGATTTCAAGTCTGAAAGGTATCCTTTAGGTACAAGAGCACTTGTCACTTTTGTGACCATCCATACTGTTACTTTTATTGTGTAATAGAAATATTTTTTCTATAGTTTCACTGCAGAGTTGGGCTTTTTTTCCACAATTTGTCCCTATCCACTTTTGTCTATGTCTACAAGTCATAATTATACACATCCATGGCAGGATGAGACTTGATTATCACAGAACTAGACAGTGCTGTTGCTGACTAGGTTGGTGCACATTTGAACGTGGCCAGCAAATGTTGCCTGCAGTTTGAGTTTCATATATTAACATTCCTAGCTAACTATTAAAATCTATTTTCATAAAAAGCAAGTGGACAAACGGAAATGAAAGCAGGTTTGCCTGACTTGCAAGAAACGAGATAAACAATAAAGCAGAACTCAGCCAAAAATCTCTGTTTCTGTGGGCAGTGCTGGCAGATAAAGTTGACGAACTGTCAAAATCATATTGTGGCAGCATCTATGTTTATTCAGAATGGAAGAAATGTACTTTCCTTTGAAATATACTATTTTTAGCCAACGTCTCTCTAAACTTAATTATTTACAGATTCTAATTGCTGATTTTCCCATACCAATCCCTCCTTACGTAAACCCTTCTTCTGGGACTGAGAGCATGGGCAAAAGTTTTGCAGCATCTTTAGGGACATAGTATGAGTACAGCCCCAGTATTGTTTAGGATTCTACAGGCCTCAATATAAAAGTGGTTCTGCATACTTTTTTCCTTCAGAAGATCCAGATTTGTTAAAACTTTCTCAGGAAAAGAAAAGTTTTGCTAGAATTCTTTGGTAAGGTTTTTTAGGTCTAAACTATGGAAAAACTAACAGAACTGAAAATATCTATGGGCGACAAGGCTTGTTCCAAAATTCATCAAATATAGAACCTTCCTTGAAGAAAACTATCTTGGATTCTTGAATTCATAAATAACCTAATTCCTTATTTCATTGTAAATAACCTAAGAATTGTTTGGAAAAGGTGCCTTCTGGGCTAAGCAAGTGCTATAGGAATGAAGATTAAAAATATTTGACCCCACAGACTTTTGATTTCATCATGTCCCATGGGAAGAGACCCATGCTAGGTTCTTTTCAACCATTGAAAAGAAAGCCTAGGCATGTTTTGAAATGTAAGTCATAATCTCTTTCAGCCTAGTTTGCTCTGTGTAGACAGAAGAGTCATAAATGTTTTCTGGGACAGCATATTTAGTTTAATTGCTGCTTCACTCAACAAAACCCTGATAAAACCCACAATAAGCAAAGCAACACTCCACAAGCTTTTTTATGGTTGCAACGTATAGGGATTCCCATTTGTCTTGCTGGCATTGTTTATATGAAACCTCCTGCTACATACAGGTTAGGGCTTAATTCCGGAATTTTACAGTCTCCTTTACTAAACAATGCTCCGTACTGCAGTCATTTTATTAGAACAATTAGAATATGATCCCATTGTAATTTTATATAATGTACTTGAGGACTAGTTTTTTGCTGTTACTGCGAGGGTGGCTATTGATTCTCAGTTGCTTAGCATTCTGGCATATATATTTATATGTATACATATGCATGCTTCTAATTGGGGCCTGGCTACTTGCCAGCTTAACATTCTAAGGATGATGATGAAGGGGATAAATTTAACTCCTGTAATGTAATTCAGTCAAATATTGTCATCAACCCTTTGACCTCAGGCCTTTGGGAAACACCTTAAGCCACAGCTCACATCACAAGTGGCAATCTTGAAACCTGTGTAGAAAGTCCAGCCTTGTATTGCTCAGGGCAGTGAAATAATACGATTGCTGGTGTGGAGACTGAATTAAATAAAGCCCTCTGTCCAAACAGCTGCCATTATTTATGCTGTGTGTATGGTAAGGGCAGAGGTAGAAATGATAATAATGGGGTGGTAAAGATGCAGTTAGAAAAGTTATAAAATACAAGTTATAGGGTTAGGGTTACTGATGTCAAGAAGTTCAGTTACATATTGGCTGCAGAGTTGCAATCTTTGTGATTCTAGTCATTTCAGCTAATTTCTCTAATTCCAAACTGTTGTAAAATAAAGATAACATTTCCTTTCTCCATCTGTTCTGTGGAGTAAGTTTCTCTTACCAAAGATTCACATTTTCACTTTACAGACATTTTTTGTTACATGGAGGCAAATGGCTTCCCTATTGTGAAGCCTGGATAACCTGATTTGCCCATGAGGTTTTCTGCTATTCACCTCTGCGCTGCCCCAATAACCAGGAAAGAGCTTGCTACTTTGGAGAAAGGAAATGATGGAAAATTGATTCAAATGTACTGGTGCACATTTTGGATCCAGAATTTTTTGGTTGTCAAGAGCCGTGAGTTTTATTCAGATCTGTCTTAAACACAAATGACAGAAGCAAAGTTATTCCTTAGGTTGCAATATCTAAAAGCACCAAGAGATGAATTACAGACAAGCAGCTAAAGTTCTCTGAAGTACTTAGAAGTTTGATTTTTTCTTTTCTCTTTCCAATGCGTTATAAACTATGAAAATGACTATCAAGCAGCACTTTTTTATATATCTTACTTTGGAAAAAGCAGTTAATACAGGATATGTTGTACTTGCAGTTAATATGTTAACACTTTTCTCACCCCAAATTGAGGCTTAGCAGGAGAATCATGAGAAAACAAATTTTTTTTAAAGAAATGAAAGCTGTTCTTATGTTGATTTCTGTTGTTTGAATTTAGCTTGGGACTGTGAAATCCTTTTATAAAACTAATAAAATTGTATAGGAAGATTGATACATTTAATTTAAACCTCATCTCCTTTTAAACAGCTGTAATATAGGTATCTAGGCATGTTGATCAGTGCTTCCTCAGATGTTGATTTCATATATTCTATGGCTTCTGCAAGTAAAAATATTAGTAAATAATTTAGAACTTATTTAATGCGAAAATTTGAAGGATTCCTGCATGACTTGGTAGACAAATCTCACAGGCATTGCCATGCTGCCCTCTGGAGTACAGTGACAAAACGTGCCTGTGACAAAAGTTCCACAAGCATTTGCTGTTCCTCTCTTGGCGTCCAGGAAAATCAGCACTGGGACAAGTAAAGCTCTGGCTAAGCTCTTTGTAAGAGAATGAATACACAGTGTTTCACTTTGCTTAGCCCAGGGTTTTTTTGGTATGTATCATCTTTTCACTAGCTACATATTACTGTGTAGGCTTTTATCCCTGACCAGACACAAAAGTGCCTGTGAGATTAAAATATATGTGATGATTGTAATACCACCTCAGTGCTTGTTTTGAAATCCTTTAGTGGAGCTTTTAGTGTTTGCTTTAGAAGCAGCAGCTTGAGATTTCTTGGGAAAACTGGATATTGTTGTTCAGGCATACAAGACCGATGTCAGACTTTCCCACTGAATCAAGCTTTTGTGGCTCCCGTGTAACCTAAGCCTCAGAAATCCTGGGGCCATGCTATGAGTGCTGAGTATCAGTGCTGGGTATCAAAGACAACAACAAAACGCATCATTTTTCCTTACAAAATCCAAAAAACTTGGAATATTTGGAAATCTTATGCATCTGTTGTTTCCTAAATTAATTCATCTTTTCTCAGGATTTGTCTTGTTGAAAAATTAGAAATTCCCATTCATTCCTCCCTTTTCCTCCTATCTCTCTCTCGCCAGATACTTCAACACCATTTAAGAATGAAAGCAAAGGTTAGGAATTTGTTATCTTAAAGTTTTGAAACTGGAAAAAAATGCAGTTATGGCCAGTTTGAGTTACTTTAATAATCTTTTTTAAAAATCTTACACTTAATACAGACATTTAGCATAAAGATTCCCAGTTGCAGATTGCATATAGCTGGAAGTATGGTAAAAAGTGCATGCCCACAGGTACAAAGTACAACAAACCATCCCTTTATTCTGTTCCCACAATACAAAGAAACTTTTAAAGTGTATATAATTAATGTTCACTTCTTGATCCTTTCTCTGCTTCCACAATAGGAAACACTACACAAGTTAAAAGTGAAGTTTGCCATCTTCAGAAGAATTCTTAGGGTCTTTACAACAGGAGGAGTGAATCAAACTGTTAGAAGTCTTTAAATGCTTCATGCACTTTTCCTTTGGAAGTCAACAGGAATTAGGTACCTTATTTCCATATTTCCATAGTGAGGTGCCTTTCTTTAGGTGCTTAAAGACCTCTGGAAGTCTATTTTCCTCAAAGTCAGAAATTTCAGGTCAGACATAAAGAAAATGTAAACTAACTGCCAAGAGTTACAGATCACAATGAGGCTCACAAAAGAAAAATAAAGATCACTTACAGGAGTCTGCAGCACTCTGTGGTGGGAATGTTAAGCAGCGTACTTCGGTACAACCAAGTAAAATACTATGTACATAGGAAAAGTTACGGGTGAAAAAAACTGACAGTGCTGCAGAAAACTCAACAGAATATGAGTTTCCTCCTCTAGAATCCCTTGGCCAACAAAGTGCATGCAAATCCTTGTGATTAGGAAAAGGAAATGCTGAATAAATGTAGAGGGATTATATTGTCTTTGTATTTGGCTCTGGTGATAGAACTCTGGGAATCTCAGCCAGGTTCAAGAGCCATGCATCTTAAAAATTGCTGAGAGTCTGGGCAGCCTTATGTTAGAGCCACAGGAATGATTAAAATGATCACTAGCAGCTCCTGCAGCTTGCAGGAATAATGCAGTGCTAGTGTCTTCATGTGCAGTGAATTCCTCTGCGCATTCCTTCATCCCTTGATGCCAAAGTAATCCCTAAAAGACTCAGTGGCTACTAAATTTAGGGGGAAAGGAGAGGTCCCCAAGATAATGGCGGCAGTGGAGACACCAAGGTATTAAGCTGAGATGGAATGTGGAGAGAAAGGTACAAGTTAAGATGGATTCTGATTAAAGGAGAAAATAAAATGATGAAGGGGCATTCTCAGACAATAAGGAAATCATAGCTGAATTCTCACTGGAGGGCTGAGGGGAGACAATTATGAACAGATCCACATTTATTTTTTCAAAGGATATCATCACCTCTTACAAGCACTAAATCAAATTGTTAATTACTTCACAGTCACATTGTGTAAGCACGCTGTGAGACAGATGGCTCAGAGGCAGGATCAGAAGTCTCCTGAACATTGTACCTGTTTGGTTTTGGATTGCGTCTTCACTCTCCAAGTTTTCCTTGGATAGCAGCTCACTTGATAAATGGGGGACAGCCAGATTTTAGGTGACGCAAGCTTGTACATACTGGGAAAAATGAGTGGAAAGAAAGCCCAGGTGTCAGTTGTTTAAGTCCTAAGCAGACAATATTGTCTCCCTTACTGTACTTTATTTCTTCTAGTGAGTGCTCACTGACTTTTCAGAAGGCTTGAGAGAGAACTCCCTCTGGTAGTTTCAGGAATACCACCTTGTATTAACAACCTCTAATGAGGGGCGGTTTAATTTAATTAAATAATTGTTTGAGGAATATATTCCAAACACAAGGGAACACTGCTTTGTGTGCATATGACTTTCACAGTGAAAATAAGAGCCTTATTATAATATTTCCCAACTTTTTGGAGAAAATATGGCATTAGCAAATAAATCTATGATATTCTGGTAAATTTTTTTAAAGAGGATACAAAATCAGATGGAGAGCACAGAGACAGCTTTACTAACAGCTTCTACTAAGATTTTTTACGTGTGTATATATACAAATATATATGTATATATCTCCCAAGACAAAATATACAGCTTCACATAATCTGCTAAAGAGAAAAGTAAATATTTCGCAACCACAAATGAAGTCAAAGCATAACGTTGTGGTGAGACTTAAGAGGAGTTAACAGACCAAAATGTCTCATTATTTCACAAATTATAGCAGCATGAAAAAATACTCCTTTAATTTCAGGGTACTTAGCTCTGTTTTATGAAATGAAAATATGTGGT
Organism: Penelope pileata; assembly: GCA_013396635.1. Classification (NCBI taxonomy): domain Eukaryota; kingdom Metazoa; phylum Chordata; class Aves; order Galliformes; family Cracidae; genus Penelope; species Penelope pileata. The sequence goes on from WBMW01000230.1 coordinate 1,019,890, forward strand.
TAAAACAAAGCAGTGCTTCAGCTCCAGCTGCGGAAGTTGGCTGAACTGGGAGCGAGAGGTGGGCGGCGTGAGCGGCACCGGGGCTGCACCCCAGGTACGAGAAACGTGCCGCTGTCCCCCCTGCTGGCATGGTGACAGGGCTTCATCCACGACATAACCTTATGCCCAAACGAAGGAGCCTGGCTTTCTCAGGCATACAGTGAGTGCTGCGGGTTCTTATTGCTAGTGGTATGGATTAAAGTGTTAAGGATAAAAAGTCATTTGGTGGCCTTGACCTGGTTTGTAGTGGATGCTAGGAGCCAAGTTCTGCCCTCAGTTACACCCTGTAGCTCCCCTGAAGTCCATAGCGGTGCCAAGTGTAACTGAGGGAAGAATTCAGCTGTTCAAATATGCCCATGGTTACCAAGCCAACTGGCAGCAATTGCAAGGGAATAATAGGAGTGTTGAGGGCAAGAACTGAGGAGCCTTCGCAGGGCGGTCTGGAGATCTGCACAGTGCTTGCCTACAGACTTTCTGGCCTCCTGAAGTCAAAGCCATTAGTTTTTCCTACTTGCTTAAACTTACTGCATACAAAAAAAGCCTTTCAGTGGTGAACTCTGATAAATGTCCACCGTCTGGGGCTCCTGCAGTCTCTTAGTGCGTTGCATCTGCAGCCTTTTGTTTGTGCCAGACCTAACCTTTAAGTTTCATGGGGCAGAGATAGATCAGAATCTATTTCTAAAACTTCTAAAACAGTGAACCAATAATGTTAACAAAGACAAGCTGAGTAGCTTCCAGGCTACCTAAAACACAGACAAACTCATCCTCCTGCAGCACAACTGTTCAGTTATTTAGTGCTGGTCTTGCTCCAATAATGAATAAGCTTACTGGCTCATACAGCACCTCCCATCCACGGAAACAAGAAGAGATTATTTTCATTTCATGGATGAGGAACCACGACCTTAAAGCATTTGTCTGAAGTGACATCAGGAGAAAGGTACTGGAAGTCTGGTATCCTTAATTGTAGTGCCCTCGCATGTTAGTTGTTAAACCTTACCAGCTAGCACTACATTAGCTGTTTGTAGCCTTGGTGAAGTCTGGGAGCTTTCATCTTTCAGCGTAGGAGACTTTTTGACACTGAATAAGCTGAGTTCCTGCTTTTAAAATAGAAAAGAAAACATAACAGTCTTTTTATGGGACAAGTGGATTCTTTGAACTCCTGCTCATGTAGCATTAGCAGCTACTATTCGAAAAGCACAAGCTGCACCAGAACAGATTAAAATCCCCTGGCAGCCATTTCTGTTCAGTTTGATGGACAGAAAACAACAAAGACAATGAAAAATGAGATGGACTGAACTAAGAGGGTCCAACTGTTGCAGGCAGAGGGCAGCTGTTGTGTGGGTAGGGAGGAAGGAAAAAAGAGTTCTCATAAATGTATGGACCATAAACCCACTTTGATGCCAAGAATTATGTTCTTGATGAATATTGTGACAAGAAATTCCCTATTTGTCTTACAAGGACAACATGAACTGGAAGTGCTGTCATACAAATCAGGTGCTAGTTCATGTACAGCTAGCAGAAGAAAAGTAAGCCATGAAGTAGGGAGGGATATCACTCTAAAACATCAGTGAGACCCCAATGGGTGTTTGGTTTCTCATGTAAGAAAAGCACTGCTTTATTATAATTCCTTTCTTCCTCTGTTTCCATAAAGTTTGAGTTTGACAAATATGATTTCTAATTTTTCATTCCTGTAGGCAGTTCTAAACACATTCTCCACTTTAAGCAATTATAACACTTGTTCTCTGGGACAGAGACCACAGCAGCAATAATTCTTTTACTATGTATGTTTTACATATGGAAGCATAAGACTCATATAGAGCCAAACTGCGTCATAGAAGCTAATTTTTCATTTTGAATAAAGAAATTGATGATCATTTAGTTTTGATTGACGATCACTTTGTTTTGAAAAGCTTTTTAAACAGGCAAATTATTAAAAAGAATCAGATAAAGTATCCACATAAGAAACGGGTTTGAATTTATGAATCAGACTTTCATTTGAGATAAATTTTTCCTTGGCCCATTTAAAATAGTAGAAATATTCTAATTTGTACCAACTTACACTATGGAGAACCTGCTTTTAGCAGGGGCTTTGGGCTTGATGATCTCCAGAAGTCCCTCCCAACCCCCAGGATTCTGGGATTGTGTGATTCTGTGGTTTGCTCTCTTTCATCCTTCCCATTACCTACACATTATCATTTGAAAAGATCTAAAACACTGTAAATGGAATGGATAAATACAGGAATAAATACACAGTGAAACATTATTTCTTAAATGCACTTCTTTTTCCTGTGAATTCTGCAACCAAGGAATCTGTAGTCACTGTAATCACTTCTTAAATGCTAAGCATGCAGATCCACTTTTCTCTGGGGCAAATTCAGAATAAATCTTCCTTGCTAGAAAAGGTTTCTTCCTCCTCCAGATGTTTATTGCAAAGTCTGCCGCTCCTGACAATTAAGGCACTTATACAAAAATAATTGGTGCCTGTATGGTATTGACCAATATAGAAGATACCAAAAGAGTACTTCACATGCAATATACAAAGACCAAACACATACTCTTATAATGCCATTTATGGAAGAGAATATAAAAGTAATGATCTGCAAGAAACAATATTCATTATTATTTAGAAGGTGAAGCAAGAAATTATTCAACAATTCAAATCTGAAGGGAATGTTGTCTGCAATTCCTGAAGCAAGGATTGGCCTACTAGATTTACAAGTCAGTTTTGCTTCTCTAAAGCATTTTCTTTCCAACGGAACAGACCAAGAAAGGGAAGTACTGATACCTGCACTATCTCAAACTTTTCCATCATATCTGCTAGGCAACTGATGTACATTGTGTTGAAAGACAATACCCGAGGAGGACAGAGGCACAAGGTGCTCAGCTGTAAAATGATCCCACTCTAATTATACTAAAAGATCCCATACCTTCCTATGGATTGAATCACTCCTCATTGAAGAAATTGCTTTTAGTTTTATATTTTCTCTAGAGAGAGATCAATTTTCAATTATCTTTTTGCATTTTGATGGAAGATGAAAATTATCTTTCAATAAAAAAGAAGAATGAAAATGAAAACTATCTTTAAAATCCTGTGTTTTTTTTTTCCCCACAGGAAGGGGGAGATTGTCAGAAAATTTCCTATTTAAAAGTATGGAAACAGTCCATTCCTTCCCCACTGTGCTGTTAAATAGGGAGAAAGGCAGTCAGAATAAGAATTACCATTTTTATAATCATACTGAACATAACAGAACTGCTAATAAGTGTAGAAGATGTTGTGGTTTAATTGTCCTGGTAAAGCATGATAATGTTAATCAGCCACTGCAAAAAGCTAGTTCTGCAAGTAGGATAAAAACTAAGCAGCAATCAGTTTCCCATGCAAAATGTCCTGGCAGATGCAACTCAGGAAATATTTTAAATCTGCAGACTGCTCGCAAGAGTTCTGATCTGGTTGGAGATAAATTCATTACACCATACATAACATACATTCTGCGCTGTGGAGGATTCACTTTAATGTACGCCATTTATTCCAGTGCCTTTAGCTGATTGGTAGGGAAAGGACAAAATATTTTTGACAAATTTCAGTAATTTTCTGATTATTGTATTTACTTACAGTGACGGTGAGTTTACTGTGCTGCTGCTGGATTTTTGCTGCGAAGGACACCTTGATATGCTTCGTTCATGTGGAACATCTGAAATGAATAACAAGGAATGGATGGGATTTTCAAGAGAAAAAACAATAAAACGCCCACCATAAAAACTAATTCTCTATAAATAATCTCAATCAGGAAAACCTTTACCCCTGAGACAATCCAAGGCTGCTTTTTTAGTAGTTCTTTCCCTTGTGACAAGAGCAAACTTTCCCATGCCACAAATCATTCCCATCAATTATTTTGATATAAACTGAAAGAAAGCCATCCTACTATTGTAATGTGCCCCATATTTTCAGCCTCAGAGAGGGATATCTCTTCATGCTTTGTTGGTAGGACTTACTGAGTTTAGAACCAGCAGTTACCATTTTCTGTTTGCTTTTTTGGACTTCAGGCCAGCAATTTCATTTTTGTAGTTAGATCCTTGCTTAATTGTCTTCTCAAGCTTCATCTGTTTCTGCTGGTGTCTTCTTTTGAATCAGCTTTCCCAGTTACCATTGTGCTGCCTAGTTCATACGGCATCATTCACACTGCAGGGGAAAGATGTTCATCTTTGCAAAGAGGAAGTAGGGAAAGGTCCCATGGATCTGTATAGTATTGCTGTTTCTTCAGGAATAGAAGATTTGTTTTCAATTTCCGTGATGGAACGGCCTTTCCTTTGATCTTGTGAAGTTATTGGTCTCTTCTAGAAGCTGACTTAGTAACTAAGTCTGATTTGTGAAGAGAGCTGTTTCCTATATGCTGCAGCAGCCTCTCTTTTTCTGTCACACCTATCATTACATTAATGTCACAGAACAAAGCAGTTCCAGATCGGTCATTAACAGCTCCCAGCATTGCTACTTCTGTTATGCAGCTTCTTACTCTGTTGCTGTGGTTGCAACAGTAGGAAATGGTTTGACTTGAAAGCAATACTCTTCTGTTAATGCACATTGAGCCTAATTTGATCATAACTTAAGAAAAGCAAATCATTTCAGTGGGAAATAACTACATTTCCCTTGATTTGGGGAGGCGGTTGGGTACATTGCAAAGAAAGTAAAAAGCTAATGGGCAGATTTTGAGGGACTTTTTTCACTCTTCGGTAGCCTGGGGTGAGATGTATTTTTTGCAATGCCAGAAGATTTGTAAGCCTGCTTTAAGTTATTGACTGTGTGGGTTTGTACTGCTCAAGGAATTCCAGTAATAAAGCTCATTCCTAGCCTATGTTATTGGTTGAACATCTTGGGCAGATGCCAGAAGATGTGAACAGATACTGACCCTGGAACGTGGTAAGCCTTGTCTCTGATGAACCTGAATGACAACTTGAATATACTTAAAGATGGGAGAGGGACAAGAAAAGGGAAGAAGGGACCAATCTAGCATATTTTTATACAAGAGGATCATTTATAGATACATCATGGCTATGTCCTATGATAAAAAAGTGGAGAGGTAATGATTTGGTCCTGAAATCATTGTAGCAATGAGGATGACTTGCAGACACAAGGCAGGTAAAGAGTAAAGGATACCCCAAATAGTAAGCACATTCCCATTTTTACAAAGCATGCCACTTTGGGATTGCTTTTGTGTTGTTCTCACAGTGCGAAATGACCCATAGCATTCCACTTTTCTTTTTTTTTTTTTTTTTTTTATAAAGGATATAAGAGGTTACTCCAATGCAAGGTGAGAGGAAATGAAGATTTGGTCTGTAATCTGCTTCTTATAACGCCAGAGGGCTATTGCAGATCGCACCAGCACTCCTGTTTGGTATTTCTATTAAATTCAAGAAACAAATGGTACAAATTTGACCTGGATCTTGTTGTTTTTAGCATTCCATCCACTATAGTATGTAGTTGGACTGAAGTATATTTTGCCAGTTGTTATTGTGGGGTTATTGCACACTGCAAGATAGAAGTGGCTAGAAAAAGATTCTTTGAACTATCACAAAAGAATCTCAATGAGCTGCTTTCCTATATGCTCTCCTGAAATTACACTTCCTGTAGCTGCAAGTTGTGTAATTCTATTAACTGGGAACGAATGACTTCTCATAGTAGACTTTCACCAAATGGAGAAATAAAGACAGCCAGATAAATTATGTAAAATTGATTATATGAAGTATATATTAATATAAATTATAAAATATATGATAATTATATATTATATTGTCGTAATCTCGTGACAACATGACATGATATTTAATCCTTTGTCAACAGAAGAAAGAGATTTTACAATATCATGTTTTGATATGCTATATAGTTCATTAGGCTACTTTATCTCAGTGGGACAAACCATGACAACACTGTTCAGTGGCTTCAGTAAATTGGAAAGCATAGATAATAACTTACAGGTTTGATCCAAAATAAAGATTCGAGAAAGAATATAATTTTCTTCATTTTTACTTTGAACCATGTTTGAAAAATATAATGTTTGAATCCTTTAAAATCTTCAGATTCTGATTTAAATTTGTAGTTCATAGTTTATTAAATATATTATATAAAAAGAAAAATATAGCTCAGGGAATTTTTCCAATCCTTTCCAAAGTTAGCAAAAAATTTTTCTAACCTTTACAGTCCCTGAGCAGCATCTCGATTTGAGGAAATAGTGATTTTAAATGACAGAATGCAGAAAATATTTTAACATCAACCTTTTCCTGCAAATAGTTTAACTCTGCATGTTTTGTGCTAGTCATAAGCCAAACTTGAAGTTCTCTTTACACAATTCAAAGTGTTGGCCCAATATTCAAATCAAAAGCCTCCTGAACTTTGATGTTTGGGATCAAGTTTTAAACTATTTTCACACTAATGTTTTTCTCCTAATTTCAGCTTTCCTATTACTGCACCAGTAACAATTACAGTTGCCAATGAGTATAAGATAGTGCTGACAGCTGCAGTTATTTTAGTTGCATAATACTTAACAGTGCTCAGAGTCCATACAGTTTAAATATGTTTTTCCTTTGGCAGCCTTTCCTTGAAAAAGCATCGTTTCCATCCAAGTATCTTATCAGCATCCAGAAGCTGGTCTCATAAAGCAAACACAAAAACTTCAATTATATTCTTTTCATTGTAAGTCAAAGTTCTGAATTTCAACCAAGCAATTGCCATAGTCTCAAATCTTGACAAATTTTTACCATATGGTCTATGGAAAATCTTAATAGGAAACCATCTGTAGGCCATCTGAGAGTTCTGCTATATTTATTCAGTAAAGGGAAAGACAAAGACAGCCCTACCGTGGCTAGAGATTATCAGCCACTCCATTCTTCTAATGTAGTCTCTGAAGAAAATAAACTTCACTTAGACTTTCTCAGAACAATTTCTACCATGCTTCTTTTCTGATTTTGGAGTTTTTCCATTGTTACAATCTTAATTTACTCCATATAAACAGAGGACAGAGCTCAGGGCCAGACCTAAAGTCACCGTGTCACTCAGCTGTATCCTTGGCTTCATAGATCAGCTGATAGGAAACGTAGCCCTTTTACTTAATGCTCCCACATGACATATCAAAATACTGCATTTCAGGACAGAGGCTGAGTCTACTTCATAGCACTAGATGGCAGTAACTTATTACACTTCCCAGTGAAATCATCAACTCATTAGTTATCTGTGTTGATAAATGTAAACTAAGTGCAAAACAGAACTAGATCTTTTTTTCTGAGTTTGTTTTGGTCTACAGTCTGAAGTTGATCTATGCTGACCACAAAAACATTTTTCTTGCTACATATAGCATACTTTCCTGCAAGGGCAAGCTAATTATTCTCTTTATGTGTCTGCCAAGAAAAATGTAGATATTGTTAGTTCAGACATCAGCAAAACCAAGCAGCTTTATGAATATCACATTTAGCCAATTCTGCCACCATGTAATTGCATTAAATACTAGATAAATATGATTTATGTCAATGGCATAGTGTAAAAAACTGTTGTTTCAGTTAGTATTGCACGGAGATTTTAATTAGATATAAATTGACATAACCATACATTATTCCATCTTCTTATTGTCCAAAACAGATGTGAAACGATCTGTGAACTGCTAAACACTCTCATGTTTTTGATCCTGAAGCTTCTGTTAATAATGTGCTGATACTGATGTGATATGTGTTCACATGAAAGGTATAGATCTACGATTGATTTAATGAATATCCAAGCCCTCATCTTATCAAAAATGGATTTTTGTTTATTACTTTCACCAAAACACCTCTTGACTGTGGGCTATGGAGACTTCCCTTATTCGCTGAGGCAAAGATTTTGCCTAATAAAGGTTTGTGTGAATGAACTTGAATGAAGCATCCTGACTGAAGATTCACTCAAAGGAAGGCTGTAGAGTTGACTCTAGGCTGTTTATTTCATGATAAAATCAAAATGTATTGCAGGATTCTGCACTTGGCCTTGTAGAATCTCATAATGTTCCTCTCTGCCCAGCTCTCAAATGCCTGCCCTTTCTGCAGATCTGTGAGATGTGGCTTGGCTGCACTACTAAAGGAGTTTTGAAGGCATTGCATTGAGGTTTCTGATTCACTGAAACCGTGAAACTTCATGGTTAAATTTCTGTCTAATACCTACATAAGAATTTACCTCTGTGTATTTGAGCATCTGAATTCTCTTGCAGACACGAGGGAGGGTCCTTCCTGGGAACTAACACTCCCAACTCAGTACGTGCCTCGCCTCCATGTCTGGAGGTTAGAATGGTTACATGCTACTTTTTGTTAGAACTGTACTTTAGCCTCTGAATAGCATGAATTAGCAAAATACTGATTTTTTAAACCAAATCACTTTTTTTCTATTTTTCTGGTCTTTTTCCAACCTCCGGTGAAACATCAGGAAAGTATCAGGAAAAAGGAAACGAAATGGCTGATGTGACTTCTCGGACAAAAAAAAAATGATACCATGTCCACATTGCTTCTATTTCCCCAAATGCATGCTATTGTAGTCTGCACAGATCAGTAAGCTGTGTGTGCCCAGCGGTGCCCTTGTTTGTTATGCTCTACCTGTGGCCCTTTCCTAATGCTTTGATATCCCTTCCTGGTTCTACTGTGTTTGGGTACCCAGTTTCCTGTAGTCTTTCCTCACTATTAAGCTCTATTTACTGCCCTTTTCCAGGTGCTGCTTTGCCCTCATTTACTTCACATGCATGCCTTTCTGTGTGTAGGTATTTTTGCTTTCCTTCCCTTCTGCCACGTTTCAGACTCTATAATCCTGTGCTTGCAAGCTCTGCCAGCTGACCCACCAGGCTGCGTATGCAAGGTCACTGTGTAAGACAATGAGGATGCCAATTTAGCAGTGCTGTCTACTGGATCCAAACACATGGGTTTTGTTTCTCAGTGTTCTTGGGTAATCAGTATCTGCTGTCTTAAATCCATTAACTAAAGATCTTATTTCTCGTGCAGATGCTGTTAGCTACCTTGATAACTCTACTAAAGCAAAAGTTAAGATCATCATAAATATATCCATTTCCATCTTGTAAGGCCCTTTAGTTTCCCAAACTGTAGCCTTCCAATAGAAGTGAAATAAAATAGTATTTGAAGTAATATGGTGGAGTATGTTGTCTTACCTCAAGATTGCTGGCTTTGAGATGGGAGTTGAGTCTCTCACGGGGTATTACCATAAACAGGTTTAAGAGATTAACATTTGTGTTCCCTGGACTGTGCAGGCAGTTCCTCTCAAAATGGGCAGAATTCATTTTTTTTTTTAATAGTAAAAAATGAAAAATGGGAGGAAAATTAGGTGAGCAAAAGATTAAATAGTTTGCATTTGCATTTGAAACTAATCCAATAAATATTCTTTATACTATGTTTTAAAACCTAGAGTGGAAAATTTGAACATATTCCCCTGCTTATCTGTGTACCTTGTTGCCTTACAGATTCACTAGCATTTGAAAAAATTTTTTGTTCATGGGACAATGGAGGTGTTGTAGACAAAAACAAAGCCTTGCTGGATATATAGCAACTGACAGAAATCCAAAGTGGCAGGTTCAATATTCGTCCTTTTAACCCACCTAAGAGCATGTGACATTAGAACAGCCTTCTACAGTACTTGCAATTTCCTTGATTATACCCAGTGAGCCAGATGAGCTTTGTGGATGCTTGCTTCTCTACCAAAAATAGGCTGTCCTTTCCTAGCTAGCTGGTACTTCGTTCATTTGATCTCTCTACTATAGAAACTACCGAAGGCATATTAGTAATGCTGCCCTAGTGAAGAGTTAAAACAAGAATCTTGTTTTCCTCCTCATTTGCTACTGTGAGGAATGAAACTGTTCCCCTAAATTTTCTTAGTTTCAATTTATAGTACTTCCAGAAAGCATTATTTGTTTTCCCACGTAAATCCAGATATATAGATCCACATACATATTTTAGGAATGAAAATGCATCCAGGATTTTTGTAATACAGCAAAATGCACAAGAACTGACAGGCACAGAAATGAAGGTAAGCAGACTAAGATCCTTAAGAATGATGTTTATGCTCTACTCCCCAGAACAGGAAGCAAGGCTAAGTTGGTAGCTCACTGGGCTAAGATGTCAGCAGGTCAGATCACACATTAGGATTTGGGCTCATCCCAAATGTCAACACAATACTGAAGGGGGAGGGGAAAGGAAAAAGCATGTGAGAGTGAAAGATGTCATATTCACCAGCAAACATTGATTGGAAATAACCACCATTGGACCAGGTACAGGAAACTCCACTATGGAATCAATACAATATTTCTTTGTCTTCTGTTGCTAAATATTGAGCTAGGCTGGTAATGAGAAGCAGGTCATGTGAAGAAGACTCCATTTATTAACACCAAATATTCCTTTAATATTAATTTCATTTTAATTAAATATGATTGTGTATATGTTCCCATCTGAAAAAAAAATACTATCTCAGGTTGCATAAGGCTATAATCTTGTGAGTGCTGTTGTGCTCAGCATGTTTTCTTGAAAAATACTGCACCATGATAGTTAAGGTAAAGCTACAGGATCATTGTGGAATGCTTAGATATTCTAAATCTGTATTTCATCTTGTTTTTTTATTACATCACAACTTTGCCCAGTTGAGCTTTTCCCAGCTTTAACCTTTCCCATATGATCTACAGCTGCTGGATGCAACAGGAAATGAATCGTAACAACTGGCATCAATATTTCGTTTCTGAGTGTGCAGCACAGCCTCAGTTTGTCTGTCATTGCTGCTCTTTTCCAAAAGTAATCATTGTGTTTTCACTCAGTAGTGTATTTATTATGGTATTAAGCTTTGTTAGCAAGATTCAGGTCTGCTTTCATTTCATTTAGTTGAAATTTCCCAGATTTTCACTTAACTTCAACCAATAGTTGTAGTTAAAATAATAAATGAGAACAATAAGACAAACTTACCACAAGCATCTTGTCAAAAATGTGCATATACCTGTTTCTAACACAGATCTTGATTATAGTATTTTCGTATGCCTGTACATCTCATTGTATATCGTAGGAATTTAACTTGTTCAAGTCAGTCTGTTAACAGTATTTGAAAGAAAATAATGCTGCCTTCTCAGAAGGATTCATGCTATAATCTCCTGGATTTATTATTATTAAAAATCATACAGTGATTCAGCTTGGAAAGGATACATAGGGGTCATCTCATCATCTGGTCCAACCTGCAGCCCAGTGCAGCACCAAATTTGAAGTTGGCTCTAATTTCAAAGTCAGATAAATTGCCTAGGGCCTTGACCAGCTGAACGTTCAGTATCTCCAAAAATGGAGATTTCATAGTCCCTCTGAGCAACTTGTTTCATTGCTGATTATCATCACTGTGAAAAAAACCTTGCCTTACATTGTCAAAAAATATCCTGATATCTATCCATCATAAAAAAAAAAGACGAAGAGCAGTGTATTAGTTCTCTACTCACATTATATTTTCAAAATAAAAGCAAAGAAATTCAGTGCACAAAACAACAAGTCTGAAAAAGATGAGTTAAACACACACTTGTGAAACATACATGAAAAGGAATCATTTGTATTATGTGGTGCTTGTAATTGCATTTGGTGGTCTGGCAGGTATTTCTACGCTTGTCTTTGCTGAAAGATCTTTAAGGGTCCTCAGAATACTTTTTTGCTCTTATTCTCTAGCTTGCTCCAAATAGATTTCAAAGTCTAAATGATTGAGATGCCTGTCTTGTTGTAGTGCATTCATTAAGCTAATTATTTAGTGACAATGCTCTCCACTTCATGGTTCCTAGAACTGTCTTCAGTTACCAAGGGTCAGTTTATCCCCGTGTTACAAACAAAACCAGTGGAAGGCAATGTACTTTCTCACATGCCCACCTCACACTCTCAGACAATAGACCCTTTCAGTGTCACTGTAATTTCCTGCTGAAGAAACGTTCCTACCGTTTGTTGTTATTTCAATAGGTGAACAACATCATATGAGCCTTTCACAGGATAAATGGGTTGGCCAGGCAATTTTGGCTTCTTCTGGGATCATGCTCTCCATTCAAATGTACAACTCAATTATATGACTTCCATACTGAGAAAGTGCATTAACTTTTAAAATGCACAGCAGCAGTCTGGCCTTAATAAAAATGTTTGAAACCCACTCTTAAACCGTATCTCCAAGTTGCTGAATGTGAAACATCCACTTACAGCCAATTACACACAATTTCTGTCACGCTTTTAAAGATATGTATGTGCACTAGGGGTATTAAAAGTCAAAAACCCCACAACTCTAGGTGAAATAGGGAAAGGCTTAAAACCTTTCAAGATATGCTTAGACAGAAATGCAGTGAGCCTTGTAACTTAACAGCAGGCATCTGCTTCAAGTATGTACAGCACGTAGGTGTAACCTTTGGCTTTATGTATTAAGAATCTCTTGGAAGAACTGCTACAACCCAAAACTGGAACAACACAATGTCTGAAAATGATTCATTCTCAAGAGTTTCTCTGTAGAGAAGTAAGTTTGGGCAAAAACTGGTTCTTCTAGCATCACAATGCCTATAATTTCTTCTACTTCCAGTGATTAAACAGGCCTTAGAAAAATCTAAAAATATGCATAAATATCTAGTGAAGACAGAGAAAGGGGTAAAAACAAATTCACTTCAATCTTTATGTTACAGTTACTTGGGATTAAGCCGTAGGAACACCTTGCAGTTTAACCAGTTGCACAGCTGGGATGCAGGCGATTTTCCTCAAGGCTAAAATTAATATCTATACTCAAGGCCATTCAACATAATTCCTTATTTCTTATGGCAAGTTCCATGAAAAACTTATCCACAATATGCAGTTCTTCCTACTTTGGAAATTAAGGTTTCCAGTGGAGAGTTGTTCCCATTTAACATGTTCCTGTCTCACAGCAGGACTACAAGCTACTTTTGTAATTCAGAGAATAATGGGTTATGGCCAAGTTTTCAAAAAACAGGGAATACTAAACCAATAGGGAAAGAAGACGTTCTCTTTTATATATGCATACATGTTTGTATGTAATCCTAATTACTATGGTAATTGGCAGCTGAAGAAATGATGCTTATACACCTACTTTATTTACCACTCTGTTCAGGATTCCTCCTGGGCCTGCACTTATAAGCCGGAGTGGTATAAAATCATTTTAACAAAACTCATCTTGCTATAGAGATTTGTTCTTGTTATTTCTCCTCAAAAAGCATTTATCTTCAATATAGTCATCTAGATTTATAATAATTTACCTCCTGTCATAAGTCTTCTTCTCTGTTATTGTATGGAGGTTTTCAGAAGAAACTGAGTCTGGGAGTCCAGTGCTCTCCTCTGATCAGAATACTCCAGTGGGGCAGTAAATTCAGTTATGAATTATCCTCCTTTCTAAAGGAAGGCAAATCCATGCTCAAGGAGAGATCATTCTCAGCTAATTGGGATTTAAATACCATTCGATCTCATTTGAAAACATTCTTTGTACACAGAAGACTAACGTAATAGAAAGCACAAGTGTTGGTGGGAGGGGAGCCAGCCTACTGGTGTGCACTCATACCGAAGTCTATGTCTATCCCCCTATCTTCCCACATTTTTCTGTTCCACCCAATTATAAAAAAGCCAATGACCTGCTTGAGAAATAAAATATCAACCAGATGTTTCCTGAGCAAAGACAACTTGTGTTTCCCTTTACACATCATCTTCTGAGAGGCAGAACTACAGCGACTGCACATCTGACATCATTCACTATGTTGACTTTGGGTTACTAAGAATCTTTCCTTTACTTAACCTTCCAACTCAAATACAATAGTTTTGCAGATAGATCATATGGAAAGAATGGATTTGAACAACCAGAATATGATGTGGAAGAATGGCTTATATTCATTTTGCTACAACAAAGCCATTTGCTGTCACAGCCACGAAATAATAACTTGAAGGGTAGAAGGTTGTCAGTTTTCTCACACACCTTTTGGCAGGACATAGTGCTGCAAATTGCCCAGTATCGGTCCTCATGGAAACAGGAGGTGGGTGAGCAGTAATGCCAAAAATGAACCACTTCTTTTTCTGAAGAGCAACATTGTAAAAATAGGTTTTAAGAAGAACTAGTAATTTTAAAACAAAATTTATATAGGAAAATAGAAAGCTTTCGATCTGATCATCGGGCTGTAGATCAGATGCCAGAAACTACAGCAGTTTTCTAGTTCTACTTGATTATGAGGAAAACTTTATTGGGGCTCACTGTTCTGTTAATGGGGGTACGATATTTAAAACGAGAGGCTCAGTCATCATCTAATGGAAATTCTTCATTCTTTTTCTTCAAACAATGCCACATTTACAACAGATCATTCTGAAAGCACAGACTTTGACCTCTATTCGTAGGCAAGCTGGTGGCAACAGAAAGCCAACTTTGAGGAGCTAGGTGAACAAGCAGCACGGGGTGCCATTCTTTGAGTTCTGTGCACAGCACTTGTGCACAACTTTCACAGCAGGTACATTCCTATTCAAGCTATCCAAAAAGTTCATCATGCAAGTATAATTTATACAAGATCAAAACTGAATCAGTTATTAATAAGGCTCTAAAATGCTTCATGATTAAGTCTTCTGCATCTGAAGACTTAACAATACCAACCCTTTTTTTTTCCTGGCCCTTTAGACAAGAAGCCACAACACACAAAACTGCAACAGCTTTTTTCTCCCTAGCAATACAAAATAGGCGCAGTAACTACTGCTTAAATAAACTGAACGAAGCGTCACTGCGTATTTATGTCACTACGAAAGCCAGTGGGGACATAAATTTAACAGAAAATCTGACGCTGCATTCATCGCACTTCACTGCTTAGTTGCATGTGAAGAAAGGAAAAGCTGTTTACAGTAGCTACTGTTTAATCAAATGTGAATTTTAATTTGGAAAGTTGTGTATAGCACAAGAAACTGCCTGTGCAATAGCTTCTAATAATTACGTGAGCAAATGCCATGTATTCTACAGTCTCAGTGTGAGGTCTGTAGGAAATGGAGTTTTCAGCGACATTGACAATGGAACCATTCAGCCCCTTGAATGCTCAGCCTGAATGTTTCAGCCCACTGCAGACAAATGCGTACTATGCCTTGATGACAAGCTAACTATAAGAATGACAAGGAGGGGAGCATATTTATGAATACAAAATGCTTCCACTTTCTCTTGCTTTCATTAAAGACTAAACAAAATTAAGGAATATTTTGAGAAAATGAAGAAAATTAACTCATCTGTACACAGTTCTTCTCTGTCACTTACTCTGCTCTCTAGGCACACATTTCTTGTAAACCCTGGAACTCTGTTTTAAGGTAGATTTGCACTGCAGATAGGTTTTACACTACTGTGGTATAAAAGTCATTTTTTTCTCACAAAGAATCAGAAATACGTTACTTTGCTTTATTGATCTAGGAAGATCCATACTCAGCCAGTCCCTTTTTAAAATTCCATTATCTTCAAGCCTAGATCAGTTTGGTTTGCTTTTTGGTCTTTGGGAACAATCCACCTAGTTTCTCCTTTGCTTCAGGACATAACTTGTATCCCAATCCTGTTCAAAAGCAACTCTGGCATTCTTGTTGTTGAGTTCCTACAGATTTAACACTGTTAAAAATGCCTTCTGAAGTTCAAGGTGATTTTTGGTAATAGTGCCAAAAAAAAAAAAAAAAAGAAAAAGAAAATTGGAGAATGGACAATGCTCAAGTAAAACACCTTATTTTTGACATGATGAAGATAATTCTGTTTTTGAGCCAGCTCCAGTAAGCGCATGGGCTCAAAAAAAATGAAAAGTTAAGGGGAATTATGTTCCACTACTATTCTCTCTTGGTGTCTGTTCTTTACCTGCTGGAAAAAGAACAGACAGCTAAATTCAAAGTGGACAGAGTTGTCTTGTGCCATAATATTCAATTCAGTAACAGTCTCCAAGTTATTTTTCAAAAATGCCTTAAAAACAAAACAGCACATGATATCAGCCTGTCACCTGTGACCTGCCCAGCATGGCAAGTCTTAAACATGACACACTGAATAAAGCACAGTAGAGATACAATAATGATTTATTGGAAACATTCACACAAGGTATAAAGGCAATCACTTCAACCATTTCTTTTTTAACAATATAAAGTTACTCCATCACAAGATTTGTTCAGCAACAAGGTTAGATTTAGTAAAGACGCAGAATATTTTCAATCCCTGAGACTGAGGCCCTCTCACCCTTGATGCACTCTATCCTCCTCCTGCAAAGGTGCTGCAAATTTCATTTCCTGCTCAGCTGTGCTTCTAGGGGATTACCCTCCAAAATGAACATTTTCATTCTTTACATCAGCATGAAATTTAAAAATGCAAGCAATCCCAACGTTCCTACCAAGTTCATTCACAAGCAGGGAAACAAGCATCTCTAAATCAGTTGCAGGCATCCAGTTTGAAACTACTTCCAGTTTAGAGCTGGTGTCCAAGCAGCCAGTGAGGCAACTGACTGAAAATGTAACTTGTCCCCATTAAATTAACAATGGAAGCCAATTCCTCCATTTTTTGCTAACCAGACACAACTAATGCTTTATACTTTTCATATAGGGGTACAGAGATGTGAATGCAAGGCTTCAGCTACACGTCCTTTTATATCTGGACTTAAAGCCATCCCAAGGAAGCTTCAGAAAACAGTTCCAGTTCCTACTGCGGAATTCAAGTAGTTTACCTATACACACTATTTTATTTTATTCTTTTTTAAGGTTTACGGCAGATATACAATTTTAAGTATGATAAATTCAGGTAGCAAAAGTGTTTCCTCCTAGGCAATGCAAGTTATATTATTCCATTTCAGTAAGAGGTCACCCTGCAAGGCCACGAAGAGAGATCCAGGCATAATACATGCAGAGAATTTCCAGTATGAGTTTAGACATTTTTCCTAGTAAAAACCATTATCTCTTGCGCAAGGATGTAATACTTTAATCCATAAAACTCCTCTAGCTGACCTATGACAATCAGTATAAGCAAAGCACGGGTGATGTGGCAGAAT
Source organism: Penelope pileata (assembly GCA_013396635.1). Taxonomy (NCBI): domain Eukaryota; kingdom Metazoa; phylum Chordata; class Aves; order Galliformes; family Cracidae; genus Penelope; species Penelope pileata. The sequence goes on from WBMW01000230.1 coordinate 1,036,947, forward strand.
ATTAGTGCTATGAAAAGGAGGCAGCTGATTCAGGTATTACCTTGTTGATGGCTAGCTCTTCACTTGGAGATAGAAACAAAGGTCTAATAAGATTCGAGGCATAAATCAACAAAAATAAATTTCTTTCCAATATTAGAGGTAGACTTTATCCAGTGTATTACATACTAGCCATTCCTGTAAGTGCAGAACATTAGGAATTAGATAATTCAGATAAAATATGACCTATGTTCTCTTCGAATAGGTATGGCAAGCTTTTTGCATATCCTTCAAGAAAGCAGGCACACCACTCTGTAAGAGAAAAGCAGACAAGTCACTCTTGTGTAATGCAATCAAAAAAACTGTATTAAGGTAAGTATTCCCACTATATAGATCAAAGCCTTCAAACAAACACAGGTCAACTCTAAGGTCTGGTACAAAGCAGCAGACATTCATTTAACACTTTATGACCAGACTGCATTACTGAAGTTTGCAAATGTTAACGCTATTCACATATGCTTTGGAACACTGATTTGTTGTTTTTCTTAACAAATCTACCTGTCCAGTTGACTACTCTGTAGAATTTGATAGAAATAAAAAAATATTAAGACAACTGCTATAAGGAGAGCAGACAACAGCAAGTCTCTAAAGAGGGAACTGTGTAAGAGCTAGGAAGATGAATGCATCCATTTCAGAAAAAAATATGTTATTCTACTCAGCATGCAGAAGATAGGTTTGGATGTAGTCAATAGATTGTTTGAAACAGAGTAGTCAAAGACAATTGTGCCGTCAACCTTTACTTACCTTGGCAGCCCAATTGACCAGCCACGATGGAATCATGCCACCAGGATTATCAAAATAGTACATATAGACTAGGGATGAGAGAGAAGTTACCAGAAAGTTACCCAGCCATAGTTTTGAGTATCAGCTCTAACATTATATGACAGAGGCTGCCAAGGTGCACAACTGAAGCACCACGTACAACAGTTTTGATCCAAGTCCTTTACCAAAAAAAAAAAAGTCAAACTTGTATTGAATTGGAATGTGAAATAAGCATAACCATTCCTAGTTAACCTCTGGGAGCTCAGAGAGTAATAATATTAATTTACACCACTCCAAACCAGTTTAGGCAGCCTGCCTTATGAAATAAGTTTGTCTTTAAAGGACTAATCTCAATCAAGTTTCACTCTCTAACTAAACCCTGTCATCTATAAATCAAACATGATGCTTAAATCATTGCTGAATTAAGCAGTTTCCAACTAGTATCAGACTCAGCTGAATGGACCTGTAGCAAAACAAGTGCATCTTCGTTGGGTGGTGGTGAAGAGATCAGTACCCTATGCTTAATTACCAAGTCCACACATTAAATAAAAGATTCTTAACAGTAAAACACTGTACTGGATTTTTCCAACTTTCACTCATTTTTAAGTACTCCTAGAGCTCAGCACATCCACTTTTTAGTAACTGCTTTTAGCTTAAAATCTCCAGTCTCCCTCTTTGTGCATTTTGTTAATGCCCACAGTCCTTGGCAACATGATCTGTGATCACACTTTTTTGACCTCTTACCTTTAGATCCGGTCTTGCCATCACTTTCAATGGCCAGACTTTGTTTATAACTTTTAACTCTGATAATACCAGGCTTTTCAGGGCACTGAGGAACAGACACACTTTGAGCTAACACAACCCAGATCTTCCGCCCATCAACATCCATCTCTTGACATTCACGAATATAGACATACTGTATTCCAAGTTGAGGAGGCATGTCAAAACAGTGTCACTTTGACAGATGATGAATTGACAAGTGAATTCTATTACAAATACCAGTTATTTTTCATGCTTCTGCACAATTCAATCTTGCAGAGTAATAATTCAGCTATGCAAGATTTAGTTGTATGTGGGAAGAAGAGCCCACACTCTTCTTCATGCTATATATATTGATATAGCATGAGGACTTTACCGTGTTAGATCAGCAGAGCAGTACTCAGAACATTGTCAGAATCCCTGGGTGACAAAAACTGCAATGAAAGCAAAAAGCTTGAAGGATACATCTCTGTTTGAGAGAGGAAAAGGGTACTTCACTTCCCAGTAGATTATCTTTTCACCATCATATGTTTTCTCATACAGTTCTATGGTTGAAAAAGGAAGGTTGTTAGATATTTTTAATTTCCACTGCAACACAAGCATCCAGGGCATTAAGAACTGCTCAGACTTCAGACACGACCACGTTCTGTATGCAGCCCTTCCGTCAAAACTGATACGCATGTAAAGTTGTAGAAGATTTTTTAAGAAATGAATCTGTAGCAGGACTGTTGGAGAAAAAAACAAACACGTGGCCTGGTTTTCTGCTACTACTCAATTAATTGATGCAAAAAGAAAAAAGGACAGCACAATTCAGAGAGGAGGGCAGAGTCAACTTCATTTTCAGTTATCTCATTCAAAGCCATTCCATCTCAAAGCTTTCTCTTTCCCTCTGCAAATTCCATATAATTCTGAACCACAAGTAGAACATGCTTTTTCACAAGCACGCCATTATCCTTGTAAATGATTGAGTTAACATGGAACTAGGACAAGTACTGCTTTCTAATACCTGAAGAGGTCCTACAGGACAGATTAATGAAGTTGTGAAAAGCTATTAGGAAGCTCACAGCAGTATATGAAGGCAACAGTGAACACGAAGCTTGAACAGCTTATGAGCTTCCCCTGTATCACCTTCAGTCCACTTGGAACCTCAACCAGAAGGCAACTGAAAGGGAAAAAAAAAAGGGAGCTAAGAATAGTCCCTAAAACATGGCAGTGACTCATACAGGAATAGCGTGGCATAAAGGAAAAAAATTAGATCAAATCAAATCATAAAACTGAGTTTAAAGAACCATCTACTATATGGCATATTCTCCTCAGGCAGTAGGGTAAGGACCCGACAGGTCACAGACCTGAGCCAGGGTAAGTTCCTGCCTGCCCAGGGACTGGTCATTGCACAGGGTGGCTATAAAGAGTGCGATCCAGACCAGGTGGTTCACACCAACAGAGCACTCTTCTCCTCCAGTAGGACAGACTTCTGTCTGAGGTATTACACATCCTTCCGAGCTAATACAAGTCTGCCGTACCACTTTCTCTGGTTTTGAAAATAAGGCTAGACCAGACATATAACCTCATTGCTAAGGCGAGAAGAACGCTACAAGTGGCAGTTTCCTTCCCTATACAACATGCTCCCAACTATTTCCATTAGTATACCCTGCAAGTCAGCTGTCACCCATGAAAAAAAGCTTCTCTTCTCCAGCGTGGAGCAAAAGCAGATGCTCAGAACTCCCCGTGCTGTAGTAACCTACAGCGTTATGCTTTCCAGCAGAGGTCACTGGAGCATTGGCTTATCACCTCCTCTTTCATTTCTAACTGTAGAGCTTTCCTTTTTCAAAGGAATTAAGACACCAATTTAAAGATCTCGACGTAATTGTTAGCTACTGACTCATCTACCTACAGTGTATCACAAGTCTGATTTCTTCACAACAGGCACATCAGTGTTTGCTACTTCAGCAGTCAGTTACTACCATTAAATCGTTGGGAAGTATGGTCTCAGTCAGGCCAGCATTCCAGTAAGAGCAGCAAGTTTCAGTTCTGCTCAGGCCTAACTATTTTGTTTCATACCACAGGAGCACATAGTGCTTCACTCCCTATTCTACAGTTCAGTCACAGTTTCCCTGCTGAATTGGCAGCTGCAGCGCAGGCCAAGATATCCACATCACAGCTGAGAGGTACTGCTCTCATAGATAACCAAGAGCTCGCTTTGGAAATAGCCAGGGTGCTAACAGCAAGGCACCAGCAGCAGCAGACTGTTGGTGACATTTCAGAGGCCAAGGGCAAACCCTAGGCAAAAACAGATCAAGGAATGAGCTTCTAAAGTACTCATGGGAATCCTGTTCATATCTGCCTCCACTCGGGCCTTCATAAAAAGTTTTGCTGAACAGAACCAGAGGACAGAGATTAGCTCCTCTCACACTTTGTGCAGGAGCAGTTACCTTTTCAACTAAAGTCAGCTACTGCTACTCTGGTCTCGATTTTATTTCAATGCCAGCCTGCAGTTCAGCAGAGAACTCTTCCTTGGGCTGCCATTACCGTACAACTGTAGGAGCAACAAGGAACACAAACAGTAAAACAACATTCAGAAAAAACATTCAGGGCAAGAAGGCTCTGAATGGAAGCTTTCACACTTTTCTCCCTACGTGTGAAGGCAGAAAAAACAAGCTGATATAGTTTACATTGAAAATGTCGGCTAGCACTATTTCACCATATGTATAGTTCTAAGGAACAGGTAAGCTTGTGTCACATTTTAAGCTAAAAGGAAAGCTTTAACATTATGTTTATGCCCTTAAAGAGTTAACTTCTGTGAAATCTTGTACTTGGAAGTACCAGCACAAGCATGAATTTGCAGATGAACGTATCACAGGCAGCAAGGATAAAAACGCCAGCTCTGCAAACGTTACCTACTTTTCAGTTTAAGGGTGTAGCTTCCCCCAGCTGCTTCCTTTCTTTTCTCAAAGAAGGCGTTACCAAACGCACTTAAAGGCTACTGAAGTAACTTTAGCTAACACAACATGTTTGACATCCAATACGATGACATTTGTGTACCTGGAGTCCACCGCCATATCTTTTTGATTCATTAGCAGAAAAGCAGCTTTTGCTACAAGAAAGCTGTTGCCCATTTTGACAATTAACACCTTTACTAATTTAGAGGCAGCTTCCGAATTGTGACCAGATACTGCAGTGAGCCACTTACATGGTTGTCTGTACAAATACAGCCAAAGACATTCCCAGTAGCCATTCACAGAGCTGTCCCAGGCTTAGCAAGTATGACATTTAACAATTCTTCAGGTCTGTAATGCTGTTCTTTGTTTAGCAAGACGCATGGTTCAGTCTTATTGGCCTGACCTGACTTCTTTTCAGCGCAGACTTAAAATGGGATATCTTTAAAATAAATTGGGTACTGGAGACCTGCATCAGTTAAATCCTTGCCTTGTCCCTACCAACTTAATAAGTCTCAACATCAAAGGGATATCCAGACCCAACTCCCTTTTTCAAAGAACATTAAACACACAGAACTAAGTTAGTTGTTCCTTTCTCTGTAAAAGCACCAGACTAGTAATTCCCTGGATCCATGTATTTCTGACTGTAAAAGGTGCCAAGAACAACCAGTTCTTTCAGGAAAAAGAAATTCCGTCACACATCAACCTGGTGCAACCCACTGCACTCTTCCAGCCCCTGTGGCAATATGCAAAGAGGTACAGAAGGTACAGAACACCTACTAAAATGTAACTAATGAATCACAACAATAACCACTGCAGAAGCTGCTAGGTGCTCCAGCGTAACAAGCAATGCCAATTATATGCTTTAATTGACATGGAAAGAATTTGTTCCAAAAGGAAGCTATGTGGTGGTGAGATGTTAGCTGTTCCATGGCAGCGTTCACTTGTGTATCTGCAGAGTGCAGCCTTATCCCAAAAGACATTCAAGTCTGTCCCAAAGTCTTTGGGCAACACAGCTTTAAAATACCTTTGAAGAAAGTTTTAGTGGGAAGAGTCAGTGTGGACACAAAGCTTGCTTTTATCCTGCCTAGATCAGCTTACCTTTAACAAACTGGTCCCATTGTTTTCTGAATTCTAAATCCATGTAGACATCTGCACACAGTTTTGGGGGACAGTCAGCAAGACCACCAAAGATTTTATACTCATAAAGTCCTGATTGCTGTGGAAACAGAATAGGGAGAGGAAAAGTCACACAGGAAAGGGAAATATTCTGCAGCAGAGAGAACAGCTGAAGGAAACTACGTGGGGCCCACACCACAAATATGCTCAAGAGCTGTGAAAGCAAGTGTTGAAAAAACAATGCAGGATCCAGTCTTTAACCTCCCAACATTTCAATCTATACATGAAAGCATAAATCCAGATGGGCTCACCTGCCCAGCACAATGGCTGTTCCCTCCCTTACACCAGTACTCTTTTACTTCATAAGCAGTTCCAAGGGGACCACGTTTCTTTGCACCCACCTGCCCCTTTTCATCTCCAATAGCCAATGTGACTAAATCCTGCCTACGCTGAGGCAGACCAGAAGATCAGGATTTCATTGGTATGGCAGAGTCTCAAGGCCCTATGTAATGGGCATAAGAATCCCATTCATTTCCAGGAGGTTACTGAGTACTACACGACCTGGAATGTGCCTTCCTGCAAGTTAGGTACGCTCACACTGGAGGCTGTGACACAACAATGCTTTAAATCATTCGTGTTATATATAACACACTGCATTTATCTGTCTTGAGTATTTATTAGCTCTTTTCTTCCTGAAAGCTGCTTGCACTGAAGGGGCGAGGTACAGAATATCTCCAACATTAATGCTTTTCATGTTTCTCTCAACATATGGAAACTACATCTGTGCCTATAGAGCAGTGTTGTACTATTGTTAGTACCAGCTCACAACTACATTGAAACAATGAGAGTATTTTGAGAACAGTGCAGGAGTCAAATTCAAGCAATCCCAGGGAAACTGAAGGATTATACAACATTCTGTTAGCGAGTGGTTGATCCTTCTTCTTTCTCCCTCTTCACGCTTTACAACCCAATCCTAGAAAATGAAGATTTCATGTACCAGAAGATAGTAACAAGTCCAAGAAGCTTAAGCTATGCATCTTCACTGTAGCACCTGAAACTGAACCAAGATCCAACAGCATGCTTTCAAACTATGCCAAAACACTATGTTAGTACTTCAGAAATATTTGGTTTACCTTCAACCTCCTTCATTCCAGACTCACTGATCAGAAATGCTGTCTGGATTATCGTACATGTATGTGTACTTCAAGTGTCACATAAGGCAGGACTACAGCAACCTGCTTTCCTCACTCTTCTAATAGTTTAGAAAAATCATTTTCCCATGTCACTGTGCTGATCTTCCATTGAAGTTTTTCCACTCTTTTCCTGGAGTTTATTAAAACTATAACTTGGCAGTTAACAAAGCACACCTCAAACTTTAATTTTGCAGCCAATATACAAAGCTGTTCACCAGCATTCTCCCTTTTACTTCACATCCTTTGGCTCCTCTTAATCTTTTGGGTGGAAGAAATCCATGCAGTCATTCTCTCATTTAAGCTACCAGAGTGTGCCTCAAAGATTTGGTACGGAATTGTGTGCTTTGTACTTTGGGTAGAACAGACTGTAGTGTCACACTTTTAAACAGAGTAAAAGCTTTAGGAACACAAACCATTACATTGTATTGTTTGTTTCTAAGGCTTTTACATTCTACCCAACAGGCAGCTGGAAGTGCCAGTAATACTTTTGGATTAAGGATTTATCAAAAGATATGCTTGCACCATAGGACTTGAAAGCATTTCTGCTACAGATAGAACCTCCAACATTGGTCAGAAAAGAGCTGGCAGTGATACAATTCACCATCACAGAGTTCAGGAGCTACAAAGTACCCACTGCTGATCTCCCCACTTAACACACAGGATTGGTCCTACCTTCCATTCACCACCCAGATGGTGCACAGCATCAGCCCACCCATTCTGCCACCCTTAGTCTTTAGGTTTGTGTACTACAGCTCCAGAAGGATCAAGCGATCCTTGTAGAAATCATTCTGTGCTTCTCTACCGATGTATTTGTTCCACTGCTGGACAAATTGTGGCATGCAGCATGAAATACCTATTGCTAAAAACCTTTCAGCTTCAGTAGCAGCATGCTGATGGAATATGAAATAACAGATATGATCTGAAAAGTGAATAGTACATCTTGCAGCAAGTAAGGCAACAGTTTACAGAAAGAAATTTAAAACAAGTCAAATGCTTTGGGTTTCAGAGTGCTGTCAGCAGAGGAACTGAACAGAAAAGCGGCAGGGAAAGGTGTACAGGAAAGCCTGGGAGGTGCATTTGTGCAGCCTGCAGAGAAGGTGCAACTAAGGCAACGAATAGGTGCTGCCTTCAGCTTCCTGAACTACCCATTACAGCCGAGCTGCAGTTCAATAGAGGTGATAACAGCCAATTTTCCCAGTAAGAGCTTTAGGTGAAGACCTTCCTCCTAGGCATGCTTCCTCCTTCCCTGCGGCACTCTGAAGCAACCGAAGCACAGAATAACGGACACATTTCCCAGCAGGAATTTCGGAGGAGGAAGGGGGCGGCAGGGAGCCCGAGGCCGCGGATGAGGCCGTGCCGGGCGCAGGGGCAGCGCGGGGCCGGGGCGCTGCGAGCGCCGCCCCCGGGCCCTCTCCGGCCGCTG
>WBMW01000230.1:1045204-1078252 GCA_013396635.1 Penelope pileata
TCCCCGCTGCGCCCCGGGGCCGCCGCGCCGCCATGACAGAGGCGCGGGGCGGGGCGGGCCCTGTGAGCGGCCTCGCGTAGGGTCTCTCCCTCCCGGCCGTGCGGGCGGGGTGTGCCTGTCCTGTCCCCGGCTGAGTCTGTGGGCAGATGGGCTGAGTGTCCTTGCACAGCTGATCGAGCTGCAGCAAACTTGAGGAGAGGCTTTTGGCAGAGGGCAGGATGGGCCCGCAGTGCGCTGCCCCTTCCACATTTGAAGCCAGAACGGGAGCCGGTGCCTTCTCTCTGCAATAACGTCACTGGTGGGGGCAAGTCCCTGTATCTCAGTGCCTGCTCTCACCTCCTCGGTGAAGCCAGTGCACAAACATTGCAGCTCGTTGGTTTTTGTAATAGGGTTACATCTACTGTGAGCTTTTATTATTAATATTTATACAGTATGTATAAAATATTTTCACTTCTTTGTGTGCTTTGTGAGTTACAGTGGCGTGCTTTCAGCCAGCCCGGCTGGGTCTCCAAACACGATGACAATCAATCTGGTGTGGCTGAGCCTGTAGGGGTAAATACCGAGCTCTGCTCGGTCCTTGGTGTGCAGTATGGGGTGATGAGCTGGGAGTGAGGCTGATTGGGTTCACTTTGCAGAAATATTTCTTTATCAGATTTCTGATTCGTTTTTAAATCCCATTCATGTTCTGAGAGAGGGCAGACTGCAACAGCTTGTGGCTCCTATTGGTACAGAGACTCACCCATGCAAAAAAGGACTCGTGGGTTAGAAGGTGAAGTGTAACACTGTGCAAACAGGGACACATAGCTGTAAATGAGCCTGAGAAATTACATGATCCCTTGAGGAGCTTTGTCTGTGCAACAGCACTGATCACAGCTCAACGTCACTTGTTGTTTCACAGTAATACTTTGCATTCTGTGGGTGTGCACATGGCATGGGAGCTGTAAGTTGGCCGCTCCCGCCTCCCCCAGCACTCATGGAAAAAGAGATTTATCTCACAGGGCTGCTCCAGGGACTCAAGTTTTGAAAAAGGCATTAATGCGTGACCTTTTTTCTTGGTAAATAAGGAGTGGTGCTTACTAAGAAAGCACAAACCGTTCTGAAAAGAGACTTTATTTTCCATTTTCATGTTTGTTTATGTAAGCGTTTATCACTTGTATGGCCATGTATTTGCCCTTAGCTTAGGGACAGAAGCTAACATATGATCCCAAACCCTTGGATATCTGCACTGCTAGACAGGGTGGCTGTAGTCTGGGGTGAATTTTGGTTGCAGTGGAGACATTTCCTAGACCTCTGCTCCAACAGACAGTGGGACAGCAACTGCTCCAGGGCAGCTGGTTGTGGGAACATGAACCCAGGCCTGAGCACAGCTACCAAAGGCAGCCTAGAGACAGTACGATCCGGTCCCACGTGTGGATCAAGGACCTAAATATTAGCTGAGTGAAAATAAAGGGTTACTATTCTAGGGCAATGAGGGGGAGTTTTGAGAACGCCCTGACACCTTGACCCGCGTCCTCAGTACTTCTTAGGTATTTAGCTGCTGCTGCTGCCACTGGGAAACACGACATCAAAGGAAGATTGTGGATCTGGACTGTCAGTGGGATCAGTGCACCTAAAATGCCCACCTGTCTTTTACAATAGGAGTAATCTATTAATTCTACCCTAGCACCTAACCTTTCTGCTACCGAAATCAACATCAAGTGATCCACTGAACTCTACAGTGTGGAATCTCACCAGTAAGTTGGAGAACTCCTCCCTCTGTCAGGAAATCATATGTGGCCAGATACAAAAACAGCGATGAATACTACATTGATGCTTTCAGGCCCCAGATGAATTCCAGTGTTTGTTTTGGATATGTGTGTCCATATGTGAGAGTGCTGCCAGCTATACATGCTGTGTTTTCCAGCATCTGTCTCAGTGTGGCACTGGTGCACTTCGAGAAATTCTGAAAAATGGAATAAAGGTGGGGGATTTTGATGGACTCAACAGCTGTGAGAAATTTATATACTACTGTCATTTTGTTTTATTCAGTGCATTCAAAAACTCAGCAGAAGTGCTGAGTAGTCCTGACACACCATTTACACAGCACGCACCTTCATATTTCTGTTGTACACAGCCAAACCAATTACAATCTGCTGCTGCTGTTGTTTTATTGACTGCATGATGTCAAAGCCTTTCTTACAAATTGCAGCTTGCAATAAGCAAGTTCTTCATCCAAAAAGCTGCAAACAACACCATCTCCCACCACGGAGAATCATGTGTAGGGCAATCTACGTTGCCTCTTCAGTATGAGTCAAAGGGAAATTTGTTTCTTCAGCATTCTTAGAAGATGCAGCAAATGTGACCTGTTTGCCACACTGAGATATTTTATAGAGGCAGAAAGGGCACCCGGAGTGACACTGAGCTCTTTTGCAAAGAACCAGCACCAGACATGCCCTGTTGGAGCTGTCTGAAGAGGTCTTAAGTGACCATGGAACACCAGCTTGTGATGGCCTTCTTCATGGAGATGAATTTAATCCCATACTATGGCTGTATCTGTATTGAGTGTCTACTTACAACGGATTTTTATCTTTGGTAAAGGGTTTTAATATGGACTCCTGATGTCAGGACCCATCTCTTTCATTTGGTCATGTTTGCTTGTGATTTACAGTTTTTAGCCACAGCTTCTCAAGGATGTAAAGCCCTTCCAGTGCAAATAAACTGGAGGTTGTGAGACCTATTTATCTGGCCCTGAGTATGGAGGAGTAAGTTTAACATTTAGCTGAAGGAAAGAAGGGATTGCACTGTTATCTGCATGACCTAAAATGACTCATTCAGAAGATAAACAAGGCTGTTTAGATCTTGACTTGATTTGGCACATGCTTCCCATTACCACACCCTCTGCTCTCCTAACCTGTTTACATGGATGTAGAAAAATTTCTAAACATTTCCTTTAGCACGTGATGCTAAGTCAAGTAATATGTATAGAAAGATCTCATTTGTGGGAATAGTCAGGACTCAAGTCTGAACTTCTGCATTAAACTATGAGCATGACTGTAACAGTACAGGGGCAAAAAGGGCTGCAAAAGAAGGCATAGTTCTGTCCCAGGCAATAGCTGCTGCTGCTCCTACGGGCTCGGAAGACGACTGCTGGCTCACAGCAGTGGGCACGGCGAGCTGGGAGGAGACCAAGAGAAGGGCTGCAACTCTCTGAACTGCATCCAGGCTTACTCTGCTTATACCCAGCTGCACTTGGAAAAGCACCTAAGTATGTGTTTGCCCTTAAGCTTTCCCTAAGCACTTTTTGCTAAAACTAATTCTGTTCTATCACTTAACAGTTGAGAAACACTTAGAAAGGTGAAGAGCCCCTGTAGAGGCTAAATCATAGGCTGTTTCCCTCTGTCAGAGAGATGGTTTTAGTTCCTCCTCCTCTGGGCTTGCCTTCCATCCTGAGCACAAAGGGCTCCAAATAGTTTACGTGGAGCTTAATGGAAGGAAGCATGCTGCCAAAATGTAAGATATGTATACAGTGCATTTTGTGTCTGAAGACAGATGTGGTCCCAAGAGAGTAAACTGTTTGATATATTGAAAGAGAAACATTGTCTGTGTGGGTTTGGGACAGCCCTGATGCAAATTTGGGTGTGCATGTGCTCATCCATATTGAATTGGGTGGGGGAGTTAATGAATTTCCTGGCAAAAAACTCTTAATGGAGCTCTGTAGGAGCTAATAGATGGCAAGTGGTTATTTTCCCATAACTCTTCCTTTCCCTCGTCAGAGATTTTCCCAAGCTGTCTGGAGCCTATGGAGGAACTTGTTTCAAGCAAAGGAATTCAACTGATGGTCTATGTAGGTTAGCTGAAAGCTCCTAATGTTCCTTCTATTGCTGGAGAGTCAATTACAGCTGGCTGAGATGCTCCATATTCATTAAACTGACCATCTGGAGAGGGAACAGCGTGCTCTTTGTGCCATAACCACTGGCAGAGCAGGAACACAAGATAGAAAACATCTCCATGACAATATCTGCTAGGTAACCTTGGACAATCTTGTCACTTTTCCAGCTCTTTGCATTTCCCTACGTGTCTTTGTGCCCTGTGAAGTTTTGGGGGCACTCAGTGTAGGTGTTAAAAAAAAAAAAGAAGAAAAAGAAAAGCCAACTGCAGAGCCATGGGAAGAGATTCTGCCTACTCTTACATGGATCCCAGCTGAATCTGCAGGATCCTACTGCAGTAGTCTCACAATGTACCAAAGGACAGTTAGGGTGAAATTACATTGTCTCGTGTTTGGTATCATGCTTCCCCCTGGCTCAGCCGGGAAGCTGCCACGTTGGCTAAAGATTCAGAGGTTCTGTAACTGACTTGTGCAAGATTCAGGATTTAGTTTCTGGTGGCGTGGCACATCCCTCTGTTAATTAAAGGCACATCCTCCACGCAAGGAATGCAACTCTTCAGATGTGAACTTGATGTAATTATGAAATCAGTAGGAGATAAGAGTAATTGTTTTCAGTTCCAGATGTCTGTCTTCTTCAGCACTGCAGGAAGGGGAACTGAAAGGCAAGTAGGGCAATAACAAAGCTCAGCTGCTCAGCAGGATAACTGATGTTGACCAAAGTGCTGGTAGGATCTAATGAAGTTCAAGGAACATTCTCTTCCGTGTTCCTGTTCACCAGAGCTTCTCTCCATCACTATGAGCACATCCATTTCATGAGCCTGATTGCACAGAGGGGGTGGTTTGCATAGCCATCAACCAACAGGGCTGAGCTGCCTCCCATGTGCTGTAAACTTTTAATTAGAGCAGAGCTAAAGCATTTTATGTGAACTGGAGGTTTGGTTCTCTGGCTGCACTGGCTTTGTTCAGGACTCTTTTCCCAACTTCGAAACATACACACTGCATGACATGGTAAGGACAATTTTCCCAACGTATTAAACATGTTGAAAGGTTGCTTTCTAAACGTTCCAGGAAGTGCTGTCAACTGGTGTGCTGTGTCCATGTGTGGGCTTAGGGATGAAATAAAGGAAAAGTCAGTGGAGGGTTAGGGAAAAGGCAAGAAGAACTAATTGAATAGGGAGCCTACAATGGTTGTACTTTTCCAGATTAATGAGTCACTGTTTGCTGTGCTGTTAGGCCCAGGAGACTGCTAGAAACTCAAAGGAAGCCATGAAGTATTGCAAGTGTGTCTTAGTAGGCAGAGTAACAGCATTGCTCAATGCAGGAGTAAAACTCTGCTCTCTGAATAGGCTGCATGAGTTCCAGGATCACACGCACTGTTTGCTTATTGTCTGAGCCGCCAGGGCTGCGCCTCCTACAGAGCAGCTGTGTGGGAGCCACAGAGAGGAGAGGTTGTCATTCAGGGCAGGTCCTGAAGGGGAACTGTGTAGTATTGAGGCACAGCAGTCCAAAGCTGTGAACCTGTAACCCCTCACTGCAGCTGTTGCTTAGTCCTGAAGCTTCCTCAGCTGTTGGAACTGCATTTCTTACAGGTGCCAAACGTGCTGCTTAGGGCATGTTTGGTGCTTCTGTCCCTATGTCCTTGGAGAGCCATGCTGGGGACATCAGGACCTTGAAAAGCAGAGGCAGTCAGACACCCGTTTTTTAAGGGCCAGAGGAGGGGATGCCCAGTTGTCTGCAGCTCTTCTGCAAACCATCCCTCTAGGGGAGAGTGCAGGGTCTCTCATCTGTAGAGGGAGGCATCATTCTTCTCACTTTCCTGTGCAGCTTTTCTGCTTCACAAAAAAGAGTTACAACTGCCCTGAGTCAAGATGAGATTGAATTTCTAGCCTAGTGTTAGGGCATTCACTTGTACAGAGCCATGAGAATCCTAAGACCAGCTTTAAGGCTTATGTGTGCTTCAGATTAGTACCTCAAAAATCAGTATTGGGAGTTATTTTATGTAAAGCTTCCAGCACTTTTATGCAACACTTTAAGTAATAAACTTGGCATGGAAAAGTAAAAATGTAATAATGAAACTGTTGGTAGAGTAAGCATGGGAGGGAGGTCTTCTATCAACACAGGAGGACCAAATAATACACTGGAAAGACTAGAGAGGAATTGATGTAATAGGAATGGGGTGAAATTTAGGTCATGCACATGTGTGCTAACAGCGAGAATTTCTGATACAAGGTAATGGAACCAATACTGGAGAGAATTCCAGATAGAGGGAACTAGCACAGGATAATTACAAAATGCTAGTGTTTCTGCAGAGACAGGAGAACACTTGCACTTCCACGCAGAACACAGATGAAGCTTCATCTGGAAAACTGGTGATGCAAATAAGACTGAATCTGATTTCTACCTCTTAGTACGTTAGAGGGCTAATTGCCGACAGTCAGAAGATCCATTTCAGCCAAAGGCTTGTTCATCCATGCATAATTGAGTGTATTCAGCTACAAACAACATAAAGGTTCCTAGATATCAACAGAATAAGTCTCATGGCCTTCTGACAGGGGAAATAGGGAGCCCTGCTGATTGGAGGTGGAATGTGGCAAGTTTAATAACAGTAATACCTGGTGTGGCTGCTTGTTTAGGGAGGGCTGAACTTAATGGCCCAAGAGATCCTCTGTAATAACAGTTCCCCTCGGGTCTGGTTGCTCGTCATCTCTGCCAAAATGCAGAGTGTTTAGAGGGAACACGAGCAAATGGGGAAATAATGCCAGTTTGTTGTATAAAGCTGTGGAGCTCTTCCAGAACCCCCTGGCTGCCTGGGCTGGAGACGATCCCCTGGCAGGACCTCCATCACCGGGAAGATCTTAATAACACACAGAGGCTGAAATCCTAGCCCTGCAGAAATTAATAGCAAAACTTCCATCAGCTTCACTGGGGCCAGGATTTCACCCTGGAAGGGGCGTCAAAAGTACACACGTGCCTTCAGAGGCAGAGTGGCTGATGAAACCCATCTGGTGTACTGCTCTTTCATCAATCATTGATAAAATGGGGCCTTTTAAATATAAACTTTGGGTAAACTAAACCACAGAATTCAAACGTCCTTTTACAAGCTTTAAAAGCAAGACATCTCTGGTTTTTGTCTGCGAACAAAGGAAATCACAGTAAAAAAAACCACATCCCCACACCCCTCTGCTCCAAACCCCTGCGGCATTTGATGTTCCACTTAAACGAGCGATTAAAGCACAGAAAACCCCACTAAAACGTTTCTAGATGGTACAGAAAACTTCATCCTCTAAGGATGTCATCCACAGCTCCTGTTCCTGCCCATTCGAGCCCTGAGCAGGGAACGCAGCCGGCAGCTCCCGCGGACGCAGCCCCGGCTCTGCCCCAGCGCTGCGGTCTGCGCGTCCCGGGGGGGCTCGGGCCCGGCAGAGCCCTGGCAGCACCCCCGCGTGTCGCGACGCTCTGATCAAAGGCTGCAGCCCAGCTGCCCGGCGGGGTAGGGGCTGCAAGGAGCCCTCCCAGCCCCGCGTCTCCATCAGCCCCTCCGCGGGACCCCCGCGGCCGATGGAGGCAGCGCGTCCCCCACGCGCGTCCCCGTCCCCAGCCGGGGCACGCAGCCCCGCGCAGGGCAGGGCGGCCCCGCCGCTTGCCCAGCCCCCAGGGCCAGCCCTCCTCCCGACCTGCCCGGTGAGAGCGGCCGCCCCGCCCCGGAGCTCCCGGCGCTGCTTTTGCTCCGGTCCCTGGGTTGGTTCGCTCTCACCGACAACTTTGTTTACAGTCCCTTGTGCGGGGAGCTGCATCCCCTTCTTCTCCTTGCTGCGGGCTCGTGTCCGCCGCAGTCCCGCCCGGCACTCGGGAGGTAAGGCACGGCTCGGCGTGGTATAGCACAGCATAGCAGCATATAGTATAGCAGCATATAGCATAGCATAGCACAGCGTGGCATGGCATGCTATAGCATGGCTCGGCTCGGCTCGGCACGGCTCGCAGCGCTGGACCCACGCTGGGAGCCCGCAGCCGCCCCGGCGGCTCTCGCTGCCCGCGGCGCTCCGGTGCGGCTCCTGCGCCTGCACCCGGGGCCGGCGCTGCGCTCTGCTGCGCTCTGCGCTGTGCTCTGCGCTGCGCACTGCACTGCGCGCTGCGGGCACCGCGGGTGCCGGGGCGGTGCATGCCGCCGGGCTCTTCCTAGGAGACAGCCCCGCTACTTGAAGCTTCGGGGTTTTGGCAGCCGGAGCTGCTCCCGTGCTCCCGGCGGGCTGTATAGCAGCAAGTGTGCCTAACGCTTTCCTTGGGAGTAGGTGGGACGCGCGGCGTTGAGGTGTGTGTGGCGTTCTGCAGATAGATTGGAAAGTTTTGCAACTTGTGGGTAGGACAGTTTGTTTGCAGGAGGGTTTGGTTGGTTCCCCTCCTATCCCCCAACTACATCTGAAAAGTGCTTGAATCTGGCGATTCTTTTACTTAAGGGCTTTCTGGTGGAAAGTGATCTGCATCCTGAGGCTCACAGTTGGCAGGGCTGTGACGTGCTTTTCTCCTACCCTGTCATTACGAGGCTGATCATGCAGTCTTGTAAGTATATGTTCTAGTTCAGTGTTTCCAGGAGCATTCCTATGAGGAAGAGCTGTGGGATTGTGTTTTGGTGTGTTGAATTGCAGCTCTGGCTCTGCTCTCAGTACAGACGCCTTGCTGCAGTTTTCCACAGTCACTGTAATGCAAAACCACGTGCGGAACACGGGCGTTGTGATCAACTGGAACTTTACGTAAGCAAAAAACGGTGTCTGAAATATTTTGTGAGATGCAGGGAGTCAGGTTGGGTGCCTGAAGGCATGAGAGCTGCAATGTGTCCTTTAAGTTTGGAGTAAAATGCCAAAAGGGAAGGAGCTGTGGTGGCTGAGCAGCAGCGGTGCCTGGCAGTCCCACGGAGGCTCTCAGTGTGTGGGAACCCCCTGGGAGCCCTGCGCTGAAATGAATCAAATATTGGAGTTGTAAGGTGTGGATTTTGTGTGTCTCCGCTCCCAGCTTTGTGGTGAGGGAGAGAAGAGCAAGAGAAGGAATCCTGTCTCTAAAAGTCACTCTGACAGAGGGTTTTTTTGATTAATTTTAAAATATTACCTAAACTGCATGTGTTGAAGGGCAAGTACAAAGGAATTAGTGATGGAGCGATTCATTTTCTCACAGAATGATGCTGGGAGAGCAGCGTAGGGGGCACAGTTGCACAGGGAAGAGATTTTCAAACGAATGTAACCATTCTTAAAACAGGAGTGGAAATTGACTGCCAGATAGTTCAGAGGTCTGCTTTTGTTTTAATGGAATCTAGATTATTCATCTAAAGTTGTTTTTTTTCTATATTTTCCTCCACACTTCTCAAAAAGTCAAGCAAATTGCTGGATAGCATGCATGAGACTATCGTCAAGGAGCCTTGCTGTTAGCTAACATCAATGATCAGCTAAATATACTTCAGATCTGTCAGGCTTATTCCTAGGAGCCTCGAGAGAAGAACTGAAGCAGTTTGTGCCCGTAAATGCCTGTGTTTGTGAAATGTTAGCATGGACTACAGAATTAAAAAGAGAAAAAGCAAAGAAAAAGAAAATAATTATATGATCTCCTGCATTTATTCTCATCCTCACTTAGGAGCTCCTGCTTCAGTGTCAAGATGATCCTTGGTGTTAAAATGGTCATGCACATATAGAAGGGGAATGCTGAATAAGATTAGCAACATAAATCTCTGCTGCTTTGTAAGTTTTACCCAGCTGCTTGGTGATTTCACAGCTGTTTCTGCAGTTGATACCAATTTTCATCCCTCTGCTTTCTGCAGAGTTGTCACCCAGTGCTGCAGCCCCTGTCTTGTTCTGAAAAATCAAATAATAGAAATGAGAGATATTAAATAGAAGGGATTTATGTTTATTGCACGGTGTTCTTGGACTCAGTTTGCTTTTTATTATGCTTATTCAAGAGGAGTTTGGGGGATTGTATTAGCTATATACATAGCTTTTTCTTATTAGCAGAATAGTTTTAAGGGTAGTTTTGGTAGGAAATGTCACTGGCAGTTTACAGCTAGGAAATGTGGCACAGGGAGATGAAATGATTTGCTTAAGAAACTAGAGGCATAGGAGAGACAAATACCCAAATATTCTGGGTTGTGATTTGGCTCTTCGATTCACAGGGAGCAACAGAAATGGAGTTGAAGAGACTTTTAGCTGCAGTAATTCATTTGCATTCCCTTTTCCTGCCTAGCCCTTTCTAGGGGACTTGCCTAGGTTGTGACACTCATCACATCATCAAAGCTGAACATCACACGGGGCCAGAAATGGGTGGGTGCTGCCAAGGAAGAGGCAGAACCGCTAGGAGAGCCAGAGGGAGAACATCTGCTTCAGTTAGGCTGGAAACAGGGGTCAGCACACAGTGGGAACTTTTCCACGCAAGAGTTTTGTTCTTAAGAAGCTGATAAATATCCGTCCACTTTTCATGTAGGAAACCTCCGTGCTGGAACGGTGTCACCTCCAATTCATCACTGAGCAACATCTGACGCTTCAAAGCCTGGAGCAGTTCTTTCTGCTGCCTGACTCTGCCTTGCTTTGACAGCCAAGCCGTCCTAAGCAGTCTTCCTCTGCTCACTGAGCCAAGGGATTTGTAGTGATGGATTTCTCACGGACCTGGTAGGTGTGCATGTGGTGGATTTTGTGTCTTTTCAGTAAATCTCAGCTTACACCTATGAGTGGGTATTGTATGCTTTGGGGTAAAAGATTCCCCTCCCCTCCTTCCAGTGCTAGCCACCGATTGCCACATAGACACATTCTTACTGCAAGTCAAAATAGCTCCTTAAGAAAGTACTCCTGGTATGGTCAGCGAGAGGATGCTGCGTCGCTGGGTGTCTTTGCCTAAATTTCTTACCCTGAAACCTGAACCAAGTCACCTGTTGGCGTAAGTCAGAAATGACTTTGCTGGCAATGAGAATCTGGTGCTGTCTTCTGGGATGAATACCTTTACTCCCACTTCAAGCTTCAGAGAGGTTCTGTTGTTTATTTAACTCACAGCATTTCAGTAGAGGTTTGTTTATTTGTTCTATATGAATGCCTGTCTACTTACATTCTATACAGGCATGAGCTGTGCTCCTCAGAAGTCAGCGGGTGTTTTGCCCTTGATGTAGTTGTCATAGTTTAGGAGAATGTTTGTTTTCATGTTAGTTTTGACTGTATAAATATCTCTCCTTGTTTCATGAATCTCTGTACAAGATGTCAAGAAGCCAATAGTTGTTGGGGATGTGTCTGAAGCAGACAGACAAGGACTTTGGGAAGAGGTCCCTCCCAAATTGAAGGATAAGTCATGGAACAAATTCATTTCTACTAATGGTAAAATGAAAAAGATAGCATTTGGGGGTCCACATTCTCCCATTGTGCTGAACTTTGCTAATGTTTTGTGGACAAGTAACGTAGCAGCATAATGGCACCAGCGTGAATCTCACTGTCACATAAGTTACCGTAGGAAATGCAGAACTTGGGCTTAGATCCCTCTGGGGACAGACCAGTGGCATTCTACTGCAAATCTGTGGCTTCACTGGTCTCTTTCAGCTGCTGTGAACGGTGCTGGGTCGTGCAGTGTGATTCAAAGGACAAAGCAACGGTGCCTAGGAGAACCTAGGACTTCTAAAATGTCAGCACAATGTACTTTCTTTGTCTGCTAAGCAGTGCTCAGATCCCCTCCTTGCATTTGGAGCTGTTCTGGTGGCTGCTGAGCATCTTACAGGATTGAGCCCTGGAGACAGCACGAATATCCAGCTGAATACTCTTCCTTAGTACAGTAGAACAAAAGCTTTGTCAATCCAGATCTGAACTTTCCTTCTCTTGTTAGGGTTCAAGGAAACTCAAATACAAACTCTCTGACTGGGTACAGGGTATAGTCTGGGTGTGGGTGTGTTAAAAATAGTGAAATCCTCTTTCTCACAAAACACACGGTCAGTTGCATGAGGTGCTGAGATACAAAACCAAGGGCTCTCCACAATGGAGGAATATATCTTAGCAACAAGGGTGGGAGTGGTGGGAAAGGAAAAGGAGAATACAAGTATCTGGCAATTAACTTCCTAGTCCCAGATGTGAAGGTGATAAAAGTGATAAAAGCCTTACTGCATTGCCAACGCTCTTCCTTGTTCTCTGGGCTGCATACCATGTTGTTTGTAAGAGCAAAGGCTTCACAGCCCACATTGGAGAGCAGCAGAGGATTCCTGCGAGCTACTCCCAGCAGGGAAACCCCGTGGCTCCGCACAGTCCCATTCTGTTTTGTGCAGTGGGGTGCTCTGATCACACAGCACGGCCGCAGCAGCCCCGGTGCTGTTGGGGGCTGCCTGGTACAGTCCCACTGTGCTCGCTGCCTGCAGGGCTGATGGCGTGTTTGGGACAAAGGCAGGAGGAAGGAGACCCTCTGTAAGGAAGCGAGTGAGTATGGCTGTAAATCTTCCACAGTAACATGGATGTGGTTTCATGGGCTTATAATGGACCTATTACTTTTCCATTAAGCTAATTTAAATGGTGAGCCAGTAGTCCAGCGTTGGCACCGTTGTAATGCTCGGTTCCCCAGCATTGCCTGAGCGTAGGGAGTTGTCTTCATCCCTGCTCTCCCCATGTCCGTACCTAGTCATGTCCATTTGGATGCTTTTGCAAAGTAACACGTGCTCTGAGACGGGGTTCGTTGTTCAGCAACGACAGAACATCTGTGCTGCCTCTGTGGGTGGCGAGTTTGACATGTAGACAAAAGGACGAGCAGAGGAGTTTGGAGCCAGCATGTAATGAGGGAGACTTACTGGGCTGGTTTAGAGAATGAGCCAAAGTTTGGCTTTTCCAGGGCGTAGTTCTGCAGTAGGTATCTGGCCACTTGTCCGTGGCCCAACAGTCTGAGTTGCAGTGTTGTGTCCTATATGTAGAGAAACTGAGGCAGCAGGTCCTGCCCATGGTGCTCTGCATCTGAGGCTGTTGCTGGAGTCTGCAGTGCCACAGAGCTGAGCTCTCCCGCATGTGACTTCCTTCAGCTCTTTGGAAAACCCAGGCGTGATCAATAGTTCTGAGCCGATATCTGTGCTCAGGGGAGCAGTTCCAGCTGTCCTTGAGTCTTAACATCAACAGATCAATGATAAAGTAATTTGAATATCATTTAATTTAAAAAAAAAATCATTGTGTGGGAAGCTTTAAACTTGTCTGTCAGGATGATTAAATAATTTATTAGTGAGGGAGGCACGTGATTGCAAAAACTGGTCCCGTTAGCACCGCCAGTTGTGTTACACACACTTATTCCACCGGGCTCCTGAAAGTTGGTGAGTATCTCATAGGGTGCTATGACACAGTTAAATCCACTTTTGTGTAAGTAAACTTGCTGTCAAACCATAACCAAAATGAATTCTTGCAGGCAGTGTGCATGTAATCCTTTGACGTATGCATGCTGTGTTCGTGTAGGCAAGCTGTAATGTCCAGACTTAGCTCTGGTGAGCTCTGCTCCAGAACTGACTGGTCATTTATTGTGGATTTGGGAAAAAACAAAAACAGAAGTGTATAAAAATTCCAAGTATGGTATAAAGAAGCAAGCTAATAAAGAAAAGAAAGGTTTTTGTTATTGGTTTTTTCTGGGGTAGCTCTTGCCCATTTTATTATGACATGCATTGGAACAAATCTGTGTAGTGTGTGTAGGTGTATTTCTAAAGAAGCGATATGAAAGGGTGTGTGAGGAAAAGTAGAATTTTTAACCAACCAGCCTGTGAATTTCACATTCTTGCCCAAGAATGTAATTCTTAATTGCATCCAGAGCTATTGCCTTCAGCATGTGACTTAGTCAGGTTATGCCACAGCACTCAGAAGTTGGTGTCTGTCTCGGTCTGTGGTTCTCTTCTGTGCAGCACTTACGCATGGTTACAACTAATGTTGGAGTTGATTCAGACCCACCACAATCAGTAGGATTAGAACCAAGCTTGTGCATAAACCCATGTGTGTTCAGAGCCCCTGCTTGTCTGCAGTCCCAGGTGGGATACCTGTCCCTGTCTGACGGTGACGCCTCTTTGTTGAACTTGCTCTTTGTCTCCACAGTGCTGCACGTGCTCAGCAGAGCCTGCTCTAGCCTGAGAGCTGCCTCACCAGAACCAAGATGACGACCGAGCCTATTAAAGAGATCCTGGGTGCTCCAAAGCATCCTGATCCTGTAACCACGGAGAAGAGCAATAACAATGACTGTGTGATAACCACCATCCCTCTTGTTAGCGAGTGCCAGCTGACTGCAGCCACCGGGGGGGCCGAGCTCTCCTGTTACCGCTGCACCGTTCCCTTCGGCGTGGTTATCCTCATCGCCGGCATCGTGGTTACTGCCGTGGCATACAGCTTCAATTCCCACGGATCCATCATCTCAGTGTTTGGATTAGTCCTCTTGTCATCAGGACTCCTCTTGCTGGCTTCTAGCGCAGTGTGCTGGAAAATCAGGCAGCAGAACAAGAAAGCGAAGAGGCGGGAGAGCCAGACAGCGCTGGTGGCAAATCAGAGAACCTTGTTTGGTTAGAGACAGCCCAGAGCAGGCTGGACAGGTGACAAAGCCTCGTAAGCCAGCTTGACTATTTATCATAGGACAGATAGCAGGTTTTAATTTAACATTGGAAATGAACTGACATGGAAACAGAATGGATTAAGAAAGGCTCTTAGCGATTCTGCAAATGCTCTTATTATTTTTCTTACTGCAGATTTAATAGGGATTCTTTCCAAGACAGAGGAAAAAACAATTTTCCTGCACAGAAAACTGTTTTCATAACTGCAGTCACCCTAACTGCATTCTCCAATGCTGATTGCGTTGGGAAGGGAACTTGTGAGAGCTAAGAAAATAATTTGAACTGACTTGAAATGCCAGAAATCTCCTTAAAATACATACTGTGACATTTGACCATGGGAGAAGTCATAGCATTTGAAGTGACTACAAGTTTATGGCCAGGTTCTGTGACTTAAATTGTTACTAAAAAAAAAAAAAAAATAGCAATAACAACCAAAGTGCGGATTGCTCAATAAGCTGATTCTTATATTTTACATAACTTCCTCCCCCCCAATATCTGTGGTACTTTCCCCCTTTTTTAAACCAACTAATATTAATTTTGTTCTACTATGGAATAGAAATAGGTAGAAATGTGTAATTATATTGTCTAACCTAAATAACGAGGTATGGTTATAGCTTAAAACATGAAACTTTTTTTTTTTTTGTAAATTAAAGTGGTCAGGTTTAGCACTTTTGATTATTTTGCTATAAAATTAAAAAGTAAATTTCATTAAAATAATATTCAGTGCTGCTAGATATTAAGGTTTTTTAATTGTTATTAAGATAGCTTATATCTTCTACTCTGCTTCATGATTCTTCCTCTTCTTTGTGGAACAGCACCTTCGACAGTAACTGTGAACATACAAACTGGTGATGTCTTCCAGAAATCTCTGTAGGCTATGGACTGTGGTTTGACAGCCCACTCCTCTTGGGGTGTGATTAACAGCAGAGCCATTGAAAATCTCGAGGGTCAGCTCTGCAGAAACGTACTGGCACAGTCAGTTTTACTTACTCAGTAATTGTGAAAGCTAAGTCACCTATGTAGTAAGTGTTGAATGAGCCTTGGGATTGCCAATCTGTATGAAAATGCAAGTCTCAGGTGCCCCCTGTGTGGATGAGATGTTTGATTCTGTAAATTTTGTGTTCCAGAGGTCTCCTAACTCTCCGTGGGTAATGAATAACGAGGGGCTGGTCCCAAACCAACACAAACCCCGACATTATTTCTTCATGAGTATGATGAAGGACGAGCAGTGCTGAGCCATGCCAGACTTCCGTCCCAGTGTGCGTGGGGGTATCAGATGGCACTGGGGCTGCATGGAGTCCTCTTTTCTTTTTCTCATTTGTTTTCTCCAGACTCAAGAGGGCTGGATGTGATTTTTGCTTTCTACTGTTGGAGCAAGCAAGGCTGGGTGATGCCAGCTCAGAGCACACCTGCCAGGCAGGTTGCCTTCTGCAGTCAGCCCTGAGCCATGCACTTCTCCTGCTGAAATCACCCAAGCTTTCTGGCTTAAGTGCCACCTTTTCCTCTGCCCTGCGTGGTTTCAGCTTGTTACACCCATAACTTATCCCCGGATTTGCAAAGTGCACTTTGTGTTTTAAATAGAGCGAGCTGTACGTATGGAGGGGATGTTTGGAGGCAGTATTTGCGTTGCCACACACCGTGGTTACCAGACGCTATAATAAAGTCACTTGCATCAGAGGAAAGCTGACAACACATTTTAGCACTTCCATAGCTCTATCTTAATCACGGCAGGAAGCTTTCCTGCTGCTAGGAGAACATGTTGCGTCACCAGCACATCTGACACTGGTGTCTAATGTCAATCACTTTGCTTAAGGTCATTAAAAATATTAGGGTGTCCCCTTACGATGTACAGGTTTTGCACGAGTGACAATTCATAGGAAACGCATAGCATGATAAATAATGGAACAGGTGGGCTAAAGCGGTGTCTTTCCTGTTTAAAATGAGAAAAGTGATTGACATTAGCAAAGCTGGATAAGCTAAGGAGGGCTGTTTATTTTTTTTTCCCCTGGGAACACAATAGTTTTTCTGACTCCTCCTTCACCCTCCCCATTTCTTTCTCCTCAGTGGAGTTTTGCAGGCTGCCAAGCAGAGCATTGCAGGGTCCATAGAGATGCAGTGATTTCCAGCACTGCACGTAGCGGCTCAGCCCCGTGGCTCCCAGGTAGGGCTGAGAGCAGCAGCAGGCCTCTTGCCCTCTTCAAAAGTGCTTCCCATGCATGTGTCCTCCTTTTGCCATTGCTGTGGTGCTGGTGAGCTTGCACACAGCATGTACCATGTAGAGGGAAAGTCAGAGAGCAAGATAAGGCTCTGCCCTGGGTCAAAAGAAAAGCAGTGGAGACGACCATGGTTTATGGGAGCAGGAGTAAAAGTAAGAGCTGCTCCACTGCTACTAGAGGAGATTTCCTTTCCTGTATATTTGCTATTTTTGTGTTTGCATGTGTAAGGAAACAGCAGAGTGCCTGCACCACCCTCAGCCCCACTGGCTGTGGGGCATTTAGGCATGAGGCAGGATGTCAGCAGTGACAGGCAGCACTGCAGGGGCCCAGGTGTGATCCCCCCCAGCATGGCAAAGCCTCAGATACCAGCACGGTGTCCTGCAGTGCCTGCTGACTCGTGCTCTGAGAGGCCTGACAGGAACATGGGACTGGATCCTAGTGAGACAAGGTACAGGGGTGAGAATCTTCATATCAGGCTGTGGGTGAAAGTCTCTGCAGGGATTTATTGTTATCTCTTATTCAGAGAAGGGAAATAGTAACTTTGTGGGGAGGGGTGCCAGCACCTGGCCCTGGTGTCCTGCAGGAGCGAGGCAGAGTTTGTGAACAGTATAGTCAGGAAGCTGATGTGCTGTTGAAGGTGTTTTCACACATTTCATCGCTGAATTCCCATGTAGAATTAGAAACCTGCACAGTTTTCTCCACTGTGATTCATGTGCCTTCGTTTTGGGATGATTTCGAGTAGTTACTGATATCTTTCCTTATTGGCCAATGATGACATCCAACATGAGTCTCACAGGCTGTATTTTTTCTTGCTGTATATCTATGTCTTACAGGCATTTTCATTATTATGATCTCTTTCCCTGCACCCTTTCTCCAGGTTGCAACGCAGCAACAGTGCATTCCTTTTAGCACTTAAAAAGCATAAATAGTTCTTGGTGAGGTGCTACATGAACACAGACTGTCAGGCTTAGCACCTTCCTCTTACCAGGGAATGGTGATACTGTTAGATCTGAAATGCTTTTAGAAGGACAAAAAAAAAAAAAAAAGTTTTCAGAAGGGTCAACCCCCTCCAAACAGCTTAGCTGCAAACACAAAAGTTCTGCTTCAGTTTTTGAGCCCCATGAGCTACATTTGGGCTTTCGTGCCCGGCTGCTGGGTTGTGCAGCCCCTGCGTGCTTTGATGTAAAGCCATGTGGAACTCCGTGATGGCTGCCTGGTGTTTTTCGTGGGAACCCGAAAGGCAGAAGTCAGCCCAGAGGATGCAACCGTGTGGAGCTGACAATGACTTTCCAGCTCAGAAACACCGTCCCTTCTGGTGTGAAAAGGCTTTGAATGCCACAAATGGTATTTTGGTTCTGGGAGAGGTTGGGTGGGAGCTGATGCAAATTTTATTGCCACAGTTGCTTGTCTCTCCCTTCCTGAAAGCTCTGGCAGGATTGCGTAAGAAAAACGGCCCTCACAAGGATAGAAAATTATCTAATAGGGGAATTGCACTGGTGCACTGCGCAAATGTTACGGGGATCTTAAAAAATAATTTTGAAACCTAAGCACAGGAAATTGTGTCTGTAACTACACCCTGTATTGCTATTGTACACAAAGCCAGCTATAGCCTGTGACAGAATTTTAAAATAATAATATTTGGTATGACAATGCTTCGTATCTGTTGTAGTCCAAACATCCAATTTATGATTCCCCAGTTGCACAACATGTCATGAATGTGCTTCTAATATCAAAACTTGCCAGGTTAAAAACAACAAGCAAGCAAACAACAAGGAGAACACACAAAAAGAGAGAGAGAGAAAGGTGAGTTTCATGGACTCGTACCCAGAGAAGTTTCTCTGCCTTAGACACCTGGGAGAGCTCCTGTTAACAAATAACCAAGGTACAGAATTGCTGCAGCTCTACAGAACAGGAATCGGGCTCAACGTAGTGGAAGAAGAAAGGTCTGAGAGTCATCAAGATCCCAAAGACTAGGGCCAGGAGTGAGCCCTATAGAATACCCTGTGTTCTTGCCTCAGCTTTGCTTAACTGGAGTCGCAGTCCAGGGCTCCTGCTCCTTTTAGACCTGGAGGGGAGGTGGTCTCACAGGCATTAGCAGGCTTCACCTGATTTGTTTTTACAATGGGCTCCAAAACAAGAAGAGGACAGCAGTGTTGTCAGCCATCATTTTGTGTATGTGTTTCCAATACCTCTGACACCTTTAAGATGTTTTAGCCGTGTCAGTGTAACCTTTGTCAGCTGAAAAGGGCTTTTATAGGTAAAAGTAGATGAACAAATAAAGCATTGCACTGCGTGTTGTGAAATCTGATGTAAATCCTTGGAAAACCTGATGGTAGATGAAATTCTACAGGCTCAAATATATGGAGAACAATGGTCTTAAACTGCAGAATCAACTTGAATTTTTGGCTTTTATTCAGGTTGTTGATGTCACTATTAACATGACAGAGGACCTGATCCTTCCTCTTGTGAGCAGCCAGTTGGAGTCCTATTGTCCCACTGGCATCCAAAGATTTGTGTTTGTGACAGGCATGGCGTTTTTGGAAATCACTTTGTTTGGTTTAATTATTTTCACTTCTTAACTCTTCTGTGCTCTGTAGACTGAGAGAAGTTAGTATTAAACTTCAAAAACAGAGATGAAAAGAGAAAAGAAGGAGAAGAATACATGCCAGCAAGTGTTGGATGCTGTAAAGTCATGCAGGGATCACAGAACCTTACACAAGTGCCTTGTTGAAAGTCAGAATCTGTTAAAAAAATAGTAGGTCCTGTTTCTGATGTGTCCTTGGTTTTATTCTTACAAACTACCTGAAGACCCCATTAACATCACTCCTGGATACCACCTCACATTTCTTCCCATTATCTGTTTCCCACGAACTCGTTAGCCCAGCAAAAAGCGGAAGTTTAATTGCTTAACACCTCTTCCAATCTAAATGAAATCATAGAGCCATTTGGGATTTGCTGTGTGATGGCCCTGTGGTTTTTTAAGTTATATGGCATTCAGCCACAGTCTAGTCTTGAATTGGTAGGCCTGCGTAGGGGTGAAAACTTCTGTAATGCAAC
Source organism: Penelope pileata (assembly GCA_013396635.1). Taxonomy (NCBI): domain Eukaryota; kingdom Metazoa; phylum Chordata; class Aves; order Galliformes; family Cracidae; genus Penelope; species Penelope pileata. Next base: position 1,064,901 of record WBMW01000230.1, read on the forward strand.
AAGAGATGTCAGTGAATAATCCATTAAAAAAGTGAATAACACCAGAGCAGCCCTCCACCAACTCTTCTCAGCCACATTCCCTTTCAACCTGAGGGCCCGAGTTTGTGAATAGAGTTAACAGCTTTCCTGGAAAACTGGCCCATGACATTATTTCCTTGTGAACTCCATCCACCTGTCATGTTAGGGCTTGGTGCGACGCCAGCCCTGGCAGGAAATAATAGGCAGCAGGATGCTGGTGTGTGTCGATGGCCCTGACCCTCCCATTCCTGAACATGAATAAGCTTCGAGCTCGCAAGGCGTCACAGCAGCACGGCTCCTGGGCCACAGAAACGCATGGGTGGGAGGCACAGCCACTAAAATAACATCCAGGCGGCCGCAGCGACGGGGCTGCATGGGAAGAGCTGGTGTCACATTCTCACTGCCCGCTGCTCTTTGTTCTTTCGCCCGCGCTCTCGCTGTGCTGCGGATGGTGCAGTGCTGCTTAACAAAGCAAAAAAGTACAAAGTGTGCTTCTCTGTGAATTAGCTGAGATTTCCCAAAAGGACACAAAAGATTCATTGAGCAGCTACTGCCGCTTCTTGAGGGAATTACTCCGGTGAGGGAAATCGAGCTGTCAGCCTGAGGTGGTTTGCAGCTAGCTTTCTGATGCTGCGATGTTGTCAATGGAAAAGGTCTGAGCAGGACAAACTCTTGGGAGGTTAAGTGGTGAGTTAGGGGAGCCCAAATCATCCTCAAAATGAGAGAGTGAAAAGATCACATAGGCACACACACATGCTTCTCTGACCACGTAGGAGGAAATAACCTGAGATGTGTATTTCTAATGCTTGCAGCACAGAAACGCCCTCCCACAGGAGGTGTCTTCCCAGGACTGATGGCCAAGACCAGGGTGATTGCTAGAAGGGTCTGGCAAACAAAAGTTTGTTTGTGAACCAGTGCTCACCACCTCCCCACCGCCTTTGCAGTCCGGTGGTTAAGAGCTGTCTGAACCCATGAGCCCCCTGAAGCCATGGTCATTCATCCTCATCTCCTGTGTAATGGAAGAGCTGAATCCTGCCGTGTTTCTCACCATTAACTCGAGAGCTCCTCAGCTCAGATGCAGGGGTCAGATGCTGCCCTGTGCATAGCGTTAATCCTGCTGGAGTGGGTGGGGTGTGTTGTCTGACCATCTTATTGTCACTTCTGCCTTGTTTCTGTTTCTAGCTAACTCAAATTTCATTCTCTGCCTGCTGGCTGATGGTGCTTCAGGGGATGACCTCTGCTATCACGCAAGCAAAAGGCTTTCCAGCCATGAGTCTGACTTGTACAATAAGATTGAAAAGAAACATCCTGCTCTCAAAGCCATTTCCCTATAAATAGAAAATTTTCATAGGAAAATCCAATGACTAGATCAATTGTTTCCTGATCTGGAAACAAAACTAGTACAGCTGAAATCTAATGAAATTCAAACTGGAAGCAAACCATCCTGTCACCCCATACCCTTTTTGCCCAAAGGCGAAGAGTGCTGAATAACATCATTCCTGTGCAAAGATCAGAAAAACACTTGGGCTGCTGCTTATATTTCAACTCTTGCAACATGAGTGAATATGTATAACAGCATCAGCAGCTTCATTTGCCTTTTAAAATGATCGATCTATTACAAGTTTTTCTTCTCTTGCCAATCCATTTCAGACCTCAGGGGGACTAAGACAGCTCTCTGAGCAGCCGCCTCTTCCCCTCTGTTTGATGGTTCCGGGCAGGATGAGAAGGACTTCACCCAGACACGGGGAGGTGTAGGTGGGCTGTAAAGTGGACGAAGGAAAAAGCATCAAGCCTGGAGCTCAGGACTGGACCAAACATTTTAAAATTAAAATAATAATAAACAGGAAGAAGAGAATGCACATGTACTTGGATGTTTTGCTCATACTGAAATTACGCAGAGGTAGGCACTGTGGGGGAAGGCTGAAGCCCAGCCAGCTTGGGAAGGCATTCAGTGCTGCAGTCATGATGCATCTGTTCCCTGGCTAGGCAGAGGGCTTTGTTTTACTTTGGATGAGGCAGATGGCAGCCAGGAGATCTGGGCACCACACAGAGCGTTGCTGGGCACCCTGGAGGTGAATGGCTGCGTGGCTGTGGCTGTGCAGCGCTGCTGGCAGTGCCATGGGGGCTTCGGGGGAGTGGCTGTGAGGTCATTGCCCATGGGCCACCAAGGGGAACTCGGTCAAACGGCATCAACTCTCACCCCAGCCATTGGTCAAGACGGTGAATAGAAACCATTCCCTGAGTGGCGGTAAAACAATTTGTGCTTCTGTTGAAGAATTACCACTGAGTTGCCTTTGTAATACAAGCCCTTTCCAGTCAGAGCTGCACAATTTAAAGCTGGCACCAGAATCAGCTGTTGCTGAACAATACAACTGCACAGGAGCTGCCAGATGGACGTCCCCCTGCCAGCATGATCCGGCTGCTCCGGATCTCAGCACTTTTGCAGAACTTCACCCTACTTTTACAGGACTCTGAGATCTCTCAATCCATTCTCTTTCTGTATATTTTCTCTTAGCTTTACACTGAGATGGTGACCGGCAGTACAACTGCTGGCAGTGCCTGTGTGGGGCCGCATTGCCCATTGCATGGGACCAGCAGCCGTGTGCCGCTGCTGCACCAGCTGTCGTGCAGGGTGCAGCGCTGGGGGCCCCTCGACCCCCATAGGGGTCCAGCATGGGGTCAGCGTGACACTGCTGGGGCAGCAGCACCCTGCTCCCAGGGTCCCTGGATGGGAGGTGCTGGCCCAGCTGCCTGCAGCTGTTGGTGCTGTCGGTGCTGTGCGGGGCCCTCCATTAGAGCCACACAGGGACACAAATTCTGGATATTTTTGAGCGCCATCTACTGGAGTTCTATCTGTTTTCTAATTGTTGGCACACTTCATCTATATGTAAAAAATACTCTGTGTGAAGAGGTATGAAGGATTTCAGATTGGGAAGAATAAGAAAGTAAGACTGCAGCACGCCAGTGCTCCCAGGACTGCTGGCATCCCCTCGGTGCCCAGTGAGCACTTTGCCATGCTCCGATGTTTTCATGTTGATGATGTTCTTCAATTTTTCCCAAGGTGAAAGATTTCCAAATGCTGGAGCTACAGCTGGCCAGAAATTCCCAAGTGGACAAGTCCTGCACTGGAAAGCGATGATCTGATAAACTCAAAACATTTCATAGAAATGCAACAATTTTGTTGCTTATTCATTTTTACAGGAAATCGGAGTCACATTGAGACATTTGGTTTTCAACTGCGTTGTTTTAAAAAAGTCAAGAAGAGAAAGATGACGTGAAACATTTCCATCGTGCTGAAATGAAATGTTATACACATAAATGAGAGCTGTGTGCCTACATCTAAGCACAGATAAAGTTCCGAGACCGAGATCTGTGCTCCCAGTTTGGGAAGGCAACAAAATGAGAAAAAAAATTGAGTTCTTCAGGTACTGAAGTTCCAGGCTGCAGAAGAGCTCTGAACCCTGAGTTTGTATTTCTCCATGCAGCTTGCTCTGTTGTTTTGAGAGAAAATAACCTGACTTGGGAAATTCTTTCTCTCCGTTTCTGTCCGTGCACACACTGCTGATACCTTGCTAACCCTGATTCTGCCGACGTACTCAGTTCAGCAAAGCAGACTGTTGGCAGATTCAGTTTCCTGTAGCAGAGGCAAAGCTTTTGTACTTTTTCCCTTTGGGCAATTTTCTTTTTCCCAGTGTTAGAAGTGTGCGAGGCCTTTCCAGCTGGGAAATGCACATTGCAGGCAGTGGGGCCAAGTGTACGAAGAGAAAGGAGACTCAGGACGAGTTACAACACTGACATCTGGCATATAGATTGGACGTCTCTGTCACCTCCTTTGCTGGACAATGCTCCTGTCCCCAGAGTGAAGTCTTTGTTAAATGCTGGAACTCTGCAAATGTGACTGGCATCAGCTTCGCAGAGCTGCTTGCACAGATCCGCCAATTGAAAGGAGGGGAATAGCTCCGCATCATGCCCTGGACGTCATGTCTCTGGGAAGCCAGCCCCTGCTGCAGAAAGCTCCAGCCTGGGGACAGGGCAGCAGGCATCAACGGGGAGAATGGTTTGCAGTGAACGAGACAGAGAAAGGGCTGAGAGAGAAGCAGCAGCCGCAGCTTGCTCTCCAGTAGCTGTTGGAAGGCATGGCCAGCTCTTAGCAGGAGCTTAAGGCTTCCCCTCGGGTTTGGGCATGGTCACCTTCTGACATTGACACACCATCTGGGGGAACGGTGACTAATTCCATCTCAGCCACTCATTTGAGCTGCTTTGGGCTGGGCTGGCAGTGCAGAGGGATCACTTAACCACAGGAGCCGTGTGGAGGACACCCTGCAAAGCCACCCCTCTCTCCCTGCCCGGGTGGGAAGCAGCAGGAGAAGCACTGTCCTGGGGGTATGGCAGCGCTGAGGATTTATGTTTAATTCCTCCACCTGTCCCTGCCCACGCGGGACGGTGTCATGCTGGGAGGAGGGCATCCCTGTTCCCAGCACAGGGGCTGTGTGCCAGCCCTTGGGAGAGGTGAGGTGGGCATTGATCTCGGCATCCCCTGCACACCGTGGGCAGAAGGAGCAGCAGTGTAAATGATATTAAAAGCTCTGCTTAGATTATTGTTTTTTCCAGCAAAAATTAAATCCACCTTGAAACAAAGTTTTCCCCTGGGCTGGTGCAGCAGTTCAGCTGAACATAAAAGATGCTATTGAAGCAATTTTTGGCATGGAAGAGATTAAGTACCGTGAAGTCAAAACGAAAAGCTTGCGGTTCAGCAACACGCCTAGCATGAAATTACATTCCTGAACATGTGAATTATATCATGGTCGGAACTCACGGCCATCCAACAACTGCCTTGGGAAGCTTTATATTGAAGTCCTGTCAAGCATTACAAGTGTCCTAAAGTGATGATGGGATGACTGATTAGAGGGGGGCCTGGAGCAGAGCTGGCAGCTGCTGATGAACGGCGCTGAGCTGCAGGGCTCGGGGCTCCTAATGGAGGGGGAACTTCTAAACCAACGGGTCATTTAGAAGCGCTTTTAAGTCTGTTTGTAAATGAACACCTACACCTACAAAGCGATCTCGTCCAGTGTGATCCATGAGCATACCTAGCTGCTAGGGAGAAAATAAAGAGCTGGGTTGGTTTGCAAATGGAGGCAGTGATAGCGGGTCCGAGAGCAGAACTCAGGTGCTGCGTTCACCTTCTCTGCACTTACTGCTTCTAGTGGAGAGTGGACAGAAGTCTCTGCTTTTCAATAAGATCTTCCTTAGTACTGGCATGTTTCCACCATCTCACTTGATACATGAAGAATAAATAGGCAGCTTTCTCATGCATGGGCTGTGTTTGTATATCTCAGCGTTATCATTTGGTGTTGGAACATTTTGACAGTGTTTACCAAATATAACCCCGTGGTTCAAGTTTCTGGATATATTTAAAGTTTTTCCAAGATGGGCTCATTAACTACACTTCCCATTAGATACTGTCTCCTAATTGATGGAATTGATTCCTATTTGATTTTCTCAGTTATTTTTTTCAGATCTTATCTTTTGTTGTTTGTTTAACATCCATTTGGTTAAACATTGTTATCCATTAACATCATTAACATCCATTATTATCCATTAACCTCATGTTTAACATCAGTTAAACATTCATGGTCCTTGTGCATATAAAAAATCATCGTGTTACTCTTTTCTTCACTGAAGTAGATGAGGTGAAAATCTTCATTTTCCAAGTTAAGAAATGAGTCCTGATCAGCACAGCTATAGATATTTGATGTAAGATAACTACAGTGCTTCCTTTATTCCGAATCCACCTTTCTCTCTCTGCTGATATTAACAAAACTTTCAGACTCCCATAAAATGAAGATTTTGCCCACAGCTGTCTCTGTGTCGACAACTTCTTTTTCATTATGAAAGGAGTTTCATCTTCATGACAGTTTCATGGAACAGAAGAAAGAACTTTATATCATCCTCTAAATCAAAATAGAAACGCATTTTTCTCAACCAAATTTGAAGGTTAAAGTAACAAATACCCCTGGCAGAGTCTCCAGGACCCTGGTCCAGAACCCAGCAGTGGATTCTGGAGCATCTTCCCATGCTTTCTTGTATCCAAAGGGTGTAAAGAAAGAAGGTTTGTTTGCTTCAAGTATGAAACTGCACTAGAATGCGTTAAAGCCGTTCAACAGCAGGACTTCAAGTTTCAAGGTTTTTTTCTCATAGTGGAAGTAATTTGGTTTGGAGCCATCAATTAAGCAATCCAAAAAGGCAGCAGAGCCACAATCTAATTACAACCTAATCACATCGCAGTGAAACTGCCAAATAATCATAGCTGTCATTGCTACACAAAAGGTTGCTGTGAGCTGTCAATCTTGCTCTCCCCAGCAGGAAGGCCCACTTCCACACTGTTTACAAGCCTCGCTCAGGGAACCTTGGGCCTAACTCCTACACAAACTTCCTCTGCAGTAATTGCTAACGTAACAGCACAACGTGGAGATCCAGGCCCCTTATTTAATCGCCATATCACAAAGCCATCGCACTCCTCCTCAATGCTCAGATTGTTTGTCTGGATGCCAGAGATTCTTGGTGGCACCACAATGAGCTGAGAAAGCAGCCTGTCCGAAAACCAGAGTTATTCAAATGCATCCAGAGAATAGCAATTCCAGTCAATATAAAACCCCCCTATTCCCTTGCCTACGTATTTTCTCTGGAAAACACTGACTACATTTTGTTCAGATGAAAGCCGCTGTGAAGCCTGCACTTTGGGATGATTTTCTGCTATTGTTGCAAACTCAGCAAACAAAGCAGAGATGCTTGCTGATAAACTAGGATGCTCGTGCTCTGCTGAGCCAAGCCCGAGCTAATTCAAGTGACTCCCGAACCAAACACCTTTTACTTGTCCAGTGACAGCTCAAGTGGTTGGGCAGCAAGGTGACATGGGATCTCTCAGATTGCACATCAGGGCTCTCATGATGAAGGTTTCACAACTCATGGCCACTATGATGTATTTTTCCCATAGACTAGGGGAGGAATTTGCATACAATGAGAACATTTTTTCTAAGTTAAAACATAACACAGGCTTATTTCATGTCTTTCAAGGAAGGTTTGGAGGATAGCCATGTACATTTTGAAATCCCTGGACCAGAAATAAGCCATTGAAACAGATTTTGCAAGATGTGTTTTTTACAATAAAGGGAGGGAATGGATCTCTTGTTCATCTTGGATCTTTAGAATAATATTTCATGACTCTCCTTCCAAAACAAAAGTAATACAACTCAATTGCTTTAAATTCCTTATTCAGGAACATTCCATTAACATCACACTTTATGATGTGTCTTCTGTAATTGATTTTCCCTGAAATATTGACAGCAGAGTTCTGACTATTGCTGAGTTAACAGCACGTCCTCCAGAGCAATGCTTCTGGAGGCAATAAGGAAATGGGGAAACTGAGCCCCTATACAAGATACAGCAAACTGGAGGCTCAGGCTGCTGGGTGTTTTGCAAGGTCAGTCTCAGGCTTCATGTTTAAAACTAAGGAAGCTGCAGACAGGACACAGCTCATGTAATGCTTTGAAAGTACTCCCACAATCAGAACAACCACTTTCTTTGCACCTTAAATGAAAGTGATTGAGGTAGCAATGATTAACTAAATTATTTACAGTTGTCAGTGATCTTAATTGGTTTCTAATGAAGCAGAATGCATAAATGCAATTGCTATTCAGCTAGAGCTCCTGGCAACCTGGAGGCTCTTACTGATCGATAGGATGTGCAGGTCTGTAGCATCATGGTGGCTTTTTTTAAAATTTGTTTGAAAGAACTAATTCTGTAACTGTCTGGTATATTGACATTATATAGTTTTAATTTCAATTTAAGGTGGTAGACCAGTAAAATAAAGGTGAGTTCTGTGCATGACGTTCTGCCTGAATCAACTCTGCACGTTAATAGATTGGGAAGAATGTCACTGAGTGTCTTGTTGCCTGGCCCAAGCAGCTATCCCTCTTGGTGATACTGATTGAGCCTCTTGTTGTGTTTTCCTTTTATTTCAGTTTCTCCTAAAGCTTAAGAATGCTGATTACACAGTATGTTTTCCCTATAACGTAAGAATTTCTCTCACCCTAATAAGCACACAAGATAGTAAGATTTGATGCCTCAAGGTTTTCCTATAGGATCCCTTAGCTGCATAGCAGGATTCTGTTTTGTTCTTTGAATATCAGTGTCCAAATTGTGCTGGCTTTCACAGGGAATTGGTACCTATAACATCTACTCAGAGTTAATGATTTTCAAATCATTCTGTAACTTTAAAGTGTTCTGGGCAGGATTACATTCTCCCCAGCAGCACACCTACATGTGGGAAAGAGAAATGTAACCAATTCCCCTGCTGACCTTTATCTTATTGTGTCTATTTAAAACAGGAAAAGCATGCCCATTGGCTCAGCTGATACCTTAAATAACTAAAAGACACCCTGCTACTCCCAATTCCTGACCACTTCCTTGTTTACTTCCATCTTGGATAGCAGCAACTTGCGTATGTATTTAAATATGTATGCAAATTCTCAATTCCAGACAGGTATTATCCAAGAAAACGGGTCACAGCCCCCGGGCTGTCAGCAGTCCAGGTGCACTGAGCACACCTAGGGGCAGTGGTTCTGCCTTTTCTACCTAGTTTTAACAACTATTTGGAAGGAGAGCGTTCAGCTCTACATAGACCACCTGGTGGTGGACAGGGTGGGGCCAGAACAGCAGAAGAGGGGTGAGCCCACAGCAGTGAGCTTCTGCCGGGCTGTGCAGGGTGTATTCCCACGTCAGAGGTTCCTCTCCCTGAACAGTGTGCTCTGAAAGCCTGTGATGTTACTGTTAATGGATTCTTGAAGCAAACAGGAGCAGTATCTTTTTCTTCCATCGTGAGTCACTGCTTTAGCCACGGAGCTTTTTCTGGGGGACCTTCCCTGCTTTGATTTCTGCTCCTTGCCTACAGGGTCTGTTGGGCTGTGACGTTTGGGTGGAGAAGAGCATCCTGTGCTTTGTGCTTTCTGTTAACTCATCTTTCTGAGCTTGTTCTAATGATGGTAAGATGTTTTCTTTCTTACTACCTTGGATTTAAAGCTAGATAAATTTTTAAAAAATCACACTTTTTCATTTTTCCATCATTGTACGCAGAACTTCCTAAATAGGTAAATAGCATTGGATTTCTATTGGCCTGAAGCTCTGTTTTCAGTGTATGGAAACTGGAAAGCAAATGCACTTAGTGGAGACTCCTGACCTTGGGTCCCAGCAGCGTTCCCTGTGCTCCCATGGCTGCGTTTGGGGCATGTCCATTTGGTGCTGGAGATCCAGCTGTTTTCCAGGGGTGAGCAGCTGACTGGTGAGGCAGAACAGAAGATACACTACTGCAGTGTGTGCAGATGGTTGTTATTTCAAATGGAAATGTTTGTTTTCTATTTGTCAACTGTTCCCTGGCAGATACAAGCACATCTCTCTGCCTGCATTGTTTGTAGTGAGGCTTGAGCAGTGTTTACTGAAGAATGGCAGGCTGAGAAATGACTTGGTTATCACACAAAGCTGGGTAGGAGGGGGATGGCTGCAGAGTTCACTTTTGCCTTGGCTGATGCTCGTGGGAAACGTGCTGTGACCCCGCAGGCTGGCGCTGCACCAGGGCTCGGCAGCCCGAATGTGTGGGAGCAGCACTGCTTCCCTGCATGGATCCCACCCGTGGGGAGCAGCCAGGGAGGGTGAGGCACTAGTGAGAACCAAAATGCTGCTTTGGGTTGTGCCTGTTGCTTCCAGCTTCTTTTGAACAGCATCAACCTCAGGGGAAGGGGAAACCCCCTGCCATGTCCCTACATCCCGACTCACACATTTTACCCCCTTGCAGGAGATGACAGCCATCGCTCCAACAACAGGAGGCTGTGGCTGTGCCAGCTGTCAGAGAGCACCGAGATGCTGGGCCACAGGGACAGTGGCCAGGGCCGTGTTTTGGCATGTGGCCTGCAGCCTGGACCTCTCCCTAAGATGGTGGCCAGCAGTCCCTGTGGTTTGCCAGACAAACATGTGGTGGGACTGTCATTATGGAACGTGTAGTTTTGGGAAGGGAACTGTCTTGAAGGAGTGACTGTTTTGGAGTGAGTCAGTAGATCCACATCAGTACAGATGAGGGGTAAGTGGGAGGAAAAATCCTTCCAGGCCTATACAAAAATCTCTGCTCAAATTAAGTTGGAAATAGCAGAAGCTTGGAAGGGCATTTCCAGAGGCACAGTTGCTGTGCTTTAAGGGAAAGTAGCAAAAAGTCATTGTAGAGTTAAAAAATCATCTACCACCTTTATTGCATGGAGGAAACGTGGCATGGGATGAAAGGAAGAGCTTTATATGCTGTTGAAGATGTTAGATTCCATGGGGTAGACAACATCCAAAAATATGAAGTCACTTCCAAAAAACACAGCTGCTCTGCAGGAGCTATGAGTTCCATATGAGCGGCTGCATGAGAACATCGCGGCGGCAGTCTCAGGACAGGAATGTCGTCATGGGCACTGCTGAACTTTGGAGACGACTGGGTTGTTTTTCTGGTAGTATTTAGTGACAGTGTTTTGTAATGCTAGCCTCCTGGAAAAAAGATATTCCCCTGAATTAGCACATTACTGATTTGTTTAATGAATGTTTGTCCTTTAGGACGTGAGATTAAGCAGTTCTGCTGCTCTGAAACTTTTATAGGTGTGATTTGTCTTGAAAGGTATATTCTAGCTGTTGGCAAGTTGAAGAATGTGTTCTGCTCCCTCAGCTTAGATGCAGGGCTGCGATAACCTCACAGAACGTTGCTGGGGAACTGAAACTCGGTGTGCTGCAGTGCTACTGAAAGTCATTAGGACTTGGCATCGACCAGACCTTCCCCAGTGTGTTTTTGTAGCTGCACAGTGGAATCTTTGAGGTAGAAGGCTGTATCCTCTTCCACTTGAACGCTAAACTCTGAAACCATAACATTTATGTTTTCTATCATTTGAAACAGACCTCGTATTCAGGTTTCACTGCAGAAGAAAAATTTTCCCTCTCCTCTCGCAGCAAAAGAGCAGTAGGATTTTTGTGTTTAGACACTTCTGTTAAAACAAACCTGTCAGCCACTGCTCTGAAAGATTGATCAATGACACACAGCACCGAGCCCAGCTGCCTGGGAGGTCCATGCCGTGCAAGGCCCCATTGCTGTGTGTGCTCCCTTCTGTCAGCAGCACCAACCCACCAGCACCAGGCGGGTGCGTGGGCACAGCCACGAGCAATGGAGAGAGGGACAGTGACAGCTCTGGGACCGGTGCTGAGGGCCTGTCTGAGCATTGCCAGCTCAGGTGCTGGGGGAGGACTGCGGGGCTCTCTGTTTCCAGCAGTGTGCTGGGCTGGGGAGTGCTTGAAGAGAAAAGAAAGAGCCGTGTGTTCTCACAGGGGTGTAGTCAGCCCAATTAAGTACGGTTTCTGAAGTTGCTGACAAGTCTGTATAAACACGGCCTGTGTGGACTGTTCTGAAGTTTACTGGAGGTCACTGACTTAATTGTGGTTCAGCAGAAGTGAAAGCTGAGCTAGAGATGCTTGAAAGGAGGAAAGCTCCACGTTCGCAGCCTGGCCGTGTTCTGGTGTGTGGGCTTCAGCAAGCGGCCTGTCCCCAAGCACACGGCGAGTGGATCACAGCCTGCAACTGGTTCTGCTGGGCTCAGTGCTCTGTGGCCACTTCCTCTGGAGTTCTGCAAGTAACCAGGTGGCCCAGAACAGTGTTATTTGCCTGAAATGTACCCAGTGCTGTCACATCACCCAGCCCTGAGTGAGTGACTTTGATAACTTTGTTCCCCAGAGAAGGCATTTAGAGGCAACGTGGGAAGTTGCTGGATTTTGCAGTTTATACACCAAATATAAGTGACTTAAATGCTCCAGGCTTAGACCAGAGCCATAGAGCAGTGGAATACCTTCAGAAGACCATGCTAGTTCTCTGACCATGTTTTATTTCTCTCCATCCTCCTCAAATGCTTGACTAGATCCAGTGTTTGCTTGCAAGGCCTCCAGATTGCTGGGTTTATATCAGTCCTCTTATCTTCCCTCCATGCAAACAATGGAGAACTTGAGCAAAAGTCCATCTAGAATCTTGGGAATTTCCTACAGTCCTCAAAGGACGTTGAAGCTAGCTCAGAGGTGAAGAAATCCTTTCAGTTACCCTGTGTTACAAATGTAATCCACGCAGAGCAAGGAACAGCTCTGCACTGTGTTGCACACAAATCCCTGAGCTGCCTTTTCTTTCTTGCCTCCACTTCAAGCTGCTAAAGAACCTTCCAGCATGGCATTAGTTAGTTTCTCATGGAGAATGGCATGTTTCTTAATGTTTAATTTTTTTTTTTTTTTTTAAACCAACACCCTCTGATTTGCCTCATCAGTTGTAGAAATGGTACCAATTCCACAAAGTTGTGGATGAGGGCTCGCTGGGTGCTTGTCCTCTGCAGACAGAGTGCTGTGTGTCAGTAGCATGCCTTGGCTCACAGACCTTCCCAGCAGGAAGCTTATAATGAAAGGGTTATTGAGCAAGACAAGGATTTAAACTAAAGTCACTCCAGACTGAACAGCTGGCTTTGTTTTTAATTTGTGCTATCAAGAAGGATTTGGGGAGGGGGGGAGCAGTTTGTCCTCCATGCAGAGGACATCCATGACCTTCAGGTGCTTAATCACAGCATTTTACTGCTCGCTTGTAACACTTCCCCATATGAAAGATATCCGCTCTAAAAAAACACTGAAGTGCTTTAAAACTGATTAATTGTGAATTTAATTGCTAACCCTTCCCAAAGAGAAGCTAACCACAGCCAAAGTGGAGAGAATAAATGACTGGCCCTGGGAAAGCTTGAAAGTTGGAGGCAGTGCTGGAGCCCAGGACACAGCACTCCTCCTTACTTTCCTTCCTGATGAGCATATATTTTTTGGAGGCAGAATGTGTGTGTCAGGATGGAGGGGAAGGGTGGAAATCTGGGGATGGAATTGTACTTGCCAACTCCTACCATGAATTAATTGTATTTGGCTTGCCCAGCAAGTATTCATTGCCTTGAGAGAATACAAACAGAGTTTTGCAAGACTGAGCTATCCCAGCTCCAGCTGTGATGCTTCCTACCCCAAACACTCCAGCAAAAAAAATCCATCCTCTGCCCCCTTTCTGAAAGCACTTTCTGAAAGCACTAATGATCTCGCACTAGATAGCTGCCTGTTGTCACTGTGTCTGTCCCCAACTTCTCCCCTTCTGTCTGCAGTGTGTCCGGTAGGGGCTGATTAACTCCTTCACCTCCAGGTGTGGCTGCATTTCATGCCAGATCTGCAAGTGTTGTAAAGTTCATCTTAAAAAAAAAAAAAAA